>BQKN01064365.1:84957-193903 GCA_022839385.1 Asparagus kiusianus | reverse complement strand
AAATCATAGAAAATTGTAGAAAATCGAGAAAAATACAAATACTCTTTTAAAATAATAAATAAATATTTTAAAATACTAAAAATTATTATAATTAATATTAAAATTTTACGGTCATTACATCCTACCCCCCTTAAAACAAATTCCGTCCTCGGAATTAAACCTAAGGACATAGATATGGAACGAGAGTGGGTACTCGCAAATCAACGAGACAAGAAACAGCGGGAAGCCCCAGAGTCAAAGGGTGATAAAGCAAGGACGGAAGAAACAAGAACATTGCCTATTATAGGAGGATGAAAATACGTCTAAGCATGCACTCATAAACAAATCCTATCCAAACATCATCAAGCAATGCGAAATAAGGAAGTTCATATGCAAATAAAACTAAGAATGAACTATTCTCACCGGTGATAACTTGGTTGTTCTCCTTAGCTTCCACGGCCCTCATCATGAATGTCTGACGTAGTGGTTGTTGCCTTCGTGCTTCCTGATAAACCTGCTGCTGTGGAGAAAGAGGGCCTTCTCGAGGGTAGAGTCCGTGCTGAGCTGGAGCTGCTGAGTCTGATCGAGGTGGAGCTGGAAGAGCTGCTCGAACTGGAGGTGGGGGCAAGCTGGCCTGCTACCGCTGCGGACATTCCCGGTGGACATGGTCAGGGGATCTACAGTTGAAGCACAGATGAAGACGTTTGGGGCACTCCTGATGGGTATGCCCATGGAAACTACAATAGGAACACTTCTCCGAAGGCTGGCCGAGAGTCTACACTCCAGGGTGCTGATAAGGATGCACAGGAGGAAGTTGCTGGCGCTAAGAAAAATACTATCGCTGCGGATTCTGCTGCTGCCTAGAAGGTGGACGCTCGTCATCTCGGGCTAGAGCTGCTGGTGTCCTGCTCTGGATCACATGTAGGTCTTCAGGCAACTTCTAAACGCTCTCGATCTCGCGCGCTGCATCCAACACGGCATCGTGAGTCGCAAGTGCTCTACCAGCCAAAGCAAACCTAATATACTTATCCAGACCCTTCTGAAACTGATGCTTCCTAATGGTAGGGTCTGTAACCAAATAGGGAGCATATCGGCTCAAAGAAGAAAACTCGGCCTCGTACTCATCAACTGTTCGCCCTCCTTGCTTGAGCTCGACAAATCTACGCATGAGCTCATCCCGAGCCGACTGAGGAAAATACTTCCTATTGAAGCGCTCGATGAACGTCTCCCACGGGATGGGCCTCTCCAGATGAGTCTTCTCTGTAGTCCACCAAATCCGAGCGGTGTCGGTGAGCTGAATATCCATAAGGTCCACCCATTCAGCAGCGGCAACACGGGTCACCGTGAGAATAGTCTCAGTGACCTTCAGGAACTCTTCTGCTGCTAAAGGTCCCTCGGCACCAGAGAAAGAAGGAGGCCGCATATACCGGAACTCCCGAACACTAGACTCTGGACGAGGGGGAGGTTGGTGCTGAGGCTCCCGCTGCAAGTGCCTAGCCAAGAACTGCTGATTCGCCACTAATCCATGAATCATCTCCAAAAGCTGGTGCGGTTCCACTTCAGGCATCTGACTACTGCTACTGGATGGGTTACCATTACGACGAGTTCCCACCATGGTTCTAAGGGAAAACGAGGATCAAGAGGATAACTAAGGTTAAAGTCAAAACAATATATTTGGAAAAAAGGAATTAAAACATAGTTATTAAGATAATAGTATAAGAACTTAATTGTAGTCGTACGGATAAAATATGATATGTATCCAAATCGTCCATTATATTCTCACTAATAGGAATCGGGACCGTGACCTGCATGAGCCACCAAAAAAAACCTGTCACGCCCCGCTTCCTAAAATACCCGAGAATCGGAACGTGAACAAGCCCGCGACGTATTAGATTGAGAAGAAATATACATTATTTATTTTTTTTTTTCTTTTCTTCTCAATCCAATACGCTAAGCGTCTGAAAATAAATACAATGCAAAGGCACAGGTCCCCGATCTCAGATAGCGAGAATATAAAGACAACCCAGAATAATAATAGACATATCATCAATGGTAAATCATCTCAGACATAAAATATGGGTCAAACATACCCTTATTAAAACAACAGTTCAACTAGGAAATAAGAATACATACTCCATAAAGAAAATAATGTTAAAATACTAAATCCATCATCAACTAAAGAAAAGTACGGTAAAAGAATTTTAATGTCAATCAGCTACTACAGAAGAAAACTACTGGGCTTCAGCTTGTTCTTCTACTCCACCTGCAAGGCGCTCCTACTGAGAATCTTCTGGCTCCTGCACGATTCTAAATTGAGGCTGTCCGTCTCCTAAGTCCCGGGTTTTTGTCAAACATGTCGACGTGGGAGATCAGATCCGGCGTGGGAGCGGGGTTGTCCGACGACAGGGTGGCGACCAGCGGCGTCGAAGCGGCGGGGAGAGGGAACGGAGACGCTGGCGGACGCGTCGAAGGGGGAGTGTCAGCGGTGGTTACAGAGCTCGTCGGGGTTGGGCTGGTAGTGGCTGCAAGGAGTGGGTGTTGGAGGGTGATGTAGGCTGTCGGAGCTTGGTTGGGGGCTTCGGCGAAGGCTCGATGGCGTGGAGGACTGGAGAGGAGGCGAGGGTGGCTCTAGGAGGTTGTGGATGCTCGTCGCTATGAGGGAGTGGCCAAGGGGAGGGGGAGGCGGTGGCCAGCGGCGGATCTAGAGCTGTTGGGTTATAGGCGGGTCGAAGGGCTGCTGGCGGGGACTCGCGGCAGCGAACAAGGTGTCGCGGAGGAGGAGGCAGGCGGCGGCTGCCGAGTTCGGTGGCTGGTGGCTGGAGGCGGCGAGCTCGACGGCTGCTGGAGGCGGGGCGACAGAGGAGATGGGGTTGGGGCGGAGGAGCAGCTGAGCACGGGCTGTGGTGGCTGACGGCGAAGTCGGGTTCGACGGGGTGGCGTTGGCGATGGAGGTGATGATGGCTGAGGCGAGCGGCTCAGTGGCGGTGGTCGTCGGAGGGATGCGGTGCGGGAGGAGGCGGTGGAGTTCGTGGTGAAGCGAGAGGGGAAGAGAGAGGATGAGGGCGCTGGAAGAGGCGGCCGGCGGGGTGAGGGTTCGAGCGCGGTCGACGGGTGTTTACGTGAGAGAGAAGAAGAGAGAGAGAAAAAGAGAAGGTGGCAGAAAATTTAATACGAGAGAGGGAGAGAAAGAGGGGTATTTATATGTATATATATATAATTATATTAGGGTTAGGGTTAGGTATTTAATCAAAAATAATTAAAATAAAATAGTTACGGGTATTTAAAAATTAAAGTAATTACGGAATAATTATCTATTAACAAAAAACGTACATGTTGTGTTAATAAAATAGTTGATACGAAATAGTCGAAATATACCCATATTGTATAATTAAACAAGAATAATTAATAATAAAAATATTTTTTACTTAACTTTAAAACCAAATAATTATGGGACAACTACGTACACAGTAAAACGTACTAGTTATACTAATACGATAGATAATATGTAACAATAGAAATAATATAATAAATTATACCGAAATCACGTAATTAATAATACTATGTATTATGTGAAATAATTTGTAATAATATTAATAACACAATATATTATTTAGAATAATATGTAATAGTACCGATAACACAACAAATTAATTCCAAAAATTTTTACCGTATAAAATAAATTTATAAATATCAAAATCATTTAAATAAATATATAATCAGATTTTTAAATCATAGAAAATTGTAGAAAATCGAGAAAAATACAAATACTCTTTAAAATAATAAATAAATATTTTAAAATACTAAAAATTATTGTAATTAATATCAAAAGTTTACGGTCATTACAGTGTGACTAATATGTATTCCGATATTTCGGATACGGATACGGATATTTCACTACAAATCCATATCCACAACCATATCCTATTGGTTATAGATTTGGGTAACCATATTCGTATCCTAACGGATACAGTTACGGATATTTCATCGGATACGGATACGGTTTAACACCCCTACTTGTGAGGGATGAACTGAGGACGTTGGGAACCATTCCTTGCCTCAGATTATTTTTCTTTTCTTTTTTCATTTCACCATAAAGGGCTCTATAAATACTTGAGGTACTTAGGAAAACAGATACTACAAAATCACAAGTAATTGTAAACATGCAAAGGAGAAGTTTGGGATATTCATTCAAAATTGATCTATGTTTAGATGGAGCTTCCTGATTTCTGACTTGCAAACCTGCGGGCAAATAATTGATCTACAGAAAATTGCATGAAAGGGAAAGAGGAGAGAGAATATGATTTTGCACAATAAGCCGTTTGTGTTGGCTGTAAAGAATTCAAAAAAAAAAGAATAAAATAAAAGAATTAATTCGCAGTTAGTTCCTGTGAACCTAACAAAACAATCAGATGAATTCATAATCGTGTGAACCTATCAAAACTAATGCTCTACTCATAATCACCGGTAATTATAGATTTGGTTTGGAAATTGTATTTATTATTTTGATGCTGTGAACCATTATACTCTCATAGAAATGGTTCCTAACATACCTATTCACTATCTATGGTCTAGCTCTCTAAAGCCTTGGGCTTGTATTGGGCCCATTTCGCATATTCGTACCTACTATTAGGCCTTGTCTTGCCTTGCGTCATCTTGATTACTTCCTTTTATCTGTTAAATTGAGGGCCCATTAGCATGGTGTCGTGGGCTATTCCACAACTAAAATTACTTGAAGTCCTAGTAGGCCGTGGCCTAATGTAGCTGATAATAAACTGATACTAACATATTACGTCGACTTGGATTTTGTTAAGATAATTCACTTCATCTTCGGTAAAAAGTAAAAATTATAGTAAAAAAATAATTCACTTTTTACGCGCCAGAACCTAGAAGCTGTCAGATTTATAAGCTTCTCGTACTAATGTAATAGATATATCATGGATGCAAAAGAATATGAATATCTCCCCATACATCCATGTTCGTATCAAACCGGAGGTGTGCTATAAAAATTAAATACCTATATATGATATATATAGGATATGAATATAAATATGAATCTCCTTTTAGTTCGGATTTGAATTGACGCATCCAATAATAGACTATTTTGACCTAAGGGGCTGTTTGGTTCGTTTCCTAGATATAGGGAAATACATTTCCATGTATAAAAACACAAGTTTTGAGTTTTTCAAATTTTTCCAAGAAATAGATTGTTTTGCTTTGGTTCGCACAAAAAAAATGGTGGGAAACCAATGTATTTATTTTTCTTGTGTTTGGTTCGTATGGAAAAAAGGAAAAACTTTTGTTTATATGGCAAAAAGCTGACGTGGCTACAGTTTTCGTCGATTTCATGAGGTTGTGAAAGGAATTGGGGAAGAGAAAAAATCTGATGTGGCGACGATTTTCACCGAGTTTCCTTTCTTCAACCCTAGCGAACCAAAGATAGGAAAAAAAACCGACGGAAAACTTATATCCTACGTTGCCACGAAAAATCTGATGTGGAGGCGGTGTAAAACTTTTCCACCGAGTTAAAAAACGAACCAAACAGCCCCTAAAAGAAGATACAGACCAAAGAAAACTAATGATAGAAAGACTGATCAATTGAGGGGCTGTTTGGTTTGCTATTATAAGAGGTGGAAAACTCAGAAAACCCATCTACGTCAGATTTTTAGCCCTCCACGTCAGTTTTTTTGTTTCCGTCCATTTCTTTGTGCCGCTTTGGTTCGCTCGGATGGAAGAGGGAAAACTCTGCTGAAATCGCCGCCAGCTCAGATTTTTTTCCCTCTCTGATTTCCTTCCCCAACCGAGTAAAATTGATGAAAACTCTGCCACGTCAGATTTTTTCCTTCTCTGCTTTGTTTACAAAAGTTTTCCTTTTTTTTTCTATGCGAACCAAACACAAGAAAAATAAATACATTGGTTTCCCACCATTTTTTATGTGCGAACCAAAGCAAAACTATCTATTTCTTGAAAAAGTTTGGAAAACTCAAAACTTGTGTTTTTTTACATGGAATTGCATTTCTCTATATCAAGGAAACGAACCAAACAGCCCCTGAAAGTAAATACATTGAGAAAAAAAAAGGGAAAGCTAAGGATCAATTGAAACGAAGAAAGACCGTGAGTTTTAGAGAACTGAGAGAGATTAATGTGATTTATTTTACTTGAAAAAAAATTTAAACAAAAACTTATTTGGAAATACTCTAAAATCTAATTGAATGGTCAAGAATTTCTACAGATACATAAATATGAATACATTAAACTCAAATTTATATTCCTCAAAGGTTTGTTGTTTAAAAATAGATATATAACAAAAATTGTGTTTTCTAATAACCTAGCATGAAATTGAACTCAAGACCATGAAGGCCATATTAGAGCTTCTCAACCATCTGGATCACACGAGGCGGGCAATTTTTTTGATAAACTCCCTATTTGCAACAATTTTAAAAGAGCTCCCTTGTGGCTGAGATATAGTAATGCACCAAATCGCATGAGCAAGGCCTGGACAAACTCATCACAATTTTGTCCGTCAATAATATGACAGTTTTGTTATCTTATTTATCATGGCTCATAAAAAAGAACAATGAAAATGAATTGCTTTCTTGTTATGTTTATAGTTTTAAAAGAATCTCACTTTATATTAATTAAGACAAAATGATCATTTCCCCTCTCAAAGTATTGATGAACTTTTAAGTTGCCTCCTAAAGTATCCTCAAATTATGTTTATAGTTTCAAGTTGGTCATTAATGTATCTACAGCCAAATCATACTCCATTTAAAAGAGAGAGTTATAGAAAAAACTTTCTAAAGACTATATTACCCGTATTCTCTTTTGATATTACATTCTAATGCTAACTAACCTAAATTAATTATCATTGTTAATTAATTATATTATATGTCACTTTAAGTTTGCATAATTTTGTCCCTAGAACTTCCAACATTATTATAAAACTCTACATCATATTAATTATTAGTAATGAATAATAATATATTAATGGATAATCACATGTCAATAAATTATTTATGAAAAGAGTAGAAAACATATAATTGTCCTAAATTATACCATAAAACTCATATATGAAAATTACAAAGAGTATTCTTATGTTTAGGTAACAAGACATAAGATACAAACATTAAATTTTAGAAATATTAGGATATTTAAGCGCGTCAAGATTTGTTATCTAAAATTTAAAAAAAAGTGCAGCAATCTACAAAATGGAGGTATATAAGTATAATTTTGATAAACTACACGGTATTTAAGTTCAGTTAAGCCTACAAAAGATTTGAAACCTTTGTTACCCACAAGCAATAGTATATAATCCTATTGATAAATAATATTTATCATACAACATGAGGTCCGATGGTTAGCTTATATTTATATAGTAGAGGAGATTGGAAAAATTAAAGCATCATATGTTGAATGAGTCTCAAGATTTTTGAATTATTTTCTGAAATTATATACTTCACATAGAAAACTTTAGAAGAGGATTTTGAATGACTACTACAAAGTGTTGGACATTAAATAAATATTAAAAAAAATAAAATCCAAGATATCATGTTACAAAAATCAGGGATATGTATGTAATATTGGGCGTCATATGAGATAATATTCATATATAACATGACATTGTAATATGTAATCTAACATGTTAATGAATTTTAAACATAAGAATTTACATCAAGATATATGCTTAAGATTTGGGAGAGCCTAAAGTGAAGAGATTTAGGAGAAGAATTGTGGCCTTTGTGGTTTTGCGGGTTTCGATTTGTCTCCTAAACATGAGCCAAACCCCAACCCACAATCAAATTAAAAATAACATGATTTTCTCGACATCTTCAAAGGGATATATCAGCCATATTTTCAATAATAGTCGATAAATAAAAAAGATTAACAAACAAACAAAAATAATATAAAATATTACTGAGGTAAAATATTTAACCCGATATATTAGCCAATATAGCAATATATTGGTCGATATTTAATAGAATGCTTATTAGAGAAAATATGTAAAAGTTATTTAGATATTAGTTCCTTGATTTTAAGTATCCAATGATTCTATGTTATTCCCACAAAATTTTGAAATTGTTCATAATTTTAGGGACTAATATTAAATTATTAAAATTTTGAGGGGCAAATTATAAATAATCCATATTTAAAAGAAGTGTTAGTTTTTTAAAAATCCTATTAACTATGGGGATTGTCTTAAAAACCCACTCAAGTGATTCAATTTGACAAAATCCATTCATTATTTAGGGTGTTAAAGATAACCCCTCTCAACTTTGGTGCAATTTTAGAAAACACCTCTCAACTATAACATATCTTATAAAAACTCCCTTAATCATTTACACCTCTATCAACAAATCCTCTTAACGTAGTTACTTCGATGTGTGATTTGGACAAAATACCCTCTTAAAGAAAGCAATTTTAATTAAAAAAGAAACCCTCAACCGATAATAAAAAAGGAATCACAACAAATTTACAATTCTTTTCCCCTCTATATCACCTCTTTTATCTGGAAAAAACTAAGGTAATTCTTTTATGATTGATTGATATTTTGGTCTTTTCTAATCAAGTACTTGTCACATAATAGATAAGACTCAATGATGTTAGTTTTGAGAGGTTAGGTTTAAGTGAGAAAAGTTCACTGGGGTTAAATCAAATTTTTTAAAGTTGAGATAGATTATCTACAAAGCACCCAATACTTGGTGGAAATTTACTCAGTCTTAAATAGTTTTGCTGGGGGTGGGAGGGAGGGGGGTTGTTATGCCCTCCATAGTTGAGAGGGGGGGGTTCTAAAGTTAACTCTTAAACGAAAACACAACTTAAGGTACATGTGATATCAATTTTATAAGCATGAAGTTTATAGCAAGTCTATCACTCAATGAACTAGTTTGCGTTATTTGTCCTTAAATTTATCCTACACATCAACTCTAAAAAAATTTTGCTATAAGAATCTCTAAGAGATTTTTAATATTTATTTGGGATGAGTATATGATCCTTCTAATTCCCCTTGTCTTTCATTATTCATAATAAATTATTTGACAAAGTAAATTAAGTTATCATTTTATATTGCTCACATTCTTACAAGTTTATGAAGCTCGCAGCTTGGAGAAGAGCATTATTGTTGTAGGCTGTCTAAAAATCATAATAGATAGCTAATCTTCATCAAACACTAATGATAGAAGTTATAATTTGATGGATTCCAGAATGCTACAATTTAAAGACTTTCACGTAGATCGATGAAAGTTACAATCTGACGACCTTCACAACTACTGATGAAAGCTCTAATTCAATATCATTCACAATTAACATCGAGAGTTACAAATTGACGACTCTTATGTTATAAGGAGCTAAATGTAAGGATTACAATCTGACGATCCTCACAAAAGTTCGAAAAAAATAGATTATAATTGACAAGCTCTTCAATGTGAAGGTCGAACCTTACGTTCTCAGCTATAAACGCGGAGGTCATTCCCGCGTTTCATGAGCCAAACGTGAAAGTCCACCTTCGCCTGCCAAGGCTACGACGCGAAGGTCGCGTTTGACCATTTCAAATTCTTGAAATGGTCCTCCACTTAATGGGGCAATTAAGCCCTAATTATGGAGCTAATTAAGAGGATAGTTATACCCCTTATACCCCTATAAATAGAGGGTTTTCACAGCAAAATATGGGCTGGAGGCAGAGGGCTGGACGAAAATAAAAGAAAGAGAGAACAAGAGAGGAGAAGAAAAAGTCACTTTTGCGCAGTTATGATCGGCATGACGATCGGACCCTCATTCGTAGTCCGATCGATGTGAAATTTAGAGAGCAGCTACTACACTCGTTGTTCCTAATTATGAACAGTGGAGATTTCTTTCTATTAGTTTGATTTGGAGATATGGAGGTTTTACCGAAGCTAATTATTCCAGGAGTGCAGAGAAAAGTCACTTTTGCACAGCAGTGATCAGCGTGATGATCAGACCCTTATCCATGGTCCGGTCGATATGAAATTTGGAGAGTAGCTACTATACTCTTGGTTTCTATTTTTAAATGGTGGAGATTGTTTTCTATCAGTTAGATTTTGAGATATGGAGGTTTTACCAAACCTATAGAGGACTAGCGGAGGTTTTTTGAGATCGACCAAAGAGAGAAAGAGATCAGATACTCTTTTGAAATGATTAAACTTCCTTTGTTATCATCAACTCTTTTTAGAGTTCCCCTAACTTGATCAGAGTTTTAAAAGTTGCTTAGAAAGTCCTTCTGATCAACGATTGATCAGCTATTCTTGGCTAAGAGGATTATTAATCCTTTTTGAAATTAACTCTTTCAAAAGAGTTCTCAATTCGGTTAGAGTTCAAAACTTGCTTACCAAGTGCTTTTCAACTCTTCTAAAGAGTTTCTTAACTCGGCTAGAGTTTTAAAATTGTTCAAACAAGTTCTCTTCAACATCCTACGGGGCTAGAATTTTTATGGGAGATCAAACCACCAAAGGGTTCGGTTCGGATTTGAGGAAATTGGTAAGATCTAGGGGCAATCATCCTCAAGAGATCGGATCTTTTACAACAAGAAGATAAAAATCTTGGAGCATCTTTGAGAAATAGAAAATTTATTTGGCTTATTAACCTATTATTCAGTTCGAACAACTCTTTTCACAGAGTTTGACACTCGTTCTCAGTTATAAAACTCGTTAAAGAGTTCTTAATCAAACTTACCACGCAAGTTAGTTGTTCCAGCGAATTAAGACGTGCGGATCGTCAACGAAGAGCAAACTTGACGCGAGCATTCAAGGAAAGCACTCTATCGCCATCGTGAAGAACCCAGAATTAAACAAAGGGGAGACTTCGCATCAATTCTCTTCTCTTTTGTAATCAGAAAATTCAAATTGTAATTAAGATTGAGAGAGTTATAAACATTCTTTTTCTAAGCCGTTAGAGAGAATAAAATCAAACACAGTTCTTTCATTTTCATTTCATAAATTTTCCACCAAACAAAAGATGGCGACTCCGTTGGGGATAAGCTTTTCAGACGAAGAAGTGATGGTACAATCCAATGTTCATCTCACTAGAACAACCGTCAAACTCTCATTGTAGAGTTTGATCAAGCCAAGTACGAGGAAGACCTCTCCTCTGGATCGTTTAGTCCCAAGGCTAGACGCAATGTTCGCAAGATCTCTAAAGTTATCAAAGCTCCAATTGTTGCTGAAATACCAAAGAAAGCCCTCTCATTTGGCCAAGATTCATCAAACAGCCCCTCCTCTAAAGAAGTGGGCTTAGCCTTTGCCAAACTTTTTCAGGAAGTTGAAAATCATATGCCCGCGTTATCACAACGTGTGACGGGTCATAAGAGGCATATAGAGGAGGCGAGCTCTATAAACATCAATGATGTCGCTATCAAGGCTTTGAAATAAGCCAAGAAGAACACCGCTCGATGAAGGAGAAGATCCATACGGCGAGAACACTTGCGAAACAGCCGATCTCTTTGCCCAAACGCGAAGATCGTGTTTTTGAGTCTCTACCCGAGTGCTACATCTCTACCTCTAAACGCACACTTCGTGGTAATGAGCCTAATTATGAGCCTCGTGTGATACAACTTAAACGCGACCCTCAGTGGCGCGTTGGTCATCCAAAATGCAATTCTCAAGAAAGCGTTTCTAAAGCCAAACACAACCCTCAGGGGTGCTTTTAACCAAAACATGACCCTCAGGGGTCTGTTTCACCAACCAAACGCAACCCTCAGGGGTGCATTCAACCAAAACATGACCCTCAAGGGTCTGTTTCACTAATCAAACGCATACTTCATGGCTGCGTCCAACCAAAACACGACCCTTAGGGGTCTATTCCATCAACTAAACGCAAGCCTAGGCCTAGTGTTTACAAAACCAAACGTGACCACCGCGTTTCTTCTCCAGAACACGACATGGTCCGCTAAGTTCAAGAGAGTCAACATGGGCTTAAAATTCATGTCCGACAAGAACCAATCTTACCCACTCAAGGGCAGGGGGTTCCACTCCGTCCTCACGCTCAGTGAAAGATTCCTCCTAAGTCTCTGATTTGCGGGAATTACTGTCGAGAGGGAGACCTACACAACAAACAGCTCATTCATGTCACGACTTATTTCTTCTGTCCTCTCGGAATGCCACTGTTGCGCATCCACGCCTTGATAAT
The DNA here is from genome assembly GCA_022839385.1 of Asparagus kiusianus. NCBI lineage: Eukaryota > Viridiplantae > Streptophyta > Magnoliopsida > Asparagales > Asparagaceae > Asparagus > Asparagus kiusianus. The sequence goes on along the minus strand of BQKN01064365.1, from coordinate 181,789 downwards.
CAGTATTTGATCGATTGACAAACGCTGCCAGGCCTGCCAAGTGACAACGTCATCATAAGAAGAAGATTTCTGAAACTGAATATCCTGAAGTCACTATTAACGTGATCGACAAAGGGAAGGCTTAAGCTCCTAGTTCTGACGAGTCGGAGAAAAGTCATTCCCCGACTGTCCGAGAAATTTGTGATGAGTTCGAAGGAGTATATCGGCATACTCGGACTCGCACAGGAGCTATCCGCCAGTTAACTATCAAAGGTTAGCTAAGGGGATTGCTTCAGATGATGAACATTCAGCAATTGCAGATTCTCAATCCTCAAGCTCCGTTGTGGCACGTGAGACTCCCGTTTACATGACTGGAAGCTCCGACGACTTGGCAAAGATAGTTAATGAACATCACATTATGATCTAGGCACAATAAGAGATGCTTGCCCAAGTGAAGGAGATGCTGGCCCAGCTCCTTGCAGAAAGAGGCCAAAAGCCTGAATCTTCCTGGAGGACAATTTCAAAGGTAAAACAGAAGGCACATGAGAATTCAAAACGCGAGACTCACAACCTAGAGTCTTCATCCAAAAACAAGAAAGAAGCTGAGAATGAGCAAAATCCTCAATCATATAAGATGGATGAACTAGAGGCTCTCCTAAATGCAATTGCTAACATAAGCGAGCTTCGCGAGGAAGGAGTAATACCGCCTTATCCTACTGAATAGGACACAACTCCCTATCCACCAAAATTTAAGACCCCAACCTTGCAACCTTTGGACGGTACAGGATCGCCAAATCAACATATCTACTACTTCAAGTCATAGACCGGAGATGTGGTAGCAAACAACACCATTCTGACTCGCTTGTTCATCGGTACTCTTAAGCTAGTTGCCTTCGAGTGGTTTATGAAACTGCCTGCTGGATCTATTCAAAATTTGGTAGATCTGGAAAGGCTCTTCTTAGCCAGATTTATCAAAGATGATACAGAAGTGTCTGTCCCGACCCTTCTTGCCACCAAGCAGAGGAAGGGAGAGTCCATCAAGACTTACGTGGAAAGATTCTGCAACATAGCATTGTGATGCCCATCAGGTTTGACCCAATCTACTTTGGTCGAAACTTGCAGGCACAACTTGCAGACCCAACTCCTCGCTCAAATGGGGGTGGCAATGTCACTCCTGGAGGCAATTAGTTTTGCAATGAGAACAAGCCGAAGAAATCGTTGTTCGGGTCAAAGTTGAAGAAGCTACTCAACTAAAGCCACAGCAACAACGTAACCAGAACAATGCTCTGCGGTCCAAGGGAAAGGAGACTTTGGCTGCCGATGCCAGCATGCGGGCATCACCTGCCAAGTAAGGCAAAGCACCGAATCAGCAAAGAGCGTCCAAGCAGTACTCGTTTAAAGAGGAGCATGTGGACACTTTGCTCCAGCTACTTCGGAAGAACAATAAACTGTAACTTCCCGAGATCAGGAAACCGGATGAGGCAGGAAAAGTGGACGACCCTAATTACTGCTGTTATCACAGGTTTCTAGGACATCCTACCAGAAAATACTATGTTTTCAAGGATATCCTACAAAAATTGGTGAATTCTAATGTACTTACATTAAAGCCTGAGCAAAAAAACTGTATTTACTAATTTGATAGCGGTCCAGTTCGGTAATTTCCCTTCGGCAGTAGCTGCAGATGGAGTTATCCTCATCTATAAAGGGGAAATGCATATGAAAAACACTGACCCATACGGCTAGAAAGATAAAGGGTTAGTACCCCTCACTACCTTAGAAGGGGAGATCATGTGGGTCCATCCCGCACTGGTTGAAGACCAACAGTGGAAGAACACCTCGTCCAAAAAAAAGAAGACAAGGCTAAGTCATCCAACATGATTATCCCCTCTATTAATGAGAGTGACGATCATCTAAAACCTCTCACGGACTCAGAAGAAGAGAGGATAGTTCTTGCAGCAGATCAAGGAGGTAACCCCGGCACCCGGTCAGGAAAAGCTTATCTAAGAAACTATGATCAGCATGCTCAAGAAACAGAAGAACAGCCCTAAGACGCTAGGGGTTCCGTCCTTCATAAGTTAACCGATAAAGGAAAGCAGAAAGAAACCCAGTACAATAAAAATCTTTTCTAGGAACCCGAGGAATCGAGCGCTCCCTTCCGATTCAACGTCATGGCGTAGTTGGCCAACATACCTGCTAGGATTACCCTGTACGAACTCCTACGATTATCCAAAACCATCAAGGAAGATCTAATTGAAGCTTTAATGAACACGGAAAGCTTTATTACGCATGTTACTTTGACTCCTGAAGCTTCTAAAGCCCAGTCCTGCCTGCAATGTCTACAAGCAGCAAGAAGTCTACTATGCATATCGTTCACTCAGGACGATATGCTGGTAAAACACAAGCATGATAGACCGTTATACTACACAGGGTATATTGGGTCCTGTAAGACCAATCGTGTCTAAGTTGACCCTGGTTCAGCACTTAGCATCATGCCTTACAGGGTCATGCAGATCTTAGGGATTCCCATGCATCGGTTGAATACCACACAGACCATTATATTCGGTTTCAATGCTAACAGTAATCGACCCCTAGGGAAGATCAAACTACGGTGTCAAAACAGAGATCTCAAGTCTGAAGTAAGTTGTTACATCATAGACGCGGACACGTCCTACAATTTATTATTGGGACGGCCATGGATTCATGCAAACCGAATTGTCTCATCTATCCTACATCAGATTATGAAGTATGCTAATGATGAGGGGGAAGTCTAAGTCCTGATTGCTGAGAAACGCCCTTTCAGAGGGGTGGAGAACTTTCACACAGACTCCATTTTCTATCTAGAATCTCAGGAGAAAGAAGAGGTTGACAGTGGCAACGAAGCGGACGTCAAACCGGATCCTAAAGAAGATTGTCAATGGGAGTTGAATTTTAATGTACTGGGTCAAGTTGAGAGCAATAATAATATACCGAGTGAGGGCGAGTGATGCATTAATAAAGATTTTATCTTAGCGTAGTTGTCTGATGTGTCCTCTAAAAATGAACAAATAGAGGTCGACACTGATACAGGTACTGACCCGTGGTGCACATTATACCCGAGGCATCACTAAAATTCCCGGTTAAATCATCCTTCGCTACAGATGAAGAAATGAAAGATGCCCAGAAGGCTTTCTTCAAATTCCCGTCCAAAAGGAAAGGGCAGAAGCCGATCCACTTCGGTAAAGTCAAACCTAGACCACTCAAGCAGGGAAGTTCAAAAGAAGATAATAGGGTTCCTCAATTCCATTACCATGAACCTAATTCTATCTATTTGATGAAACAAATGGGTTATAACTTTAATGAGAAGAAAGGGTTAAACTTTGGGAAAGGAAGGCGAACGCACGTTCGAATGTCTCTCACTCCTGAAGGAAAACCTCCAGATTATTATCAGAAGACTGAAAGAGGTGTGGGTTATGTCACGACCTCTTCCCTTTCAGAAAATAAAACCGGTGACTGTCTGTGTCAAGACCATTCATCCGGGAGATCATCATGGGAATCCGATGTTAGTGTCAGACCTTTCTTTTAAAGCCTGACCGTGAACATGGTATCGACTAGTCACTCAGATGAAGATGCAAGGGGTGACGAAGAATTGATCGAATCAACCAACGACCCTTGGATCAAACGCCTTAACATCTTGTGGGATATGCGTTTCGAATAGCGTGAGCCGCCTACTGAAGATAAAGTGATCCAGGTCAACATGGGAGATGAATCTGACCCTAAACCTATCTTCATAAGTGAAAACTTATCACCCTCTGAGAAAGAAGATCTTATATCTCTCATTCGAGAATATATAGATGTCTTTGCTTGGAATTATGAAGACATGCCTGGCCATGACTCAAAAGTAGCCATGCATCGTCTCAACATTAATCCGGATGTAAAACCCGTTAAACAACAACAACGTCGGTTTCGTCCAGAGATCATGGAAGCAATTGAGTCAGAAGTCAAAAAACTTATTGATTCGGGCTTTGTTAGAGAGGAACAACACCCTGATTGGGTAGCCAATATTGTTCTAGTGCTCAAGAAAAATGGTAAAATCCGGATATGTATTGACTTTCGTGACCTCAATGCAGCTTGCCCAAAAGATGAGTTTCCATTTCCTATCACGGATGTCATGATTGACAACACTTGCGGATACGAAAGGATGTCTTTCATGGATGGATTCTTGGGTACAATCAGATCAAGATGTATCCTAAAGAGGAAAAGCACACTGCTTTTAGAACACCACTGGGGATGTATTGCTACACAGTAATGCCCTTTGGATTGAAAAATACAGGTGCAACATACTAACGTGAAATGAACGCAATCTTTCATGAACATCTACGTAAGAAGATTGAATGCTATGTTGATGACATAGCAGTGAAAAGCCAACACAAAGGTGATCATCTCACGGACTTGAAGACAATGTTCGACATTATGCGAATACAACAGCTGACGATGAACCCAACAAAATCATTCCTTGGTGTATCAAGTGGAAAATTCCTAGGATTTATAGTTACATCCAAGGGAATTTCCCTTGATCCAGAGAAAGTTCGTGCTATCTAAGACATGCCGCCTCCGAAGAATCTCAAAGAACTCAGAGGTTCGCAAGACAAATTAGCTTACATCCGGAGATTCATATCTAATCTCTCGGGATAATGCCAACCTTTTTCCAAGCTCATGAAGAAGGGAGTATCCTTTGTTTGGGATGGAGACTATCAAAAACTATTTGAGGAGATTAAGAGATACCTCACTCAACCGCCGGTTCTTGTAGCCCCGATATCGGGAAAACCATTCCTGTTATATGTGAGAGCTATGGATCATTCTCTTGGAGCTTTATTAGCCTAAAATAATGACCAAGGACAGGAGCAAGCCATATACTATTTAAGTAGGACCATGATGGAAGCCAAACACCAGTATAATCCGGTCGAAAAAGAATGTCTCGCTTTGGTATTCGCTATCCAAAAGATGCGACATTACCTGGTTGGACAAACAATTCATGATCTTAGGTAAATCCTTTGAGAGTCCTAATGACGAAATCATCCTCTCTGAATTGCCAGCTGGCAAAATGGGCAATCCTCCTGTCATAATATGACATGTAATTTATGTCCCAAAAGGCTGTCAAAGGTCAAACTTTAGTGGATTTCCTAGCTGATCATCCGGTGCCAGGGACGTCTAAGTTGTATGAAGAATTGCTCGACGAAGTTGCCAAAGTTTGTACAACCCAAGAAGTTATATGAGTGTGGAAATTATTGTTCGACGGTGTATCCAGAGCAAACCCTCATGGAGCAATTACCGCGGGAGTAGGAGTAGTATTCATCTCTCCAAACGGTCATGTGATTCCAAGAGGATTTTCTTTCATCGAACCCTGCATCAACAATGTAGCTGAGTATAATGCTCTACTATTAGGGATGCAATTTGCAGAGGAGCTTAACATTCAACATCTTGAGGCATACGGTGACTCTCAACTCATCGTAAATCAAGTTCGAGGAGAATACGATGTGTGCAACGAGGATCTGCTCCCGTATTACTTCGTAGTGCTAAAGCAAGCTTGGAAGTTTAAAGGTTTCTTTATTGGGTATATTCCACAAGCTCAGAATGCTTATGCAGATGCTTTAGCCTCGTTGGCAACCTCATTAGCATTTCCCCCAGGGGCAGAAACAACGATTCCTATAACTAGACATGAATTGTATTGTTCCAAGCTTCCTTTAGAAGAACATTCAGACAAGGTAACATCAGAAGAAGTTTGCACAACCACAATGGAGTTTGAACCTGGGGTTTGGAGATTTCCGTATATCAACTATGTCGTGTACGAAATTTTGCACAACAATTCCAAGGAAGCGGCCGCCATCAAACGAAAGGCCCTCCGATTCTATTACGATACAGTTTCTCAAACCCTGTATCATAAATCACACTATGAAGGTTTGATTCGATGCCTTTCTAGAAAGGAAGCAAAAGAGGCTCTCAAAGAGGCTCACGACGGAATGTGCGGAGCTCATCAACCCGAGGCTAAGTTGGAAGATCGCCTCCGACGAATTGGCTATTATTGGCCAAAAATATATTTAGATGCAGTTGACTACACTAAATGTTGTCACGCATGTCAAATTCACGGTGACTTCATTCATCAAGCGTCAGAGAACTTACATCCCACATCGGCGTCTTGACCATTCGAGATGTGAGGAATGGATATCGTAGAACCAATCTCTCCCCCGACTTCCAAGGGACACCAATTCATTTTGGCCGTAACCGATTACTTCTCCAAATAGGCAGAAGCAATCCCGTTGAAAGAAGTCAAGACTTCGAATGTGATAAAATTCATTAAACATCACGTCATTTACCACTTTGGAGTCCTGAGACAAATAGTCCATGACAATGGAACACAATTTATCAGCTATGGATTTTAGAGATTTTGTGATAAGTTTAGAATCCAAAGTGTTGCATCTATGGCATATTATCCACCAGTAAACGGCCTTACAGAAGCTTTTAATAAGACCATTGTGAAGCTTCTTAAAAAATTCTTTCCAAGAGTCGACGTGATTGGGACGAAAGACTTGATGAATGTCTGTGGGACTACCGCACAATGGTGAGAACCCCTACAAGAGCCACCCCGTTCTCTTTGGTATATGGCTGCGAAGCTGTGCTACCATCGGAAATCTAGATCCCTTCCCTGAGAGTCGCCATCACGATCGAAATGACAGAGGAAGAGAAACATCGACTGTGCTTTCAGGAACTTGAAGCCTTAGATGACAAGCGACTTCAAGCTCAGCAGCAGATTGAGTTATATCAAGCCCGGATTTCTAAAACCTATAACAAAAAGGTTAAAGAATAGATTTTCAAGAAAGGTGATTTGGTCTTAGCCGTTAGACCAAATCAGATGTAGCCGTTATAGAATCAGTCTATTCAAACGGAGCGTATCGCCTCATCGATCAAAAAGGCGACAGGCTCATGATGCCAATTAACGGAAAGCTTCTCAAGAAATACTTCCCGTAGGCAATAAAGCCCCTTTTCTCTCAATCTCCAGACAAGTCAGGCTGGGGGTTGCTTATTCAGAATTTGTTTTAATAGGGAACAATTGTTTAGTTTTCCTGCTTTGTATGTCATCATGTTAACACTATATCTCTAACGATTGAAATTTTCTAGAATTATTCTAAGTAGTAATAAAGAGAATTTCAAATTTATACTAAGTTAACACTACACTATGGCATTTGTAATATTTTTATTTTGTCCTAAATTGGAATTCAACAAGAAAGGCGATGAGAGACAAAATGATATCGTTTTCATTTAATATTGTTATTGAAACGAAAATGATACAAAATTATTTCCTAGCTAAAAGCAATATAAAACTTAAGCTATATGGCTCATCAACTTGAGAGACATGAGCTTGGACTTGAATGCAGAAAGTTTCTTTTCATGAGCTGCTTCGACTCGTCCTTCAATCTCTACCCTGAGTTCTGCTTCAATAGGTGCTGCAGCAGCAATCTCTTTTCGGATTTCATCAGAAGCTTTCATTGCTTCGCAGAAGTTCTTAAAATTTTCTTCACTTTGAAGCACAAGTCCTTTTATAACGGCTACATCTTGAGCCAATTGGGGCTTCTGCCGAGCAAACTCAGTCCTTGACGGAACCATCACTTCCTGAGCATCACGGATACCAGTAGCCAGACTACTTATATCAATGTTTATCTGAGTATGCTGCTCCTGTAAGCTTGCTATGAGTGCCTCATTATCAGATAAACTCTTGCAAAGGGTTTCCTGATGATGTATCTTTGAGATTGTAGCTAAAGAGAGAGCTTGCTCCACTTCAGATTCCAGATTGGCGCACTGTAGCTCCCTGAAAGCTAACTCTACTTTCAAGAGGATGACACTCTCCCTGCAATGTGCGGTCCATGACACATCACCTTCATCCTTGATTCTGTCCAAACAGCTAGTCAAGAGGGGTTCGAAGTCTTTAAAGGAAACACCCCTAAGGCTAACTACATCAACTATAAGCTTCATCAAGCTCTCGAATTGTTCGATATGCGTCCTTAAAGGTTTTGGACGTGGAGGAGGAGCAACGGGGTACTCCAAGCCTATGAATTTAGTTAGAGCACATCCAGAAATAGCCCCAGAAGTAGATTTTTTTGATTCCACATCCTCAGAAATGGAAGGAGTTGATCAAAGTGCTTCATCCTCTCTATCAGCTAAGAGCACAACAGGTGCGAACTTCATTGCGTCCCCTATCAACTTGGCCCTCTTAGAGTTTTTGGCTGCAACGGGCTTTCTTTTACGAATTCTCCTATCATAATCGCCCTCTTCTGTAGCAATAAGGGTCTTCTTCCCTGATGATCTTAATGAGAGAGGTTCAAGATGTTAGACCCTAGGGGGTGATTAGGGTCTTATGCTAATCTAATCCAATTTTATGCTAATTAAAACTTATTAATAAATTATTCTTGCAAGATAGATATACAATATGTTATGAACAAGAATATGCAATATGAACAAAGAGATATATCCTATATGGTGAAATATATGCAAGGATATATAAACAAAAGTGTAAATAAATGTGACACAATAAAGAGATGAAAGCGATATATGATGTGAGCACAAATAAAGATGAACACCAAGCAAACACAAATACACAATATGTTCATAAGGTTCGGTCCTCACGACCTACGTCCCCGCTCCTCACCTCGAGGAGATATCCACTATCACAATCCGGTTTGGAAGCTGAAACTTCTACACATCAGTTTTCAAGCTCACCGAAAACTCTCACAATCAATCACTATGCAATCACACTATACACACTAAGTGTTGGTCTCTAGCCCATGTCCTCCTCCTTAAGTGCTCGGATACAACCTGTCCCTAGGTTCGTCAACCGACACCACTCCTCTTAGATTTGACCCCGTCTCTCACCACACACTTCTCTCGATGTACAAGTGTATTACAAGTGATACTCACAATATAAGCTCAAATACAATGTTTTGTTCTCTATAATGAATGAGAACACAGTGAAGCTCACTCTCACTAATTCACACACCAATACCCACTAATATATTGTATGAAATAATTTAAGCTCAATAAGGGTGTGTGTGATAAATGAGAACAATGAAATTCTAACTCAATTTAATATAGCAAGATATGAATATGAAATTGACAATCAATAAGCTATATAAAATAGTTTAGAAAAACTTCTCTATAAACACAAAGAACTGAAGAAATGATGATGAGGATGAATTCCTCAATTAAAATTGAAAGCTTCTTCTTTGTGTAAAACTTCTCTTTTGAAACAAAATTTGAAACAAGGCTTTAAACACCTCTTAAACACTTGTAAACTTAATTAAACAAATCTCTTGGTTGGTCAGAATGTTAAACGCACTGGGGTATTTATAACAACCCAAAACATCAGCAAGAACCCAAGTAAAAAGACCAAAAAGCCAGAAGAAGACAAAAACTAAAAGTAGTCGTTACAGTGTTATGAGTCGACTCAGTATTGTTCATGAGTCGACTCATAAGTAGCCATTACAGGCTAAAAACCAACTTATGAGTCGACTCATAAAATCCATGAGTCGACTCATAAACCATGGGTCGACTCATAAGATCATGAGTCGACTCAGTAGAAACAAAACACACTTTCCAGCATAGTTTATGAGTCGACTTATGACAGGCATGAGTCGACTCAACCTGATGGGTCGACTCATGATGTTTGTGAGTCGACTCATCAAAAATAAATTGTAAACTACGCAGCAGTTTGTGAGTCGACTCAATACTGTTCATGAGTCGACTCATAAACATGTACCCAGAAAATTTCATCTTTGGACATTGTAAAAAAATATCAAATAAATTCTAAAAAATGTAAAACTTTGGGAATAGTTTATAAACATGATGTTAAATATATTTGTGAAGAAATTTTGGAAATTACATTTGCCATTTGTAAAAGATCATTATTTTAGCAAATGTGCACATATATGTGTAAATATGTAAATATAGTAAATATGTAAATATATACATTTTATTTTGATAAAGAGGTGTATTGCAAAACTTTTGTAAAACGTTTTTATAAACAATATACAATGTAAACATGGTGTTAAACCAAAGCCACATTGTTTTCACGAAACGAAACAACTGTGTGTGTATAGATATATATTGAGCTTAGAAAATAACGCACGATATATACAATAATACCTAAGTGATTGTAAACATGGCTGATCTGGATCTTTAACTCTGATATAAACCTGTAATAAGCCACAATCACTAGGAAACAAAAGTAGTATAAATTGTTTGTAAAATCATCAAAACAAAACAAGAGTGTAGGTTCAAAACCAGAACCCTAACAATCTCCCCCTTTTTGATGATGACAAACAATTTATGAAAGATATATAAAGCAGCATGAAATACAAATAGCTCAATACTCATAAACAACAAGCCAATACCATTTCTCCCCCTTTTAGCAACATCAAAATAGGGAATATTGGAGCAAGGCTCCCCCTACATTTATGCATAGGTTAGAAGAAAAAACAAACAAATAGGAGCTATGCTCCCTTGTCAAAAGAAACAGATTTACTTGGCTATTACATTCCAAGTTCAACACATGTTTTCAAAACATATCCAACATGAAGCAAATCAAGTGCAAGTTAAAAGTTACATGCCAACGTAAATAAAAGTTTGCCAACACAACATAAACCAAAATATCATATTGTTTAACATAAATCAAGAAAGAGCTTCAAGCATTCGATGATCCTGGACCCGAAGAAGGATGGGGTTGTTGCAAAAGATTTACAATCTCATCAAGTCTACTATGAATGGAAGCCATGTAAACTTCCCTTTCACTCCTCAAGGAGGCTATCTCTCTCCTTAGTTCCACTGGGCCTTCTCAACCTCTCCAAGTCTCATGCTAATCTCAAGTTCACTGTCTTTAATCCTCTGAAATCTCACTTGGTCACTATAGTAATATTCAGTCATCTGAGTGGAAAGATATTCTATATGGCTTGGTACAGATGAATCTGAGGAGGAATGATAATGCTCATGAGGAGGTTCATGTATGGGAGATTCAAGAGGGGGCCTATGAGCAGGATGATCATTCATTGCCATTAATGTGGTAGGAATTTTTATCAGATGAAGAGCAGTGATATCAAAGAGAGGCCGGATATCAATTAGAGTTTCATCAGATAGGTCAACATTTAAATATTTGAAAATTTTTGTAAAAAGACCACCAAAGGGTAGGGCTGGGCATATTCGGTTCGGTTCGGTTTTATGCCCAATCCGCATCTAATCCGAATTTTTCGGATTCTCAAAACTCTCATCCAGATCCAGATTTCCCCCCCTTCATCCGAATATTCGGTTCAACCAAAATTCGGTTCGGTTCGGTTCGGTTCGGTTTCGGTTTTGAATTTGCAAAGAGTTCTATCCAAAGACTTCTGTTGTGAATTTGCAAGCTGGGCATGGTCCTCATGATGAGGTTCCTGGGCTCGCCAACAAAGCTTTATTAGACTGGTTATCAACTTTAGAATAAAGTTTTGAGTTGATATAATTACGTAGAGAACTGATGTTTTAAAGATGTTGTTCATATAATACAGCATGCTTATCTCTTGTAAGTATCATGTACATAACACATTTTGTGATTGATTTGAATCTTATGTAATTCTCAAGATGTTTTCTGTGAAATTTTTTAACTAAAGTTTAAGTTTATTTAATTACACGGGGGAGTGATGTTTTGTATGATATTGTTCATATAATGTAGCATATGCATCTTTTGTGCATAACAAATTTTCTGGATTGATTTGAATCTTTACTTAGATCTCAAGGATATTTTTCTTTGATATTGCTGTACTCATTGCTTGAAACTGCTCCTTGCGCCGTTTGAATCTATTGGATGATAACAGGAAAAGTTTTAAGGTATAAGTTTAGTCTCTAAACTGCCTAACAGAATTCAGATCAGTTTTTTTTTGGGCGGTTCAGGGGTTCAAGCCGGATCCAAACCGATTTAATTCGGTTCGGGCGGTTTAGAGACTTCTTCTCATCCATTTAATTCGGTTCGGTTAACCGGTCCGTTTTTTTGGGCGATTTTTTTAGTTGAACCAGTTTTTTTGGTTTTTGCCCACCCCTACCAAAGGGAATGAAAGTGGAGGGTCCAAAAGTAATGATATCAAACATAACATGTCCCCATTTAACATCAATATTTTCCAGAATGGCATAGATACCCCTAGTGAGTTCTTGTGAATAGTGACTATATCCCTTAGATTTTGGAATCAAATTATAAGAAATAATACGTCCAACAATGGTAGCCAAGTCAGACACATTTTTAGCATCTAATGGAAGGCTTTCGCCAGGAAGAGTCATAAGGGCTTCAACATCGGGATTGTCATACGAAACATCATTAAGAAAGGTGTTACCTCGAGGAATACCAATGATCTCAGATAGACGGTCAGCTATGAAACGAATATTGTAATTTTTGACACAGGAAGTGATAAAGTGGGGTCTATTCTCAGGAGCAGATGGTATAAGATTTGCGTAAAATACACGCACAAGATGGGGGTAAAGTTTTTCAGAGTGCTGACTAGAGACTAAATCAGCTAGTTTAGCAGCAGAGAAAAATTGTTCCAGAGAAAAATGACCAAATTCATCGAATTTAACATATCTACCAGGGAACAATTTTAACTAACAAAGAGCATGATATTTTTCAATTAAGGTAGTACTATTTAGAAATTGTTCGTAATGTGCATAACTACGTTCTAGAGGTGAAGATGCACGATCACGAGAAAGAGGGGCTTTACCTTTGGAAGTTCTAGGGCGTTTGGTTGAAGCACTGGCCATGGATAGAAATAAAACCCTAGAAAAATAAATGAGAAGGGAAAGGGGTAATACTGAACAGAGGAGAGATACAGGCATGAAGAAGACTGAGTGCGGATGACGATTGCTAGAGAGGAAGGGTCGACTGGCGATGATGAGTCGGCTGGAGATGAAGGTCGACTGGGAAAAGAGAATCAACTGGAGGAAAGATGAAAGAAAGAAGAGAAAGGAGGTAAGCTAAGGCTTTGAAAGGAGATCAACGGTCCAGATCTGGTCAAAGTGATAAGTGTAGGCTCAGGATTAAGGCAGGCAAATGGGTTGGGTCTTAAATCATCTCAAATCCAAAAAGAAAAAGAATCAATGACCCTGAAAATAGTCACCCGAAGGTCGACTTGCAGTCGACTAAGGGATGTGAGTCGACCCTGAGTCGACTTAAGTTTGAAACCCAAGTTTCTAAAGAAATTCTGAAATAAGACTCTTACACTTGAAAAAGTTTTAACAACAAAATGATTCGACAAGAATTTCGAGTTATAAAAATCTACACATAGATCTTAATTAAGCTTTAAATGTTTATTAAAATATGAAAAGTTAAGTCAAAAACAAGAGCAACAAAAAAAACAAAAAACAAAAAACAAAAAAAATCTTAGGAAATGGAAATTATGCATATTTTGGTACCCAAATATTTTTGGTACCAATAGGGTTAGGAACATGACCCCTATCATTTAAAATCAAGGCCCTTGGGTTATGAACCAATTTGGACGTGTATGGTGTACGGATACGGTCAAAAAAAATTCGTGTACATGACCTTTTCGATTGCAATGAGTGCAATGAAAGGGTCTAAATGACATGTGTTGACCATGGTACGAGTCGCCGAGCGAGCACTCTTGATCGCGGAATTATCAAGAGTGGTTTGAGAAGAAAATGACAGAAGAACACAATATAATAATTTGGGCGAAGGAAAATACCTTCTCTAAATTATGAGAATCAATTGGATTACAATTCTCTCTCTCACAATCTCTCTAGATCAAAGAACAACCTCCCTGATCTCTTTTCTGATTACAATCTGAGTAATCTCCCTTTTTTTCCTAGAAAAGTCGTGTTTCTATTTATACAAAATAGAAATCCTAAACAGTGCAGGAAAACCAGCCCAGGCCCAAAACCCGACTCGCGATCAACCGCAGAGCCAGGCGCGGTCGACCGTGACCAACACCCGAGACTTAAATAAGTTACAGGGTTTTGGCGGTCGACCGTCAAACCCATCGCGGTCGACCGTAACCAACGACAGAGAGCAGTCTGGGTTACAGGGTTTTGGCGGTCAACCGCCGCACCTATCACGGTCGACCATGACTCAATTCAAGCGAATCCTCAGAGCTGTGCACATTCGCGGTCGACCGTCATGACACTCGCGGTCGACCGTGAAACAGTAAAACTGTTTTTCTCGTGTTCCGACGAATCCTTCAACTTTGCTGCTTTCAACAACTCTGTCCACGACTCCTCTACACTATTCTCAAGATACCATGAGAATCACCTATCCTCAAGCTCCCATGAGGATCGCTAAGCTCCCAAAGAGAAGCTACACTATTCTCTGATACCAACTTGGTATGAGTCGCCAAGCGAGCACTCTTGATCGCGGAATTATCAAGAGTGGTTTGAGAAGAAAACGACAGAAGAACACAATATAATAATTTGGGCGAAGGAAAATACATTCTCTAGATTATGAGAATCAATTGGATTACAATTCTCTCTCTCACAATCTCTTTAGATCAAAGAATAACCTCCCTGATCTCTTTTCTGATCACAATCTGAGTAATCTCCCTCCTGAAGCTTGCTCAAGGTGGACAAGCATATCTTACTCAGCTACTCTTCATAAGGCCGAATGAACAACAAAACGAACTTCCTGCCCGCATTCACCAACCTCTTAGCCTGAGTCACCGTCACCAAGCTCGTCTCTTGTAGAAGAGATGCTGAACGAAAAATTTATTGGTGAACGTATACTTTTGGGCCTGCCGATCATATACTATGTATCTATCCCACAAATAACGATTGCCCAAAATAATTTGGCAAACATCCAACGGATCCACGTCGCATATGACCTCGTCAATATATGACTCATGAAGTGCAAATCTGAATGAACACTGATTCACCACACTCAATCCCGCCTCCTTCTGAATCTACCCTAACGGATAGGGCTTCGGATGCTTTACCGTCTCCAATCCCAGCTTCTGCACTAATACCTCAGATATCAGATTTTTTTGACTCCCTGTATCTATAATAGCATCCACCAAATTGGTCTTGACCTGCAACTTCAGAACAAAGAGCTGCTCCCTCGGGTCGTCATCTTCTTTAGTGGCCTGCTTCCCTGCCATAAGGTTGAGATTGCTGTTGGGTTCAGTCATTCCGGGAACCTCCTTCGGACCCTGTGTTAGACCCTAGAGGGGGGTGATTAGGGTCTTATGCTAATCTAATCTGATTTAAATACCAATTAAAAATAATTATCAAGATGAACAACAAGAAATATCCTAGCAAAGAGATATAAGCAATATATGATATATGTAAGGATATGAAACTAACACAATGGTAAGCAATATAAACAAGATAGTGCATGAAATAAATGAGCAATGCACAATTGGCGATATAAGATAAATACAAAAACAAAAACGCCAAAGCCAAACTCAAACAAGCAATATAATAACGGAGTTCGGACCTTCCGTCCTACGTCTCCGCTCCCCACTCCCGGGGAGAAATCCACTATCACAACCGGGTTTTCTACACTCACCCGAATAACGTTTACACCTCACAGTGTCCGTTTTCAACGCTCACCGAACAACGTTCACTCCTCATAATCGGTTTTCTAGTTCACCGAAAACTTTCACAACACACTCGGTTTTCTAGCTCACCGAAAACCTTACAATCTCACAATGTAACAATAAATGATTTGTTCTCTCATACAAAGGGAGAACTCAATTAAGCACAACTCAATGTTACAATCTCTCACAACCCTAATATACTATGTATGCAAATACAATAAGCTCAAGTGGGTGTGTGTAACAATGAGTAAAATCAAATCTAAACTCAATATAAAAACTAGCTTTAAAGAATGATAATCAAATAACTAAGCAAATGTAAAGCTAGATGGAGTTTAGAAAACTTCTCCAATAGATGACAAGATGGAGAGATGGAGATTGGAGCCCAAACAAGAAGATGATCTCATCCACTTGTGAAAACCAAAACAGCTTTAAACCAAACCCTTAAACAAGCTTAAAACAAGCTTAAACTCTTTTTAAAACTCTTTAAAACATTCTCTTGGGTTACTTGAGAACTGAGATCAAAGAGGGTATTTATAGCCTCCAAAACCTCAGCCAAAAACCCCCAATCAAAAGACAAAAACAGCCCCAGCAACGGTAACAAAAATAGCCGTTGGGAAGAGAGCTGACAGAGCGGCGGTCGACCGAAAAAATTCGCGGTCGACCGCGATCCAGATCCCAGACTGGGAATTGAGCAGAGACTTCTTCGGCCGACCGCACCGGTCGACCGATGGAAATATCGAGCTCTCGGTCGACCACGGCGGTCGATCGACAAACTCTCTGCTATCCAGAAACAAATGAACAATTGAGCGGTCGACCGGTGCGGTCGACCGGAAACTGATATTATAGAAAAACAGGTTTTAGAGCTGATTTTTGAGACTTTGGAAAATATGTTAAAAATAACAAATGAAGTCCAAAAATAATGAAACTTTGGGAAATGTATATAAACATGTAAATGAACATGTTACAAAAAGAATTTTTCGAATTGTATTTCCCATTTGTGAAAAATCATCATTTTACAAAATAGTCCAAAACACGAAATGTAAACATGTGAATTTTGACATTTTGGCTAAACCAAGTTTTGAAACTTTGCACAATGATTATATAGACTTAATAAAGTATGTATATGATTATTGTTAAGTCTAAAAACTAAGAATACAATATTTTCACAAAATTACATATTCTATGCAATAAATACCAAAACACAATAGTAAGTATAAAACATGTGATTTCATATTATAAACATGAAAACCAAAACTTGTATGTATATATATAACTATATATATACAAAACCAAAACGTGTATGTGTGAATATGATTGAGCTTAAAGTACTAACACACATAATATAAACTCCTAAACTAAATTACCCAAGCTAGATCTTGATCTTCAATAAGCTCTTCTTGGTAATCTTGCGGATGAAGCTTGAACTTGATCTTTAACTTTGAATTGTAAGGCTTCACTCTACTATTCCGCCAACCTCCATTGGATATCATCGTTGTAGCGCATATTCCATCCAACCTCCAACAACGTTGTTTGTCTACAATAGATAGAAATGTACAAACACTAGACAAACAACATTAGTGGTAAATTGTTTGTTAAACATCATCAAAATAAGAAGGCCAACAATCTCCCCCTTTTTGATGATGACAAACAATTTACAAAAAAAGATATATGCATGAAAGGAAATGAATATATAATTTAGAATTCACATGCATATAAACAAGAAAGAATATACTCACAATATTTTTTCCCCTTTGACAACATCAAAAAGGGGACAAAAGAATTAAGAAAGTGAAAGCTCCCCCTATCAATAAGCATAGGTGAGTATAAAAACAAAAATAGAAAAGGGAATAGCTCCCCCTATCAAAATGCCATATAGAATATAAGCAATAAAAGATCATGGCAAACATGTGAGTATGCATACATGAAAACTATGCTAAACATCACTCACATACAAAAAGATAATGAGGACACATATAAATATGTCAAAAAGAAGTGTCTCATTATACTAACATATAAAAAACATGTATTAAAAAATAGATTTATGAAATCAAAAAGAGGAACATGAGAATCATGCAAAAAGTTTTCAAAAGAAAACAAATCACTTAAATGAAGTCATAAATCTAAAGTAAATTATACAAGAACATAAAACCAAATCATCATTGATTTTCAAAAATCAAGAGAGATAACCATATCTAGCCCTTGAGCTAGTAACAACCCATATAAATATTTTTAGCACCCGGTAAACAATGTTTGGGAATAAACACCCAATAAATCTGGAGGGTTATATGAACACAAACCTCTCATTAAAATCAAAACTAATAATCATGAAAACAAAAGATTTGGTCAATTTAAAAATTGTTTTCATATAGAAGGTTTAAAACACGTTTTTCAAAACCAAAAAAAAGAAAAAGAAAAATACTAAAATTCTTGGTTTAAAAAATTAAATTTGTTTTGGTACCCAAGAACTCTTGGTACCAAAAGATTTAGGGACATGACCCCTATCATTTAAGCTCAAAGCCCTAGGGTTATGAAGCTTCTTAGGCATATGTGATGCACTAACACGGTCAAAACAATAATCGCTCAAATGACCCTTCCGATTGCAATACATGCAATGAAAGAGATCCATTTGTTTTTGTGGACCATTAGCTCGTGCACGGGAAACATTTACAAATAAAGATTTTTCTTTTAAATTATATTGCAAATGAGAAACATTCTTAAATAATGGTCTATTTGGAACATATTGCAACTTAGAAGCTTTTTGCATATCAAAACAAAACTTAGCAAGATGTCCAAACCTACCATAAACATCACATTGATACACAAGAGCATGCTTATGATGAGAAATAGGTGCATGTGTGTGTACATGTGATGAAGAAACTTGATGCGATGCACAAGAATGATTAATATTCTTATGTTTTTGTGCATCATAGCAAAATTTAGCTAAATGGCCTTTACGACCACAAATGGAGCACTTGTAAACTTTGCTATACAAGTGTGCATAGTGTGTAGGTGATTTTGTAGCACTAGATTTAGCACACTTGTCCATAAGTTTCTTATGGTTATCAATGCATATTTTTAAAGTTGAATCTAAAGATGAAATGCATTTTTCATAAGATTCAAGTCTTCATTTTTAGACACATATGTACTTTTAGAAGTAGAACATAAATAATCATTTATCAAGGAAGCAGTATCATTTTGTATGTTCTCTACTTCTAACATGGCATTTTCTTTTTCATGAGTTAACAAGGCAAAGTTTGAAAGTAAAGAATCATGATCCAATTTTAATTTTTTATTGTTTTCTTTAAGGATCACATTTTCATTAGAAATAGTTTCAAACTTAGATGCTAACAACTCATGATCGGATTTCAAATTATCATGCTTGCATTTTAAATCAATAAAATCATTTTGCAATTTGTTAAAGGCATGCAATAGTTTTTCACTAGCACAAGCAAGTTCATCACTAGATAAATTATTAATGGATTCGAACTCACAAACTTCACTAGGGCTATCGCCTAGTGCTCGTGTGCATGAAGCTCCATATGAACTTGAAGCCAGATCCTCCAAAGCTTGTCGGATAGCCTCCAAGTCCTATTGATGCGCTTCTATAAATTTCCACAATGTATAAGCGCTATCAAAAGAATCAAGCTTGTTAGACAATAATGAATTAAATGCATTTAATAAAAATTCTAACATAAGCTTGTTCATAATAAACATATTTTTATCATGTTTGCTCCACTTGGATTTCTCCAACGTGGGCACAATATAAGCACAATCAATGACTTCCCATAAATCGATATTTTTAGATTGAACAAATAATTTGAATCTAAAACACCATTGAGCATAGGGGAAAACATTGAATATAGGAGCAATACTAGAATCATAGCCTAAATAAGATGCATCATTCATATCCATAATTTGTAAAAATATGCAAGCAAGATACAAATGTAATCAAAAACAAGATTAGCACAAAAAGATAACTTGGGTCTTTAACTCAAGGCGATTAGACCTTAAATCAAAGAGCACCAAGCTCTGATACCAATTGTTAGACCTTAGAGGGGGGGTGATTAGGGTCTTATGCTAATCTAATCCGATTTAAATGCCAATTAAAAATAATTATCAAGATGAACAACAAGAAATATCCTAGCAAAGAGATATAAGCAATATATGACATATGTAAGGATATGAAACTAACACAAGGGTAAGCAATATAAACAAGATAGTGGATGAAATAAATGAGCAATGCACAATTGGCGATATAAGATAAATGCAAAAACAAAAATGCTAAAGACAAACTCAAACAAGCAATATGATCACGGAGTTCGGACCTTCCGTCCTACGTCTCCACTTCCCACTCCCGGGGAGAAATCCACTATCACAACCGGGTTTTTTACGCTCACTCGAATAACGTTTACACCTCACAGTGTCTGTTTTCAACGCTCATCGAACAACGTTCACTCCTCACAATCGGTTTTCTAGTTCACCGAAAACTTTCACAACACACTCGGTTTTCTAGCTCACCGAAAACCTTACAATCTCACAATGTAATAATAAATGATTTGTTCTCCCACACAAGGGGAGAACACAATTAAGCACAACTCAATGTTACAATCTCTCACAACCCTAATATACTATGTATGCAAATACAATAAGCTCAAGTGGGTGTGTGTAACAATGAGTAAAATCAAATCTAAACTTAATATAAAAACTAGCTTTAAAGAATGATAATCAAATAACTAAGCAAATGTAAAGCTAGATAGAGTTTAGAAAACTTCTCCAATAGATGACAAGATGGAGAGATGGAGATTGGAGCCCAAACAAGAAGATGATCTCCTCCACTTGTGAAAACCAAAACAGCTTTAAACCAAACCCTTAAATAAGCTTAAAACAAGCTTAAACTCTTATTAAAACTCTTTAAAATATTCTCTTGGGTTACTTGAGAACTGAGATCAAAGAGGGTATTTATAGCCTCCATAACCTCAGCTAAAAACCACCAAGAAAAAGACAAAAACAGCCCCAGCAACGGTAACAAAAAATAGCCGTTGGGAAGAGAGCTGACAGAACGACGGTCGACCGAAAAAATTCGCGGTCGACCGTGATCCAGATCCCAGACTGGTAATTAAGCAGAGACTTCTTCGGTCGACCGCACCGGTCGACCGATGGAAATATCGAGCTCTCGGTCGACCGCGGCGGTCGACCGACAAACTCTCTGCTGCCCAGAAACAAATGAACAATTGAGCGGTCGACCGGTGCGGTCGACCGAAAACTGATATTACAGAAAAACAGGTTTTAGAGCTGATTTTTGAGACTTTGGAAAATATGTTAAAAATAACAAATGAAGTCCAAAAATAATGAAACTTTGGAAAATGTATATAAACTTGTAAATGAACATGTTACAAAAAGAATTTTCTAAATTGTATTACCCATTTGTAAAAAATCATCATTTTGTAAAATAGTCCAAAACACGAAAATGTAAACATGTGAATTTTGACATTTTGGCTAAACCATGTTTTGAAACTTTATACAATGATTATATAGACTTAATAAAGTATGTATATGATTATTGTTAAGTCCAAAAACTAAGAATACAATATTTTCACAAAGTTGCATATTCTATGCAATAAATACCAAAACACAATAGTAAGTATATAACATGTGATTTTATATTTATAAACATAAAAACCAAAACTTGTATGTATATATATAACTATATATATACAAAACCAAAACGTGTATATGTGAATATGATTGAGCTTAAAGTACTAACACACATAATATAAACTCCTAAACTAAATTACCCAAGCTAGATCTTGATCTTCAATAAGCTCTTCTTGGTAATCTTGCGGATGAAGCTTGAACTTGATCTTTAACTTTGAATTGTAAGGCTTCACTCCACTATTCCGCCAACCTCCATTGGATATCATCGTTGTAGCACATATTCCATCCAACCTCCAACAACGTTGTTTGTCTACAATAGATAGAAATGTACAAACACTAGACAAACAATATTAGTGGTAAATTGTTTGTTAAATATCATCAAAACAAGAAGGCCAACACCCTGTGCTATCACGTAAGCCTTCTTCTCCTCCTTTTTCTTCAACCATTTCGGCTTCAGATGAGGATACTTATCCCAGCAACGTTCAGCCACGTGCTCTGTCTGTTTGCAGTGATTGCATGTCAATCCTGCCTTCCCTGAGTCACCCTTCTTCTTCTCATCCTTAGATTGAGAGCCACCCATCTTGCTCCCTGATGGTTTAGAATCCCCCTTTGTCTCGTTGCCCTTCTTCTGCCTGCCCTCAATGGCAATGGCCTTCACGCTCGCCTCTGCGATTGTCTTAACCGAAAATAGCTTCATCTCTTTCCGGATGTAGTCATTCAGACCCGCCATGTACTTCATGAAGATGGAGTATTCCTCTGTTGCGATGTTCAGAACCATCGCCTGCTGCTGGAACTCCGTCGTGTACTCCTGAATGGTCTGATTAAACCTTTGGCGCAAGCCATACCACTTGTACCAACGCTCCTCAAGGAACCCCACTGGATAGAATTGTTTTCAAAGTAGCTCCTTAAACTTGTTCCACGACACCGCCTTCTTCTCCTGTTTGTAATAGGATTTCCACCACATCAACACGTGCCCCGAAAGCTTTAACGTCACGAACACTATCTTCTCCTTGGACGAATATCCGTAGAGAGTGAAATACATCTCCATACGTTCGATCCAATCATCAAGCTTCTCCACATTGATACTCCCATCATAAACAAGAATCTCAACCTTGAAGTCAATCTTCAGATTCTGATAATTATTCTTTTTCCCTTGATGTCCAACAGCCTTAACAATCTCAGTCTCCCCATCTGAATCAGATTTCTTGCTCTCCTTGTCGGATTCGGTGAGTTTCTTCTTACCCTTCGAAGAAGATTCCTCCTTTTTGCCTACTCGTTGATGAGACCCACGAGTTGAGTGAGAGTCGTCTCGATCTGCTTCTCCATGACATCAAGTCTTGCGGAATTATCTGCTTCCATCATCTTTTCCTTCCTTAATTTCTAGAGTCCTCCCAATGAAATAAGGATCTCACCAAGCTTCTTGTACTATGAGCGAGTAAGGACCATACACAGGTTTCCCCTCCACAGGATCTAGGGGCTCTGATACCAACTTGGTACGAGTCGCCGAGCGAGCACTCTTGATCGTGGAATTATCAAGAGTGGTTTGAGAAGAAAACGACAGAGGAACACAATATAATAATTTGGACGAAGGAAAATACCTTCTCTAAATTATGAGAATCAATTGGATTACAATTCTCTCTCTCACAATCTCTCTAGATTAAAGAACAACCTCCCTGATCTCTTTTCTGATTACAATTTGAGTAATCTCCCCTTTTTTTCTAGAAAAGTCGTGTTTCTATTTATACAAAATAGAAATCCTAAACAATGCAGGAAAACCAGCCCAGGCCCAAAACCCGACTCGCGGTCGACCACAGAGCCAGTCGCGGTCGACCGCGACCAACACCCGAGACTTAAATAAGTTAGAGGGTTTTGGCGGTCGACCGCCGAACCCATCGCGGTCGACCGTAACCAACGATAGAGAGCAGTCTGGGTTATAGGGTTTTGACGGTCGACCGCCACACCTATCGTGGTCGACCGTGACTCAGTTCAAGCGAATCCTCAGAGCTGTGCACGTTCGCGGTCGACCGCCGTGACACTCGCGGTCGACCGTGAAACAGTAAAACTGTTTTTCTCGTATTCCGACGAATCCTTCGACTTCGCTGCTTCCAACAACTCTGTCCACGACTCCTCTACACTATTCTCAAGATACCATGAGAGTCACCTATCCTCAAGCTCCCATGAGGATCGCTAAGCTCCCGAAGAGAAGATACGCCCGTATCAAACCAACATAAGGTACACGAAAATCATTTGCAAAAATTATCTTTGAAATTATTTTGCAAATGAGAAACCTTCTTCAAATCAAAATAAAATTTGGTCAAATGACCCAAACAATTACAAAAATCACACTTATACACATGAGCATGTTTATGATTTACACTATGTGTGTGTACATGTGTATGAGATGAAGAATCTTGATGGGATGCATAATCATGAATAGGTTTGTTAAGCTTTTGTGCATTATGACAAAATTTAGCTATATGGCCTTTAAGACTACAAATAGAATATTTGTGAATTTTTTCATACATGTGTGCATAGTGTATAGGTTTCTTAGAAGAATTAACATAGTACTTTGCACACATGTCCATAAGCTTTTTGTTATTGACAATACAAGTGTTTAGTGTTGAATCTAAGGTCGATATGCGTTTTTTCATTTGATTCAACTCATCATTGTGCATACAAGCATTGCTACTAGAAGTAGGATAAACATAATCATTTACCATAGAGTTTAATTTATTTTTACTAATCTCTACTTCTAACATAGCATCACATTTTTCATGAAGTAATCTAGCATTTTCTAATCTCAAATTTTCAATGTATTCTTTAAGATTTATATTTTCATTTGCAATGAGATCAAACTTAGTAACTAGTGTTTCATGAGAGGATTTCATATTATCATGCTTACTTTTCACTCCAATATAACTATTGAATAATTCTTCAAATTCATGCGCAAGCTCATCAAAAGTAATATCATCATCGTTGTCGAGCTCGCGTAGCTCACT
This sequence comes from Asparagus kiusianus, assembly GCA_022839385.1. Classification (NCBI taxonomy): domain Eukaryota; kingdom Viridiplantae; phylum Streptophyta; class Magnoliopsida; order Asparagales; family Asparagaceae; genus Asparagus; species Asparagus kiusianus. Next base: position 157,575 of record BQKN01064365.1, on the reverse strand, counting down.
AGGGCTATCACCTAGTGGTCGTGTGCATGATGCTCTAATAGAACTTGAAGATGAAGCCTCCAAAGCTTGTCGGATCGCCTCCAAGTCCCCTTGATATGCTTCTATAAATTTTCAAAAATTGTAAGCACTATCAAAAAGAACAAATTTGTTAGAAAATGATGAGTGAAAAGCACTAAGCAAATATTCCAACAAAAGCTTGTTCATATTAAACATTCTTTTATCATTTTTACTCCACTTGGATTTCTCCGAAGTGGGTACAATATAAGCATCTTCAATAACTTACCATAAATCGAATTGTCTAGATCTAACAAATATATTAAATTTAGAACACCATTAGTCATAAGGGAAATTATCTATTCTAGGAGTAACATTTGGATCATAGCCTAAACGAAATGCATCCATATTCATGATATATATGTGAAAGCAATATATAAATAAAATCAAAATAAGATTAGCACAAAAGATAACTTAGATCTTTAACTCAAGGTGATTATATCTTAAATCAAAGAGAACCAAGCTCTGATACCAATTGTTAGACCCTAGAGGGGGGTGATTAGGGTCTTATGCTAATCTAATCCGATTTTATACCAATTAAAGCTTATTAATAAATTATTCTTGCAAGTTAGATATACAATATGTTATGAATAAGAATATGCAATATGAACAAAGAGATATATCCTATATGGTGAAATATATGCAATGATATATAAACACTAGTGTAAATAAATGTGACACAACAAAGAGATGAAAGCGATATATGATGTGAACACAAATAAAGATGAACGCCAAGCAAACACAAACACACAATATGTTCATGAGGTTCAGCCCCCACGACCTAAGTCCCCACTCCTCACCTCGAGGAGATCTCCACTATCACAACCCGGTTTGGAAGCCAGAACTTCTACACACTCGGTTTTCAAGCTCATCAAAAACTCTCACAATCAATCACTGGCAATCACACTATACACACTAAGTGTTGGTCTCTAGCCCATGTCCTCCTCCTCAAGTGCTCGGATACAACCTCTCCCTAGGTTCGTCAACCGACGTCACTCCTCTTGGATTCGACCCCGTCTCTCACCACACACTTCTCTCGGTGTACAATGGTATTACAAGTGATACTCACAATATAAGCTTAAATATAATGTTTTGTTCTCTATAATGAATGAGAACACAATGAAGCTCCTTCTCACTAATTCACACACCAATACCCACTAATATATTGTATGAAATAATCTAAGCTCAATAAGGGTGCGTGTGATAAATGAGAACAATGAAATTCTAACTCAATTTAATATAGCAAGATATGAATACGAAATTGACAATCAACAAGCTATATAAAAGAGTTCAGAAAAACTTCTCTATAAACACAAAGAACTGAAGAAATGATAATGAGGATGAATTCCTCAATTGAAATTAAAAGCTTCTTCTTTGTGTAAAACTTCTCTTTTGAAATAAAACTTGAAACAAGGCTTTAAACACCTCTTAAACACTTGTAAAATTAATTAAACAAATCTCTTAGTTGGTCAGAATGTTAAATGCACTAGGGTATTTATAACAACCCAAAACATCAGCAAGAACCCAAGTAAAAAGACCAAAAAGCCAGAAGAAGACAAAAATTGAAAGTAGCTGTTACAGTGTTATGAGTCGACCCAGTACTGTTCATGAGTCGACTCATAAGTAGTCATTACAGGCTAAAAACTAACTTATGGATCCACTCATAAAATTCATGAGTCGACTCATAAGATCATGAGTCGACTCAGCAAAAACATAACACACATTCCAGCACAGTTTATGAGTCGACTTATGACATACATGAGCCGACTCAACTTGATGGGTCGACTCATGATGTTTGTGAGTCGACTCATCAGAAATAAATTATAAACTATGCAGCAGTTTGTGAGTCGACTCAATACTGTTCATGAGTCAACTCATAAACATGTACACAGAAAATTTCATCTTTGAACCTTGTAAAAAATATCAAATAAATTCTAAAAAATGTAAAACTTTGGGAATAGTTTATAAACATGATGTTAAACATATTTGTGAAGAAATTTGGGAAATTACATTTGCCATTTGTAAAAGATCATCATTTTAGCAAATGTGCATATATATGTGTAAATATGTAAACATATACATTTGATTTTGATAAAGAGGTGTATTGCAAAACTTTTGTAAAACATTTTTATAAACAATATACAATGTAAACATGCTGTTAAACCAAAGCCACATTGTTTTCACGAAACAAAACAACTGTGTATGTATAAATATATATTGAGCTTAGAAAATAACACATGATATATACAATAATACCTAAGTGATTGTCAACATGGCTCATTTGGATCTTTAACTCTGATATAAACCTGTAATAAGCCACAATCACTAGGAAAAAAAATTAGTTATAAATTGTTTGTAAAATCATCAAAACAAAACAAGAGTGTAGGTTCAAAACCAGAACCCTAACACAAGAGTGGGTGCTTCCTCGAGAATTTCTTCAGTCGCCTTTTCTTCAGAAGGCTCAGCAGCTGGTAGCTCCTTTGGGATCTCTCCAGCTCCGACCGCCTCCTGTTCGTAGGATAGATAATCCTCTATTCCTGGTAAACAAGTCTTAGTTGAACCGCTCCTTGATTTATATAGTTCTCGGATTTCGTTTATGCACGAGGTGTACATATCATATTCTAGAAGCCGAGAAGCCTCATTAAACCAGTCGCAAAAATCCTCAACAGTGGACCAGCTAGGCGGCGAGTTGGGCAAAGTAAAGTGTGCATGAGTCCCTCCAGTAGAGAAAAAGTAACATGCGCAAGCCCTTCATATAAGTTCCTGATTTGAGACAGCTCCGGGTTAGGATTGCCAACATAAAGTTGATCATATCCAAACTGCCTGGCAAATTGAGAAGGCATATAAGGTTTAATGATGCACTTCTCCCTCAAGCGGAAGACCAAATAACCCAGTCTGATCATGAGAAACCATATGAAGACGCCTTCTTCGAATGATGAAGAACCATCAAAAAGTACATCTGTAAAACTTGTACCCTCCTCTTTATCCCCATCGAAATCGGGAAAGCAGCAAAAAATTCTGTAATTGTCTCCCTGAGATAAAAGCTATCAAGCCCTGACTATGTAGATCTTAGTCCATGTGGCCGATTCCAATCTATATACAGAGGGAACATGAATCTCACTATCTTCAGCAACCCCCGTCATCAACAGAGGGTAATGCAGCACAAACCAGGCCACCAAGTATGTATACAGTACTGGTACATGAGGTTAGGGAGTCTTCTAGGCTTTCCTCCCAGCAACAGTTATTGCTCAGACGTCGACAAATTCAAAAGTCAACGCTCTCAAGCCACTCTGAACACAGCTCACCATGGCAGTGAGGATACTCAATGGTCTCCCATGAGCCAACAAAACAGCTGTGTATACCACCTCAGCCAATATTGACTTGACTAGCTTTGATGGTACCACACACTATTTCAGCCATATCATGAAGAAGCCAGCGAGGAGGTCAGCATCAGAGATAGGAATTGCGGATTGGTAATGAAAAATCTCGAATTCGATATCAACTTCAAACCCATCCTCCACCTGTTTGTTCTTGTATGTAGCATTCGAAGCCTTAATACGAGCATTAATGCTCTTGGGAGAGATAGCGGCAAGTCGAGTGATGGCCTTCTTTTTCTGACTTAAGTTCTGGAAAAGATAGTTCGCCCATGCAGTATGCATGATACCCCCTTCACGCATCCTAATGACTTGAGCGTAGATTTAGAATTGGCACATTAGCTCCCAAAAAGTTACATAAACTTCTGGATGTGCCATCCTTAAAATAGAGAGCTCTTCAATAGCGGAGATGAATTCTTCGTAAGGCACCCGACCGAATGGCAGCCCTGATACCGCTTGCATCTCATGGAGAGCGAAGCCTAATTCCACTACAGGTGTGAAGAACGTGCAGCTATACGGGTTGTACCTTTCTAGCATGGCGAAGAAATTAGGATAACTTTGAATAATTCCATATCGAGTAGCCAACACTAGGACTATAAGACCCGATTGAGCGAGTGGTTCCTTAAGGTCCTCGAGATTAAAGTCTACCATGTGAGACCACCAGCCACCCTCTCCAAAATACACCCAACCAGGAGATCTGAGCATCTGCACTAGAAATTTGCCCCAAGCAGCAATAAACTGGTGTATGAAGACATTCGCTAGAAGTGGTTCCTCTTGGGAGAGAGCTTTCTTTTCAAACCTACCGGGTCTCAGGCCTTTGAGCTGTCCTCCAATTTGTGTGCGAGCTCGTCGGCCAAACCTAAGTGACACATTTTCCTTCTCCTTGACTAGATCAAAAGCCAAACCTCGGTGGCAACTAATGTTCAAAAAGTAGGAGAGTGGATACATTCTCTTCATGTTAGGGAGAAAGAGGAAGCGGTTGTTGACTCTTCGTAGCAACTTTGAGTCTTCTGCATGTACAAGACTGTCATCGACTGCTATATGATCTCCAAATATGAATACCGGTTTGGGGACTAGTCACGACTGAGGAGTCTCTATATCTAAGTCAGTGATCAGAGCTCTGAGAGTAGAACATTGGGGAAATCTGAGCATGTGCATCCTCTCTAAGTCAGTGAAAGTGCATAGTGGAATCTGCTTACAAAAACCAAAAGCTTCATCCTTGTTAGGACCGCTAATATATCCAAAATAATGCTCTTGAGAAAGCGGCACATTTGGAAAGAACACAGCAAAAACAGAAGCAAAGATTAGCAGCCGAAGTGAGTTGTTGACGTAAATCTAAAAGAATAGATTAAAACACAGAGGTCAGATCCCATGTGATAAGTCTTAAACACAAAAGCTAACCTTGCGTTGTAACACTTAAATGCAGAGGTCAAACCTTGTGTTATAACATTCAAATGCAGATGTCAAACCTTGTGTTATAACATTCAAACGCAGAGGTCAAGCCTCATGTTATAAGTTTTAGACAGAGGCCAAGAACCACGGTCAGAATTGAGACGCAAAGGTCAAGGCATGCACTCTAAACGCAGAGGCTAAGACCCACGTTCAAATTTCATAACCAACATAGAGTCTTAACTCTATGTTTCCTAACACAAAGTCCCAACTCCGTGTTTCCTAACATAGAGTCTTAACTCTACGTTTCCTAAACACGGAGTTCCAACTCTACGTTTCAATTTTAACACAGAGTCCCAACTCTGCGTTTCTATCAAGAATGAGTCATATTACTCGTTGTCATGAACCTATTCAGGGTGTCAAAGTAAAAAAAAACTTGTCAAAACAAGTTGCCATGGCCATAACTTACCACAATAAGGAGGCCCACATGACGGCTGCAGCAGTGACGAGGCACTCGTAAAAGCAACAACACCACTAGCGTCCTTAGCCGGCAATGTTTCTGAAGTCGCCCCGGTGACCTTGTTAGAGCCAGAACTCATCCTCCTTGGCACCATTGATGCAGTTGATCGGAGAAGATGAAGTTCGCCGGAGATTCTGTCGAAATTAAATAAGGGCTCTTGTTCTTGGAATCAAGCCAAAAGTAGAAATAGTCGAATGACTCTTGATATGACCATACATGTCTATTTATAACAGCCGTCAAGCTGTTAAAGTGGTACGAGATTCTAGGAGAGAATCCCAACCATTTTTAGAAATGCTATCTTCAGCGTTAATGGATAAAGTCTTTTGGACTTTAACCTTAATGCAGAGTTCATCTCTGCGTTCAAATTCCTAAACGCTAGGCGCAGACCTGTGTTATAAGAGTTCTTCACATGAACTTTAACCATGCATTATGAACCTTAACGCAGAGCTCACCTTTGCGTTCAAACTATTCTAAACGAAGGGATTACCCTTACGTTCATGAATTCTCTTAACACAGTATTGCTAAACCTCTGTATTTTCTCAGCAGAAGTCAAACTAATTCAGCTGATAAAATCCTCTATTGTCGTTAAAGTTAACATCACACTTCTGACAACCATCATCCCCACAAAGTTTGAATTTAGCTTGCATAGCCTCCAATGTGACAACAATTCCTTTGTCAAAATCAACTTATCGATTCTCATCAATAGAACGATAAGTCCTCTGAATCATTCAAATCATAATCAACTTATTAACTCTCCTCAGTAGAGTAATAAATGACTAACTTATCAACTTATTAACTCTCGTCAGCAAAATGATAAGTTTTTAACATTATAATTCATCGCCCCGATGATTAATCATTTAGCAATTCTCCCCAGCGAGACACTAAGTCCCTCAAATTGTGTTCAAATCACATAAATATTTTTCCTGTCACGTAAATATTATACCTCTGACAAAATCCACTTATCGACTCTCACTAATGGAGCGATAAGTCCTCAAAGTTGCCTCGATCGCAACATCTTCCCGTTATGTTAATATCATACCTCTGACAAAATCCACTTATGACTCTCTTCAAAAGAGTGATAAATCCTCAAAGTTACCCCGATCGCAACATCTTCCTGTCATGTTAATATCACACCTTTGACAAAACCCACTTATCGACTTTCTTCAAAAGAGCGATAAGTCTTCAAAGTTACCCCAATCACAACATTTTTCCCGTCACGTTAATATATTCACCTCTGACAATTCAAACCACTTATTAGTCCTCTTCAATAGGATGATAAGTCTACAAAACACTGTTATGTTAACACTATACCTCTAACAGTTCCAACCGTTTTGAACCTGTTAATTCTTCTACATAAAAATAACAAGTGTTCATATACCCATCCCCAGCATATTAAAATTTTCTAAAATTATCTTAAATGATAATAAAGAGAGTTTTAAGTTGAGCGGTGTGAAAATTCATGTCAAATTAATACTACACCTTTGGCACTTCTAATTTTCTTTCGGTGTTTCAAGTGGAAACATAACATAGGAAAAAACAGCGACAAAGCCTACATATTCAACATTCTGGCTGGTTATTATTAATAATACTGAGATCCATGCCTCACACGCATGGGAGACTTTATCTTGATCCCTAAATAGAGATAAGTCTACGCCTAACGCACATTGTCGGTTAATCTTTCGTCACGAAAAGATACCAGGATCCTTACCTGAGGGAATTTATCTCGATCCCTAAAATAGAGATAAGTCTACGCCTAACGCGCGTTGCCGGGTGGTCCGTTCCCGCAAAAATGACAAAGTCTATGTATTCAAAATCATAGCACTAAGTCTAAGAGGATTCATTCTTTTAGCATAACGTTACATGTGAAACGGACTTAGACAATCCACATGCTAGCCCGACTCAAATGGTAGTCGGTAAAGGCTTATCAAATATGTTGATGGCTAAGTATTTACCAAAAATCCTATGAATGTTTGCGGGCCCATCAGCTGAATAGATATGAGCCGTGACGTGATGTTTGAGAGCTTCTGCTCATGAGTAGCTTGTACCATTGCTACAGTTTCTCTTTGAAGCTCATCCTCATACAAGTCATGCATGGCAAATCCCTTCAACCAAGATGCCTTCGAAGCAGGTATAGAGAACAACTTATTTATGACAAGGAATCAACAGTTTCAAGATCAAAGTTAAGATCTAAAGTATTCCGAAAATTCATCCCAGTCAACCGCGAACTTTCGAAAACTTTGGAGGGGATTCTGTAGGCTGTCTAAAAATCATAACATATAGCTAATCCTTATCAAACACCAATGATGGAAGTTATAATTTGACGACTTCCAGAATGCTATAATTTGAACACTTTCACGTATATCGATGAATGTTACAATCTGACGACCTTCATAACAACTGATAAAAGCTTTAATTCAACAGCCTTCACAATCAACATCGGGAGTTACAAATTGACGACTCTCATATTATCAAGAGCTAAATGTAAGGATTACAATCTGACGATCCTCACAAAAGCTCGAAAAAAAGAGATTATAACTGACAATCTCTTCAGCGCGAAGGTCGAACCTCACGTTCTCAACTATAAACAAGGAGGTCATCCCCGTGTTTCATGAGCCAAACGTGAAGGTCCACCTTCGTCTGCCAAGGCTAAGACGTGAAGGTCGCGTTTAACCATTTCAAATTCTTGAAATGGTCCTCCACTTAATGGGGCAATTAAGCCCCCATAATGGAGCTAATTAAGAGGGTAGTTATACCTCTTAAACTCCTATAAATAGAGGGTTTTCACAGTAAAATAGGGGCTGGTGGCAGAGGGCTGGACAAAAATAAAAGAAAGAGAGGACAAGAGAGGAGAAGAAAAAGTTACTTTTGCACAGTTGTGATTGGCGTGACGATCGGACCCTCATCCGTGGTCCGATCGATGTGAAATTTGGAGAGTAGCTACTGCACTCATTGTTCCTAATTCTGAATGGTGGAGATTGCTTTATATTAGGTTGATTTAGAGATATGGACGTTTTACCAAAGATGATTGTTCCAGGAGTGCAGAGAAAAGTCACTTTTGTACAGCAGTAATCAGCGTGATGATCAGACCCTTATCCGTGATCCGATCGACGTGGAATTTGGATAGTAGCTACTACACTCGTGGTTCCTAATTTTGAATGGTGGAGATTACTTTCTATAAGTTAGATTTGGAGATATGGAGGTTTTATCAAAGCTAATCATTCCAGGAGTGCAGAGAAAAGTTACTTTTGCACAGTAGTGATCGGCGTAAAGATCGGACCCTCATCCATGGTCCGATCGACGTGAAACTTGGGAGGTAGCTACTACACTCATCTTTCCTAATTCTAAACAATGGATCTTGGTTTCTATCAGTTGGATTTGAAGATATAGAGGTTTTACCAAACCTATAGAGGACTAGCGGAGTTTTTTTGAGATCGACCAAAGAGAGAAAGAGATCAGCTACTCTTTTGAAATGATTAAACTTTCTTTGTTATCATCAACTCTTTTTAGAGTTCCCCTAACTTGATCAGAGTTTTAAAAGTTGCTTAGCAAGTCCTTCTGATCAACGATTGATCAGCCATTCTTGGCTAAAAGGATTATTAATCCTTTTTGAAATTAACTCTTTTAAAAGAGTTCTCAATTCGGTTAGAGTTTAAAACTTGCTTACCAAGTTCTTTTCAACTCTTCCAAAGAGTTTCTTAACTCGGCTAGAGTTTCAAATTTGTTCAAATAAGTTCTCTTCAATATCCTACGGGGCTGGAATTTTTGGGGGAGATCAAACCACCAAAGTGTTCGGTTCGGATTTGAGGAAATTGGTAAGATCTAAGGGCAATCATCCTCAAGAGATTGGATCTTTTGCAACAAGAAGATAAAAATCTTGGAGCATTCTTGAGCAATAAAAAATTTACTTGGCTATTAACCGATTATTCGGTTCGAACAACTCTTTTCACAGAGTTTGACACTCGTTCTGAGTTACAAAACTCGTTAAGAGTTCTTAATCAAACTTGCCACGCAAGTTAGGTTTTCTAGTGAATTGAGACGTGCGTATCGTCAACGGAGAGCAAACTCGACGCAAGCATTCGAGGGAAGCACTCCATCACCACTGTGAAGAACCCAGAATTAAACAAAGGGAAGAATTCACATCAATTCTCTTCTCTTTTATAATAAAGAAATTCAAATTGTAATTGAGATTGAGAGAGTTGTAAACATTCTTTTTCTAAGCAGTTAGAGGGAATAAAATCAAACACAGTTCTTTTATTTTTATTTTACAAATTTTCCACCAAACAATTGCACATATTGTATTCTTCTAACTCCTTATGTTAAATTTTTAGATGTTGTTTGACATTAGATAGATATGAATTATTTCATTAAAATACAATCAATATGAGTGCATAATATGTATAAATCATTCTCAGACTATATTTTATAATTTTTAAAAACTAGCGAGTAATCGTTTGGACAGATCAATTAGTAGTTGGGAAGATGTAAAAAGAGTACAACATTAGATATTAAAATTGATCACATAATTTATATTTTCTTTCTTGATTGAATTTGTGCATTCTACCTTAGAAAATTCTAGAAAAAAGTTTTTGAATATCTATAATACTTGATCGTCAACTAAACAACAGGTGGAAGTAAAACAGGTGGAAGTGGTTTTTTTATAATTAAAAAAATCCTTAATGACTAGATAAAACCTACCATTTTTCTTAATGAATTCAAGAATTTATTTTTTATTAATAATAATAGGTTTTTTCGTATTGGTCCCTTACATCATTAATATTTTGAAATTATACATTCAAATTACTAATTAATCTTAAATCATTAATATATTAAGGCTTTAAACATCACTATTTCTCTGGAAGATAAAATGTTAAAATCACACATGGAAATATCCAAAAATTTTAATATATTATGATAATTACAAAGTTTTTTACAACCACGTTATAGTAAATAAATAAACTTAAAGTAAATAATTATAATATTTGACCACGTGTAATGCACGTGCATTCCACCTAGTATTTAACAAATTAGTGACATAAATTTGTTTTGGATTTCTTCATGGGTTTTTATCAATTTATCTCTTTTTTCTCCTAACCAAAAAAATATTTCTAAACTATTTTCCCCAATAATTTTTTTACTCTTTAACCATTTTTAAGAATAAAAAAATCACTTTTAGATTGCCAAAAATACAATAAATACAAAAAATTTCTATCACGTCATTAATACATTAAATATTGTCCTTTAACCATTTTTAAGAATAAAAAATCATTTTTAGATTGGAAAAAAATACAATAAATACAAAAAATTTCTTTCACGTCGTTAATATCTTAAATATTGTCCTTTAAGCTCACCGAATGATCATATTGAATACATACACATAGTTTAAGGGGGGAAATAGTCCAAGTTAGATACCCTAGGAGGCAATTTCATTGTGAATACTTGGAGAGGGAAATGATCATGTTCTCCATTAATTAATCGGCTAAATACTCATATTAGTATTTTAATTCCACCACATTTACCAAGAAGATATTTTAATTAGGTAAACCTATTTTAAGGTATTTTAATTGATTTAACTTACCAACAAGGTCATTTTTCTCGTCGGCGACCAATTTTCCGGTGAGAGCTCGTCACGTGCATGGCACGTGATGACTTAAACTGTTTTTTAGCTGCTGATGTGGCACGGATTTTTCTTACGTGAATAAAACAATTGGGAGAATAAAAGAGGGGATTCAAGCAGAGATTGGGTGAGATTGGAAACTAGGGTTTATCAAATTAGGGCATTAAAGCAGAGATTGAGCGTGGAAGAGAAGATATTATGTCGTCGTTATCAAGTTCAAGCTCTCGTTCTAAAGCAAGCAAGGTCAATGGAAAATTGGGATCGCATGTAAGTTCAAGCTCTCATCCTCCGAAAATCACCTTCCGCATCAACTGAGGAACACCATCACATGGAATCCCTGCAATCTATCTCCTTCAACTACCTCCTCCACGATTTCCCACTCTCTATTTCTCCCTCTCTCTCGCGTTCAAATTGTGAAAATAAAAGGGGTGAATCTGTCCTATTTTGGGTGAATTGGGATTTTTAGAGGGTTAATTCCCGCCTTTAAACACTGTCACGTCAGAAAATCCGTACTACATTAACAGCTAAGAAACAGTTTAAGTCATCACGTGTCACACACGTGACAAGGTCTCGCCGGAAAACTGGTCGCCGACGAGAAAAATAGCCTTGTTGGTAAGTTGAATCAATTAAAATACCTTAAAGCAGGTTTACCTAATTAAAATACATTCTTAATAAATGGGATAGAATTAAAATACCAATATGAGTATTTAGCCTTAATTAATCTATTAAGAGCAAGTGCAAATACATACCCAAATCCAAAAGTTAACTACCATCCAACAGTTAAAACAAAATAAAAAGCAAACCCCCCGTAGCTATCATCCCAATCCGAGCCGATCACCATTAGATTCGTCGCCAGCTCAACTAACCTATAGAAATTCATCTCCTCTTCTTCCTCAAGTCCAATCTCTTTCCTCTCTCAACTCTCAATAATGTCCTCCCTCTTCTCTCTCCTCCTCTCCATCCTCCTCCTCTCTCCCAAACTCTCCACTGCATTTCTCCCAAGAGCAAAGCTCACCACATCCGACCCTCAAAAACCCATAAATTTTCATCCTCGATCTCACTCACAGTCTCCATCCCCAACGAAATTCTTCGAGGTAACTCGACCCATTTCGAAGCCCAGCTCAAAACCCTGCCCCTCTCACCTCCTCACCCACGATTTCGCCGCCACCTACGGCAAGCCCCCAGTCACCGCCGCCTACTCCCCTCCCTTCTGCCTCCGCCGCCGCCTCCGCCGCGGTCTCCGGCCATCCTCCGCGGTCCTCCGCTGGTCCGCAACCTGCTCCGGCCGCCAGTTCGACCGCATCTTCGGCGTCTGGCTCTCCGGCGTCGAGCTCCTCCGCAGCTGCACCGCCGAGCCCCGACCCGACCCCGGCATCGCCTGGACCGTCGAAAAAGACATCACTAGGTACTCTTCTCTTCTATCACATCCCCAAACCCTAGCTGTCTATGTCGGTAACCTTGTTGATAAGACCTACACTGGAATTTACCATGTTAATGTCTCGATCGAATTCTACTTCGGCGAGCCAAACAAGCCCAAGATGCCCAATCTCACACCCGGGTTCAACTCCCCTGCGGATTTGGTCATGCCCGTGTCGAGACCCTTGCCGTTGAACGACGGGCAATGGTTCGAAGTCCAAAATTCGGCGGACTTGCAGACCTCAGAGGTTTTGTTCCCGAAGAATGTGTATCGGGCTGTTCTTGAGGTTTATGTTTCTTTTCACCAGAATGATGAGTTTTGGTATACAAATCCCCCGAATGAGTATATAGAGAAGAACAATATCAGTTTAGCGGGAAATGGGGCTTTTAGAGAGGTAGTTGTGAGTTTGGATGGGAGTGTTGTTGGCGCTGTGTGGCCTTTTACTGTGATTTATACTGGAGGGGTGAATCCTCTACTTTGGAGACCGATAACGGGTATTGGATCCTTCGATTTGCCTTCGTATGATATTGAGATTACGCCATTTTTGGAGAGGGTTTTGGATGGGAAGAAGCATGTGTTAGGGTTTGGTGTTTCTGATGCTCTGGATGTTTGGTATGTCAATGCGAATCTGCACCTTTGGTTGGATAGTAAGAGCAAGAAAACTGTCGGGGAGTTGATTAAGTATACTGCTCCCCAGATTGAGCTTTCATTAATTTCTAAGTTCAATGGTCTCGATGGGAGGTTCGATACTGTTGTAAAACGAGAGATATCTGCGACTGGATGGGTGAAATCCTCATATGGGAAGATCACGACCCATTTCTTTCAGACATTTGATTTCAAGAACTATATGGAGTTCAGAGGGAATGGGAGCGATCAGATAGTGAATCAGACTATAGATTTCAATCACGGTGTCTATGCGAAGCATCCATCCTCGGTTGTGTACTCCGAGCAAGTGTTTCAGAACTTTCCGCTTTACTTGTACACGGGCACCTCTGATCAAGTGAATGATACTTACTCTCTGGTATCGAATGTAACATTAGGGTTCAATGAGAAGAAGTTTTCGGGTGAAAAGTTTGGTTTTGCTTCGAGTAATTTGAGAAATTTGCAGAATGCTCAAGGGAGTATGCATGTTAAGGGGAATTTGGTGACTGGGGGTTTAGGGAGTACTCAGCAAGTGTATAAATATGAGGGCACTGATGGTTGCTACTTTAGGAATGTGAGCAGTAGGAATTATACTATTCTATATGATGAATCAGGAGGATCTTGTACTGAGCGATTGGGATATTTTTAACCATCATGATTTCATTGGCATCTGAAACACATAATATTGTGATTTCTTTCATTGCTCAATAAGAAGAGTTTCTGCTAATGCTTTGTGGGCAGGATATGTGAACTCTTCATAGATATTTACTGCAAATATGGCTGTAAGTTTTAACTGAACCACGGTATGTAGATTAGTTTTCAGAAATTTGGTTTGTATTTATTTGATTATTTTCAAAGTTCAAATTATTTGTTAGTCTATGTTATCTTGGTACATTATTGAAGGTTTAATTGTTAATGGATAATGGTATATCTTTCTGCAGAATGAAAATTTGGATATCATAAGTGAACTTTTTTTTTTATGGTGCAGAAAACTTTTGAGATGCATAATGTTACTCTCTTTCATTTTCATCAAATTTCACGATGCCCCAGCCAACTCTATGAAATTTTGATACTATCTTGAAATGTGTAAGTAGCATGTTGCAAATATGATGAAATCCACGTTGTCCTCATAAGATCCAACACACTACTTTCAGTTAGGGCTTTTGGCGTTCTTTTCTCTTTTCTAACAACTTTCACATGGCTTTGCTTCAATTTTGCTAAATTGTTTGACACCAACTCCTGGCAATTCTTGGATAAGTTACTGATTTCTCATGTATGGTTGACATGTCTTTCTCATTTCAGTTTTGAACATGAGTATGGAGATAGAGATAAGGATTAAAACCTTCTAAATTGTGTATTTCCTTTATTGGTTAGTGTTGATTTTATCCTTTAAGATGAAATGAGAACATGTTTGAGAATAGTTAGTTATTGGTAGACTTTATCTTTTTATTTTGTTTTGTTTTATTTAGTAGACTTTATCTACTAGTTACGGGGAATCCTATATCCATCTGAAGAGATGGCTTAGATGGGTACACTCTGGGCAGATTTGTATGAATAATAATCATTATTTACTATGATTCTCTCTCGTATAAACTAGTTGCTTCTTCTTAGAAGCCCAAAACAAACTTTGGATGGGTGTTAGGTAGCAAGTAGCAAGAGATTAAGAGTTTGGATAGCTTTTTTAAAGAGGAGAGGGAAGGGTTGGAAAGGTTACAATGGTAACTATCCTAAATTTGTATTTGTTTACAAATTTTTTAGTGAGTGAGAGGAAGGATGACGAGAGTTAAAAAGAAGCAAATTTCTTCACTTTCTTAACCCTTCTAAAGTGGACAGATTGGAAGGGGAGGGTTGAGTTTTAAATGAATTGATCACTTCTCTTCCTATTTTTATTAGGAATTTTATGAAGATTAATTTGCGGAATTAAACATTAAGCAAATAACGACACCAATGAAAATACTACACGCAAGCAAACACCAAGATTTAACGTGGTTCGGCAAATTGTGCTTACGTCCATGGGGCAATCCAGAGAGCAATATTCTACTATCAACCGAGAGTACAATCCTTCAAAGTTACACCCGAACTTGAGGATCAAATCACAAAGAGAAAAATACAGTATTACCTCTAAGGCACTAAAACCCTAAAACCTGTCTCACCACAAATTTCCAACTCCGGCGGAGAAATCAACGTCGTACCCTCGACGGTGTCGTCGTTCTGAAGACAAAGGCTTTTGAATCACTACAATCAGACAACCGAGCTACCCGGAATCTCAACTTTTCTCTCCCTCTCTCTCTCTCTCTCTCTCTCTCTCTCTGGTTACTGCAGCTAAAAGAAAAATAGGGTTGTGTTCTTCACGTGTCCAATTCCTTTAATAAAGAAATTTCATCCCTAGGCCCTCCTTTCCTATTCAAATTATGAATAGGTCCCTCAAATCCTTTTCTTAATAGGATTCAAGATATTGGCCTAGTCCTTGTGGCCCCCAATTGGGCTGGACCCACAACAATCTTCCCCTCCAGCCCAATGAGTGGTATGCCATCTGTAACTCCTTACTGGGAGTTCATGCCGGCCAATCGTCGACACAGCTAGGACTTTTCTCTGGAAACGGTCTTCATTAAAAAATCTGCTGGATTTTATCTGTGTCAATCTTATGTAGTTTTAGCTCCTCTTTCTCAACAGCTTCTCTAAGCCAATGATATATCACGTCAATATATTTTGTTCTGGAGTGAAATGTAAAATTCTTACTCAAATCAAGAGCACTCTTAACTATAAATGAAAACTTGATAATTATCTTGTTGCAAACCTGACTCCTACAGAAATCTTCTCAACCAAACCATCTCCTTATCGGCTTCTGCAGCTACAATATAGTCCGTCTCTGTTATAAATAAAGCAACACATGATAAAGCAACACACTTCTGCAATCTGGACTGCCAAGATACAGCTCACCCTGTAAAAGTGAACAACCAACCTGAGGTAGACTTCCTATGATCGAGATCACTTGTCATATCTGCATCCGCAAAACTATGTAATACTGCCTTCGAACCTTCAAAACTCAAACACAATTTGGATCTGCCTTTCAAATATTTTAAGATCCATTTTACACATTCCCAATGAACTTTCCTTAGATTACAAAGAAATCTGTCCACAACTCCAACTTCATGAGCTATATTTGGCCGAGTGCAAACCATAGCATACATCAAACTCCCTATAGTTGAAAAGTAAGGAATATTCTCCATCTCACTCTTTTCCTCATCTGTAGTCGGGCAAAACTTATTGCTAAGCTTCAAATGACATGTAAGAGGAGTACTAACTGACTTGGCATCTTTTATGTTGAATCTATCAAGCAACCGTTCAACATATTTCTTGTATGATAACCATAACTTCCTGGCTTTCCTGTCACGAGCAATATTCATACCAAGAATCTGCTGTACCAAGCCTAAATTCTTCATGTCAAAGGATTTAAATAACTCCTTCTTCAGCGCACTGATCATCTAACTGTCCTGACCAACAATCAACATATCGTTCCATATAAAGCAAAAATGATAATGAAACTAGAATCTGAAATTCTCCTGAAATAGACACATGAATTTGCAACTATCATCTGGTACTGGTAGCCATGACTCAACATGAAAGAATTAAAGTTCGTGTACCATTACTTGGGTGCCTACTTCAAACCATATAGGCTCTTCTTCAACCTGCAAACCATGTGTTCTTTTCCTTTCAGTTCAAAACCCTCCAGCTGCTCCATGTAGATCTCCTCCCCCAAATCACCATGAAGGAATGCAGTCTTCACATCAAGCTGCTCAATCTCGAGGTCTAAACTAGCTATTAATCACAAGATAACTCTAATGGACGTCATCTTCACAACCGGTGAAAAAATCTCATCAAAATCAATGACTTTTTACTGACCAAAGTCTTTCACCACTAATCTTGCTTTGTAATTCTGAATCTCTTTGCAGTCATCCTTCTTTAACTTGAACACCCACTTGTACTTCAAAGCTTTTCTATTCTTCAGTAAATCCACCAACTCATAAGTATCGTTCTTCTCAAGAGACTTCATCTCTTCCTTCATAGTCTGGAACCATATGTCCTTATCTTTATAAGTATGTGCCTCCTGAAAGCTCTTTGATCCCCCTCTTCTATTGGTAAAGAATATTCCGAAAGAGGATATCTCGTGGATGGTCGATGATCTCTAGCTGATCTCCTAAGTTGTGGCTTTGCAATCTCCTACTGCTGGTGATGCTCCCCTGTTGAGGAACCTCCTGCTTGTAATCTTAATCATCATCTCACTGTTCTGGTATCTGACCATCATCATCAACACCATCATCATGCACCTGCTCTGTATCTGTAGGATGCAACTGTACTGGAGGCGAAACGTGTGTCATATTTGGAATCTCACTAGCAACACTCTCCGACTACTCTACTCTCCCGAGATCTGTGATAGTCTGGTCCTCCTAAAAAATCACATCTGCTCGTTGATAGTTCGTCTCTTTTCTAGATCCTATAGCTTGTAGCCAAACTCATCTCTCCACAACCAAGAAAGATGCAAGGAACTGTCCTATAATCAAGCTTCTGTCTCTTTTTCTTCGGAATGTGTGCAAACATCTGTAGGCATCAAAAATTACCTATAGGTACCAAACACAGCTCAAGATAAAGAGAAGATGAAGAACATTATCATCTAAGTCAAAGGAGATCATTCGATACAAAAGGAAGCAAAGAAGAACACAAATCAACATGACAAAGGGGTCAGAACTGTCTCATAATTGGTTTGACGTCATTTATTGTAAGCCGAGACAGTAAAGGCTGTCTCGCCCATTGCGAGACAGCTTCCAGGATTTTCTGACGGTTTTGTGATTTTTTTGGGGGTCCACACGATTCTTTAACTGCTTTGGAGCATCCATAAACACGTAGAGACCGTTACACCCTGCAGATAAGCCTATATCCCACGAAAATCACAAAAATCGTGGCATTTAATAAAGTGGGCGACAGTTACAAACTGACTAGAACCACCTCCTTTGGCCGAGACAGTAAACATTGTCTCGCCCAAAGGAGTTGATGTTCACAGGTTGTTTCAACTCCTTTTCGACGGTTACCGCTCCCAAAAGCTATAAATACCCCTTTGGCACCCTTATGCACAAAAAAAAGAGGGCAGATCTGAGGGTAGAGACTTAGCATTTTGGTGAATTGTGAGCACGAGAGAGAGAGAGCCTTTCACCATCTCCAAGCATCTTAAAGTCTTCAGTGTTTCCTCAATTTCAAACTTAGATTTAATATTGAGAAGAGTATTTATCTTACCTTGCTAAGATATTTACTTCAGTTGTTGTTTTCAAGTCGAAATATACACATCAAGCCTTCTTCAAGATCAACTTGGATCGTTGAATCGGTGGTCCATGCATCAAAGCGTCCCCAGCATAGACAAAGATCCTGTGCAAGCAGAGGCTAATAAATAGTTTCTGTGTGTGTTTCTAGGGAGCATCCCCAATTTTTTTTTCTTTGTAGAGAAAAGTTTTACAAGTGTAAGGCTCACTCTTTTGTTTTCATTTGTAAATGATTATAATGGATTATGTAGTGAAAATTATTCCTGACGCAAACACGCTGGCGATCATAGTGGGAGCCAACAGTCTCGCCGTCAAGGCTGTCGTGTCGCAGCCGATCAAGATCCCGGTTGACTCTACGGCCGAATACGAGTTCGACCAAGCCAAATTTGATGAGTGTTTCTTCTCATCCTCATCAAGGTCCTCCTCTCCTCGCAAGTTCAGGAGGATTTCACCTACGAAGAAGGTGTCTCGGTCTTCAACTCCGATGAGGGTTATGGGTGATGACTCTCACCCAACTGTTGCTGAGGCTTCCCTTCGCAACGCTACTCCGGCCATCAACACAGCCGGAAGCTCTGCTCACCTCAACTCCTCTCCTATTAAAGAGTTGTCTAATCGAAGTTTGCCAACTCTGACAAAGAGGGCTCATTAGAGACAACGCCAACATCTTGCTCGTCAGTTAGCCAAAGGCTTTAGAATTAGTTGATAGAGTGCGCTATTGCCTATTATTCAGACTTGGAGTCTAGGAATCGTCGTGCTACCGAGTCACTTCAACGACAAGTTACTCGCACTTCCTCCAAGCTATCAACCGAAGAGTGGGTTCTTGTCAGGAGGACTCGCTTGATGAGGAAGGAGCGCATTCAGAAGCGCCGCGTACGTGCCTCACACACTCACGTCCTTGTGCGGAAAACACAAGAATCAAAGAAGAAAATAGTAGTCGAAGAACCGTCATAGTCCCGCGGAGTCTGGATTTCGAAGTCTG
This sequence comes from Asparagus kiusianus, assembly GCA_022839385.1. NCBI lineage: Eukaryota > Viridiplantae > Streptophyta > Magnoliopsida > Asparagales > Asparagaceae > Asparagus > Asparagus kiusianus. The sequence goes on along the minus strand of BQKN01064365.1, from coordinate 138,274 downwards.
GAGTTGCGCGAAATCAAGGCTCGAAAGCAGCGGGAGTTCCTCTCTTTGGCCGAGATAGTGGAATCTGTCTTGCCGACCGAGACGGTTCCGGCTGTCTCGTCCAAAGGCAACCCTCCGCCGCCATTTCTTCGCCCCCTTCAACATCCGCTCCTGGTCCATCTTCTGCCGTACCTCCGGTGAAACCTCGGGCCAGTCTTGACTTATCAAAGTTCAAGATTACGATGGCTGTTCGCCTAGGTCCTCTTCACGAAGATCGAGGAAAAACTTTGGTGAAAGAGCACTTGGGTCCGGTGATTAAAACCCAAGAAGTTTCACAGACTGGGGGTCGAACGCGCACTACCATTAGGCCAATCACTTCTTAAAGGTGTCATGCCGCTTCCAAACAAACCGGGGCACCTTAATGTACATATCCAAACAAATTGGGGAAATTCTTGTTACCTCTCGTCTAGGGTCCGTGTCGAAACACAGGAGCCCGTTAAGAATTCTCCTTTGTAAGGAGATGGTTCTAAACGTGCAACTCCTGACGTGACCTTGGATAGTTCAAAGGCAACGACAAGTTGTCCTAAGAATGTCAACAAGGTCTTATATCCGAGTCAATGCCCCCAAAAGAAAACGTGTCCGTCAAAAGGCCACGTTACACTTGGGGAATCACACTAACAAACGATAGGGTGCTCCGGTCATCATGTCGACGAGTTGTACTATCAAACTAGAGGTGTGAGCAAATCTCGAAAAAGGATAGTTCGAGAAACGAGCCCTCGTTGCTTGTGTGAGAGGCTCATCAGGGTAGTATTATCAGAATGTAGTTGCTGCGAGCAAGAAACCATCCCGTAAAGAGTCTCAGTATTCCAGAGGCTTTCCACTGAAGCGCGAAAGCCAAAACCAAGATGCTTTCGAAGAAGAAAATATGCCGCCCAAGGTGATGAATTCCCAGAGGTCACCATCAACATGGCCAACAAATAAAGGTCTAAGAAACATTCAACTGACCTTGATCCCGACTTTAGTCCGGGAGGAAGAGTTGATCCAAGAATATCCCAACGAATGTCTCGTCTCTAATTGAGAGCCACCAGATGCAGGGACTATAGGAGAATGCATGAAGGAATATCATCGGATGGTAAGCTTTCGGACACTTGTTCTGCGATTGCTTTAGATGACACAATGTCTAGCGTAGGGCAAGCTAGAGAAGTGCTCACAATCACTCATGACCAATTGGCTCAAATGCTTCAAGAAGCTCTGGCGAAAGAAAGAGAAGAAATCAGAGCTAAAATGAGAATGGAGATCGAGTTGACCATGCAACATATGAGAGAATTACAGGCTCAACAACCTCAATCACAATCTGGACCAAGTCAGCCAGCTGAGTCCAATCGTCGTAACACCACACCTGTTGAAGCCGATACAGTTGATAGTGACTCAGACTTGGATGAGACCATCAATGCCGACGCTCCCCTAAATAATAACACTGGGGACGGTCCAACTGATTCTTCTCAACAACTCCCTAAGAAAGATATAGGTGAGGATAAGAAAATGATGCAAGAGCTCAAGAACAAGGTCAACGCTTTGATGTTTGCTCAAGAGGTGAAGAAAACTGGCATTTCGTGTCCATACCCGAATGAATGAGAGTCAATTTCATACCCGACGAAGTTCAATCTAATTAACATCACGCCATTTGACGGGAGAGGTTCGCCAACCGAACACTTAATGACTCGGTCATTCGTGGGCACCCTTCGCGGGGCCGCCTTCGATTGATATCGACGTCTCAAACCAGGGAGTATTAACAGCTAGGATGACATGAAAAGCTTATTTCTCAGCAACTTCTTCGATGGCTACACTGAAGTGTCGATCGGAACTTTGCTGGACGAGAAGCAAAAAGACGGAGAGTCAGCTGACAACTTCGTCAAGTGCTTTCGAAACAAAGCGATGAATTGTAGAGATCCAGTTACAGAGGAATTCATCTTACAAACTTGCTACAATAATCTTTCCCTTGATGTCTTGGAAGCCATGGGTGTCGTGTCATCCAAAACTTGGAAGGAATTGAATATGTGCGGAGAACAGACGGAACACTTCCTTAAAAGAAAGAAGCTTGAGAGGGGCTAGCAGACAGTCAATTCTCAGAAGCAAAATTTTACGCCCCGAAGTAGAGGAAAGACACCTGCAAGTGTTGTCAATGCTCATCAAATATCACAACGACAGCTGCAACAACAATCACCGCCGCAGCTGCCGTTTCAACTGTAGCATCAAACGCAACTACAACCTCAAAGACAGCAAAGGACTTCAGACCTAAGATTCCCGAAAGAATACTCCTTTAAAGAGGATGAAGTGCCGGCTATCTTCAAGTACCTCCTCGACAATAATAAAATCAAGTTGCCACCAATCACAGGCTAGGAAGAAGCTAAAAAGACATCGAATCCGAAGTACTGTGTGTATCACAGAAGGGTCCACCATCCTACTAAGGCTTGTTATGTCCTCAAGGACAAAATCCAGGCCTTGGTAGACACCGACATTATAACTGCAAAGCAACCAAAAGAAAGGAAGGAGGGTGCGAACGTAGTGTCTATTAGCTTCGGCTCTGTCCCTTTATCGTGGTTCCAACCAGAACCCATTGTTTTCGCCAGGAACAAGTTCTGTTGTAGAATTCATTATAACTGTTTATCGATTACAATGAATACAAAAGAGTGAGCTTCGTACTTTGTAAAACCACTCTTTACAACAAAAAAATCAAATTACAAGCTCATTAGAAACAAACACAGGATCGTTGTTTGGATCGCTGCTTGCGCGGGATCTTTGCCTGTGCCGGGGGCGCATTAGCCCGTGGACCACCGATTCACAGATTCTGATTGAATCGTGAAGGTTTTGGGGATTCTTCATTCGTTTATCGAAGTAGGAATTTGAAGCGAATATCTTATCGATGTAAGATATTCACTCTTCAAAGATCAAGTCAGAGCTTAGATCTCTAGGAATCGCCAAAAGCTTCTTGAGGATGTTTGTGAAGAATGAAGACTCTCTCTCTCGCTCCAATTCACCAAAAACTCAAGTCTCTCTGCCTTAATTGCTCTCCCTGCCTGGCTCTCCGTCAATGATGGCCCTAGGGGGTATTTATAGCCTCATTGGATGATAACTGAAGAAAATAACCGATCAGCAACTACCCCTTTAGGCGCGGCAGCCAGGAGTGACGCGGCTGAAGAAGTAACTTTGGCGTGGCAGCCATAGGTGGCGCGGCTGAAGAAAAATCTTTTGCGCGGCAGCTGGGGGTGACGCGGCTAAAGGAGCGGTTACCCTCTTAGTTTTGTAACCGCCATCCCCGACTTTTAACTCCTTAAATGTTACGATTTTCGTGAGTAGTGGGCATGATTTTCGCTTGTAACTACTTCCCCCACGTTCATAAGTGACCCCCAGCAGTTAATAAGCCATGTGGGCCACACAAAACTCAAGAAAACTGTCAAAAATGACGTGTTCAGTTTCTCAATAGCCGCGGCAGTAGGTGGTGGCGCGCATTGCCGCGGCAGTTACTACTGCCGTGCACCTCTCGGGTAATTTGGCTCTAACTTCCTCGTCCGATGTCAGAATAAGGTGATCCAAGATGTGTTGGAAAGCTGACGAAGAGATCTACAACTTTTGTCTTTTGAGCTTCTTCAGATTTGGACTATATCATAGCTTAAATGTACAAGACATTTCCGCGGCAGTCGCCGCTGACGCGCACCTCCGAGACCATTTGCGCTATCTCGGGTATTTTGGCTCTAACTTCCTCGTTCGATGTCGGAATGAGGTGATCCAAGATGCGTTGGAAAGCTAACGAAGAGATCTACAACTCCCTATTGGCGCATCACTCTGTTTTCTTGCGCATCACTTTGTACTGCCGCGCTATTACCGCGGCAGTCTACGCTGACGCGCACCTCCGAGGTAATTTGCGCTATCTCGTGTATTTTGGCTCTAACTTCCTCGTCCGATGTTGGAATGAGGTGATCCAAGATGCGTTGGAATGCTAACGAAGAGATCTACAACTCTCCATTGGCGCGTCACTCTGTTTTCTTTCGCGTCACCTTGTACTGCCGCGCTATTACCGCGGCAGTCTACGCTGACGCGCACCTCCGAGGCAGTTTGCGCTATCTCGGGTATTTTGGCTCTAACTTCCTCGTCCGATGTCGGAATGAGGTGATCCAAGATGTGTTAGAAAGCTAATGAAGAGATCTACAACTCCCCATTGGCACGTCACTCTGTTTGTATGCACAACATCTTTCACTGCCGCAACTATGCGCGTCAGTGTTTCTTATCGCGGGTGTTCATATTGTTCTTCTATGTTGTTTCACATGTTCTTTTGCTTCTTTTGGCTTTGGATGATCTCCTCTGACTTAGATAGGGATATTCATATCTATAGGCATTTTTAGACGCCTACAGATACCCCTCTAAAGTATCTCAGTCTCATTCTTTTATAGAGGAGTCTGGGACACTTTGGATAAGATAGGTCTTACTTGCAATCTCTTCAGTGCTTAGTTGAGGAGATCTTGTAGAAGGACCTGCGAACAGCTTCAACTCTTGACTTCTTCATCTTTTAGTCTACTCAGTGCTTTGTAGAATAGCTAAAATTCTTCCGGTGCTACGTTTATCGCTTGACCGTTGTCGAAATCTTGAACTGAAACTGATGTTTTGATTTGTGAATTAGCTCTTGTCGTTGAACTGTTGTTGAACTGATTGTCTTCATTGGGAATTCATATCTGGATCACAATTGAATCCCCTGAGACCATCCGTTGGACTTTTTTTAGCCTTATTTTGGCAAAAATCATTGACGCGTTGACAGGCGTTAACACAGTTTATCCTCGTGTGTTTACTAGAGTCTACACAGTTTAAGCTCTTAAGGTGTTGGAGCATGACGGTCCTAAATATCGGAGCTGCAGGACCAACTATTAAAGCTGATTCATCTGCATGTACGAATCTTATTCTGAAGTTGTTGGATCCTTAAGCCATGAGACCAACTAATGGAGTTGGTGCGTCGATGACTCTCATATTTAGAGAATTTTTAGCAAATTCTCAGCCATCAATGGGTTTGGTTAACCTTTACCGACTACCGTTTGAGTCAGGCTAGCATGCAGATTGTTTAAGTCCGTTCTGCACGTAACGTTGTGCTAAAAGAATAAACTCTCTTAGACTTGGTGCTATGATGTTGAATACATAGGCTTTGTCGTTTATACGGGAACGTACCACCCGGCGAAGATGGAGAGGAAGAATTTTATATTCTATCTCTTTGTCTCTTTTTTGTTGGTAGAGATGAACCCGAAGATGGAGAGGAAGAATTTTATATTCTATCTCCTTGTCTCTTTTTTTATTGGTAGAGATTAACCCGATGCCGAAGAAGAAGAATTTTATATTCTACCTCTTGCTGTAAAAGAAACTCAAAGTGGGATCTTCACGTCGAGAATCTAAAAAGGTGAAACTAAGAGTGGGATCTCCACTCCGAGAATCTGAAAGATTTTGATAACCCTAACAGTCGGAAGGTTTGGTTACCCGATCTGAAGGTGAATTTCTCGTTTATCGAGATGAATTTTTGACTTCGGCCCTAACTGTTTAAAGGTTTGGCCGAGTAGGGAATGTTTGGAAACCTTTTATTTATCGAGAGGTGATTCTGATTTTGGTCCTAACTGTTTAAAGGTTTGATCGAGTGGGGGTTTGAGACGATCTTTACCGTTTAAAGGTTTGATCGTTCAATTTGTGGACCTCTCGTTCATGGAACAAATCGAGAGGGGATTTTGGCTTTGGTCCTAACTGTTTAAAGGTTTGACCTAATGGGAGTTTGAGACGAACCTAACTGTTTAAAGGTTTGATCACTCAATTTGTGGACCTCTCGTTCATGGAAGGAATCGAGAGGAGATTTTGGTTTTGGTCCTAACTGTTTAAAGGTTTGACCACATGAGAACTTGAGACGATCCTAACTGTTTAAAGGTTTGATCGTTCAATTTGTGGACCTCTCGTTCATGGAAGGAATCAAGAGGGGATTTTGGCTTTGGTCCTAACTGTTTAAATGTTTGACCAAATAGGAGTTTGAGTAAGGTACAAATAACAATGAGAATGTTACCTTGTACAAATCATTCGGTGGTGGTTTTCGATGTCAAGTGGCAAGGATTTGACTCGAAGGGGTTTGATAATCGCTATGGATCAGCAAATTAAAATTTTGGATGTCGTGTCAGGACTTCAACAGTAGGAGTGTTAAAGTCTTAGGCACAGTGAGAGTTTCTAATCATCTTGAAAATGATTAAAAAAAGACATATTGGGAGGTTCTTAATCATGATTAAGAATAAATTATTTTGATGATTGGTTTTCGTTTTGAATAACCAATCCGTTTTGGGTTATCCTTAAAAATACCATGTGTAATATTCTTTAGGAACTTCCCATTAGAATGATTTAAGGTATTCCACCCCCAGCTCTTTGGCGAATCTAAATCCAATTATATTCAGCCATATTATTGGGTTATCCTTAAGAATATTAAGAGTAATATTCTCCAGGAACTTCTTGTTATTGAAAATAAAGGAAGTAGTTTAACCTCATATACCCGTCGGAGGAAAAGGAGAAACAGTTTACACTCTTATACTCGTTGGAGTTACATGGAGAAGCAGTTTATACTCGTATACTCTTTGGAGTTTTCGATCGTCTTTATTTGGCTTGTTTCGCCGTTACGACGCCAGAATCAATTAAGGCTTGGATTTTGTTTTTGAGTCCAAAACAAACTTTGGTAGGGTGAAGAACCCTTCTGTGGTATGCACAGTAATTTGGATCCGAAGTCCTTTTAGCTCTCTCCTGATCTTTAATAGGTGGCAGCTCGATTTTGTCATTGGCGAGGAGGTATTTCAAGATGGCTGGAGCTTCATCATCTTCAAAAGAATACTCCTTTTGGAACTTCGGATCGAGAGTCGCATTCACAACGATTGCAGATATCATCGGTTGGCTTCTCTTAACTTTTTTTCTTTTAAGAAAGTGTTCAGCTTGTTCACCACGTATTTTTAAATCTTTCCAAGTTTTGGATGGTACGACCCCCAGGGCTTCCAGGACATCGATTGAGAGATTATTATGGCATGTTTGCAGGATGAACTCCTCTGTAACAGGATCTCTGCAATTCATTGCTTTTTTGCGGAAGCGCTTGATAAAATTATCAACCGACTCTCTGTCTTTTTGCTTCTCATCCAGAAGGGTTCCGATTGACACTTCTGTATCATCATCGAAGAAATTACTAAGGAATAAATTTTCCATGTCATATCAGCAATTGATGCTCCCTGGCTTGAGACGTCGGTACCAATCGAAGGCGGGCCCACGAAGGGTGCCAATGAATGACCAGACCATCAAAGCTTCGTTTTCAGATATCACTCCCAAATGAGACTTGAAATAAATCAAGTGTTGAGTAGGCGAGCCCTTCCCGTCAAATGGTGTGAAGTTAATCAGATTGAATTTTGTCGGGTACGGTATTGAATCCCATTCTCTTGGATAGGGACACGGAATACCCGTTTTCTTTGCTTCCTGAACCGACATCAAAGCATTGACTTTGTTTTTAAGGTCTTGCATTTTCTTGTCCTCATCTTCATCTCTCTTTGAGTGATGTTGAGCGGAAATAATTGGGCCACCCCCAATGTTATTAAGAGGTGCAATTGAACCACCCTCATTATTATTGTTGGGAGTATCCGTTGAACCACCCACAGTGTTATTGTCATTGGGAGGTGTATCAGCCATAATGACTTCATCCACTTCTGAATCGCTGTCATCTATAACATTCTAAGTGTGGCGGCTGGGTTCAGCTCGCTGACTGGACTCAGGAGGTTGAGGTCGTTGAGCTAGCAATTCTCTCATTTGTTGGATAGCCAACTCCATCTCTATTTTCATTTCAGCTCTAATTTCTTCACGTTGCTTGGCTAGAGCTTCTTGAAGCATTTGAGCAAATTGATCAGGAGTGATTGTGAACACTTCTTTGGCTTGCCCTGTGCTAGATATTGTATCATCCGAAGCAATCGCAGAACAAGTGTCTGAAAGTTCATCCTCTGAGGATATTCCTTCATGCATTTTCTTGTAATCCCTACGTCTGATGGCTCTTAACTGGAGTCGAGACATCCGTTGAGCAATTTTGAATTGACTTTTCCTTCCGGGGAAAAGCCAGGATTTGATTCACTTGAATGCCGCTTAGACTTTCCTTTATCAGCCATGTTGATGGTGACTTTAGGGAATTCATCATCTTGGACAGCTGATCTTCTCTGGCGGAAATGTCTCGGCTTGGACTTCGACATTTCGGTGAAAAGTTTCGGGAGCATTGAGGCTCTTTGCGGGATGACTCCTCGTTTGGAGTAGCCACATTCTGATAGTACTGCTCTAATGAGTCGTGCACAGGAACAATGAGAGCTCATTTCTTGGACAATTCTCTTTTGAAATTTATTCACACCTCCAGCTTGATAGTACGATTCATCGGTATGATTGTCGAAAAATCCTATCGTCTGTTGGTATGACCCGCCAGGTATAACGATGTTTTTTGACAAACACGTTTTCTTCTTGGGGTGTAAAGCCTTGTTGGCATTCTCAGGACAATTTATTGTTGCCTTCGAGTGATCCAAGGTTATGTCAGGAGTTACACGTTTAGAACCACCCCCTTGTGGGTGCAGAGTCTTAACGGGCTCCCGAGTTTCGTTACGAATTTCCAAACGGGTGGAAATTTGGGTTTTCCCATCCTAGAGTTGCTTTGGCTTGATAGGAGGATATTTACGACCCTCAGTGTAAGAATCTATTTGGGGTTCACTCATCGGAACCAAACGTTCTTTGACTGGAATTCTACCTCGATCATCAGGTAAAGGACCAAGGCGATCCACCATTGACAAGTCGGGATTGACCCATAGCTTCCTTGGTGATGGAACATATATGGTTGCAGTAGACGTACCATGAACGGATGTTGACGGGGCTGAAGGGGAACTCCCGGGAGCTTCTTCTTGACCGCGGCAGGAGTAATCGTCGCGGTCGAAGGATGCGCCGCGGCAGTGGAAACTACCGCGGTTGGAAGCTATGCCGTGACAGTGAAAACTACCGCGGTCGAAGGATTTGCCGCGGCAGTGTACACGGTCGCGGTTGAAGGATTTGCCGCGGCAATGTACACTGTCGCGGTTGAAAGATGGGTCATGCTGATCCCATTCTTGTACGAGTTTGGATTTAGGGGTCCATACTTTGTGATTTTTTGGTGCTTCCTTAGACACTGTTTCCTTCTTCCCTTCTCGTCTTTGTTGTAAAAGAGCACGGACGCGAGCGGCGTTTGCCCTACGCTTTTGTATGCGTTCTTTGAGAGTCGAACGAGTTCTTTTGACGAGAGTCCATTCCTCCGTCGTGAGTTGTGCAGAGATGTGGGTGGTTTGTCGTTGGGACGACTGGACCACTTGATGCTTTTTCGACTCTAGGTCCGTGTAGCAGCAAACCCCGTCGGTTTGTTCCAAGGCCTTAGCCATTTGACGAGCGAGATGTTGGCGTTGCCTCTGACGAGCCCTCTTCGTCAGAGTTGGCGAACTTCGATCAAACGATTCCTTAATTAGGGAGGAATCATTATGAGCAGAGCTTCCGGCTTTGGAGGTCACCGGGATAATGTTACGAGGGGAGGCCTCGGCAACGATTGGGTAAGAGTCTTCACCTTGGGCCTTCTTTGGCATGTAAGCCTTCTTCGATGATGAGATCCTCTTGTACTTGTGAGACAATGAAGATCTTGAAGTGGATGATGAGAAATATTCCTCAAACTTGATTTGGTCGAACTCGTACTCGACCGTGGATTCAACTGGGATCTTGATCGACTGCGACACGACGGTCTCGGCAGCGAGACCGTTGGCTCCCACTGTGGTCGCCAGTTTGTTTTCGCCAGGAACAAGTTCTGTTGTAGAATTCATTATAACTGTTTATCGATTACAATGAATACAAAAGAGTGAGCTTCGTACTTTGTAAAACCACACTTTACAACAAAAAAAATCAAATTACAAGCTCCGTAGAAACAAACGCAGGATCGTTGTTTGGATCGCTGCTTGCGCGGGATCTTTGCTTGTGCCGGGGGCGCGTTAGCCCGTGGACCACCGATTCACAGATTCTGATTGAATCGTGAAGGTTTTGGGGATTCTTCCTTCGTTTATCGAAGTAGGAATTTGAAGCGAATATCTTATCGATGTAAGATATCCACTCTTCTAAAGATCAAGTCAGAGCTTAGATCTCTAGGAATCGCCAAAAGCTTCTTGAGGATGTTTGTGAAGAATGAAGACTCTCTCTCTCTCGCTCCAATTCACCAAAAACTCAAGTCTCTCTGCCTTAATTGCTCTCCCTGCCTGGCTCTCCGTCAATGATGGCCCTAGGGGGGTATTTATAGCCTCCTTGGATGATAACTGAAGAAAATAACCGATCAGCAACTACCCCTTTGGGCGCGGCAGCCAGGGGTGACGCGGCTGAAGAAGTAACTTTGGCGCGGCTGAAGAAAAATCTTTTGCGCGGCAGCTAGGGGTGACGCGGCTAAAGGAGCGGTTACCCTCTTATTTTTATAACCGCCATCCCCGACTTTTAACTCCTTAAATGTCACGATTTTCGTGGGTAGTGGGCATGATTTTCGCTTGTAACTACTTCCCCCACGTTCATAAGTGACCCCCAGCAGTTAATAAGCCATGTGGGCCACATAAAACTCAAGAAAACTGTCAAAAATGACGTGTTCAGTTCCTCAATGGCCGCGATAGTAGGTGGTGGCGCGCATTGCCGCGGCAGTTACTACTGCCGCGCACCTCTCGGATAATTTGGCTCTAACTTCCACGTCCGATGTCAGAATGAGGTGATCCAGGATGCGTTGGAAAGCTGACGACGAGATCTACAACCTTTGTCTTTTGAGATTCTTCAGATTTGGACCATATCATAGCTTAAATGTACGAGACATTTCCACGGCAGTCGCCGCTGACGCGCACCTCCGAGACCATTTGCGCTGTCTCGGGTATTTTGGCTCTAACTTCCTCGTTCGATGTCGGAATGAGGTGATCCAAGATGAGTTGGAAGCTAACGAAGAGATCTACAACTCCCTATTGGCGCGTCACTCTGTTTTCTTGCGCATCACTTTGTACTGCCGCGCTATTACCGCGGCAGTCTACGTTGACGCGCACCTGCGAGGCAATTTGCGCTATCTCGGGTATTTTGGCTCTAACTTCCTCGTCCGATGTCGGAATGAGGTAATCCAAGATGCGTTAGAAAGCTAACGAAGAGATCTACAACTCCCCATTGGCGCGTCACTCTGTTTTCTTGCGCATAACCTTGTACTGCCGCGCTATTACCGCGGCAGTCTACGCTGACGCGCACCTCCGAGGCAGTTTACGCTATCTCGGGTATTTTGGCTCTAACTTCCTCGTCCGATGTCGGAATGAGGTGATCCAAGATGCGTTGGAAAGCTAACGAAGAGATCTACAATCCCCATTGGCGCGTCACTCTGTTTGTATGCACAACATCTTTCACTGTCGTGACTATGCGCGTCAGTGTTCCTTATCGCTGGTGTTCATATTGTTCTTCTATGTTGTTTCACATGTTCCTTTGCTTCTTTTGGCTTTGGATGATCTCCTCTGACTTAGATAGGGATATTCATATCTATAGGCATTTTTAGACGCCTACACCCATGTCAAAAGTGGAAGTGAAGACGGTCAATGATGACCCACATAAGCAATGCCAGAAGGGACTTGTTCCACATACGGCCTCTAATGGTGAAATTCCTTGGGTCCATCCTGATCTGCTTGAAGAAAAACAATGGGCGACATCCTCCTCCAAGAAGAAGTCCAAAGACAAGGGCAAATCTTGTTGGCCTGCCTCAGCAATTTCGGAAAAAGATGACGAAGGTATCTCAACCCTGTCATTATCTAAAGACGAGCATGAAGTATTGGTAGCCGACAGAGAACCAGTCTTTGCCACCAGTAGTGAAAATGAATACCGGTATAAATACCCGGAAGTTTCTGAATAGAATGCTAAGACGTTAGTTGAACTAGGGGTGGTTACAAATCCTCCTAAGCCTTCTGAGAAGCCTCAGCAACAGCCAACTACCAAACAGAAGGAGGCTGAGGTAAAGCAAAAGGAGCCCCAGTACAAAGAGGTTCAAACTTCTAAACAGTCTCATTTCAATCGACCGATTGGGAGAGATAAACCGAAAAGTTTGAACGCACCATACCGCTTTGATGTTATGGCTCAAATGGCCAACATCCCAGCGAGGATCACTCTATATGAGTTCCTACGTCTCTCAAAAGACACCCGGAAGGCATTGCAAGAAGCCTTGGCTGATTCTGATGTCTTTCTCACTCAGATCAAGCAAATCCCTGAAGAGCCGGAGCCATCAATTCGACATTGCAACTTGGTGGCCGAGCAATTTCCTTGCATCACCTTCACCCGGGAGGACATGCAAGTGAGGAATTCAAAGCATGACCGGCCTTTGTACTTCACCGGGTACATTGGCTCAAGCGTTGTCAACTGGATCCAAGTCGATCAGGGTTCCGCAGTCAGTGTCATGCTACTCCGATTGATGTATCATCTCGGAATTCCCGCTAGCAAGTTGGCTTCTATATGCACTGTTATTTATGAATTCAACACCAGTAGTTCCAGACCATTGGGTAAAATCCGGATAAAGTGCTAGCTTGAAGATTTGATGTCTGAGGTCACATGCTATGCCATTGATGTAGATACCTCCTATAACTTACTATTGGGTTGACCTTGGATCCATAGTAACGTTATAGTCCATTTTACACTTCATCAGTGTCTGAAATATGTAGATACTAATAATGAAGTCAAGACGGTGGTCGCGAACAAGCAATCATTTAAGGGGTTGGAAAATTATTTCACTGACTCCCTTTTATATGGTGCTGAATCTGATACTGAACCATTGGCCCAGGGCACAGACATCAGAGAAGAAGCTGATAAATGGCGATTTAGAGTACGCGTCTTGTCTTGATGATATAATGCAGGGGATGTATAATAACCTTGACATACATATGCCGCTTCAATCGTCTTGCATGACAAAGAAGCGTGTCCAAAATTTCTTTGGAACAACTCTTGTTCTTCCTACCAAGGGAGGGGGTGGGAAAGAGATAGTCTTCGGTAAAGGGGAGTCATGTCCGCCACCAAATCATTTCCTGGAGATCAGCACTGATGTTGAAGGACCTAGTCGATATTTCTTCAGATATAGCCCACAAGCACATGATTATATGAAGAAGTGGGGATACAATCTCACGCTCGGAGAGGGTCTTTATTTTGGTCGAGGTACTCAGGTTCCACCCCGCCCTTCCTATGTACCAAAAGGAAAGTCTGACAATTACTACGAGCACAAGAGAGGTCTAGGCTATATGTCTTCATCCTCCAATGAATGTTGCTAGCAAGTTAATAACCAACTGTTCAATCCAAATAGGGATGGACATTCGTCATATTCTTCGGCATGTGATTTTGATGTCATCATTGGAGAAATGTTCAAAGGCTTAATGGAAAACATGGTCACTGTCGACCCTACAACGGTGGAAGAAGACGATCAGTTGCCAACCTGGAAAGATCCATGGATCCATCATTTGAATATTCAATATGGTGATAGATTCGAGTAAAGGGAACCTCCTACTGAGGATAAGGTGACTCAAGTAAATATGGGCGACGAAACAAATCTGAGGCCTATATTCATTAGCGACAGTCTTCCACCAGAAGAAAAGGAGGAACTGATTGCCCTCATCAGGGAATATATAGAAGTCTTTGCATGGAACTATGAAGATATGCCTGGACGTGATCCAAATGTGACTATGCACTGCCTAAACATCATGCCGGATGCCAAACCTGTTAAGGAACAACAGAGACGGTTTTGTCCACAGATTATGGAGTTAATTGAAGCTGAAGTCAAAAAGTTGATTGACTCAGGCTTCATTAGAGAAGATCAACATCCGGATTGGGTGACGAATATTATCCCGGTCCTTAAAAAGAATGGAAAGATCAGAATCTGCATCGACTTTAGAGATCTGAATACCATCTGCCTGGAAGATGACTTTTCGCTCCCTATCACGGATGTTATTATAGACAACACATGTGGATTCGAGAGGATGTCCTTCATGGATGGATTCTCAGGGTACAACCAAATCAAGATGTATCCGGACGACAAAAAGCACACCTCGTTTAAGACACTGCTTGGCATATTGTGCTACACGAGCATGCCCTTCAGTTTAAAAAACGCTGGTGCTACTTATCAATGAGCCATGACGAAGATTTTCCAAGAGCATCTTAGGAAAACCATCGTATGCTATGTTGATGATTTGGTTGTTAAAAGTCGTAGCAAGAACGATCATATTAAAGACTTAAGGACAATGTTTGATCCCATGCAGAGTCACTAATTGAAGATGAATTCTACCAAGTTTTTCCTAGGAATGTCCAGTGGCAAGTTTCTCGGATTCGTTGTCACCACAAAAGGCATCCACATCGATCTTGATAAAGTAAAGGCGATCAGTGAATTACAACCCCCGAGAAATCTCAAGGAGTTTAGAGGGTTGCAAGGACGATTAACTTATATCCGCCGGATCATTTCAACCTCTCAGGAATGTGTCAGCCATTCTCTAAGCTCACAAAGAAGGGTGTATCATTCGTTTGGGAAGAAGCATGCCAAAAAGCATTTGAAGATATTAAATCATATTTATCAAATCCTCATGTTCTTATCGCACTGAAATCAGGGAAGTCATTCTTGATTTATGTCAAGGTAAATGAATCACTCATTGAGTGCTCTGCTAGCACTACACGATGACGACGGTCACAAGCAGACAGTTTACTATCTGAGTCAGACATTGATAGGTGTTGAATATCAATATTCGATGATTGAGAAGGAATGTCTCCCCCTGGTGTTCACAATTTAAAAGATGCGGTACTATTTGGTTGGACAGACGATCTATGTTATTTCTAGCGTCAACCCAATTCGAGTGTTCATGATGCAACCTGCGTCCATGAATTAGCGTTTAGTGAAATGGTCTTTACTCCTGTTACGGTACGACCTTCACTTCAAACAAAAGAAGTCGGTCAAAGGGCAGACAATCTGTGATCTTTTAGCAGTTAACCCCACGAAGGATAAAGCCGAACTTTACAAAGATTTGTTGGATGAAACCCACGAAGTCAATACTACCTCTCATCAACAGGTGTGATAATTGTACTTCAACGACGCCTCTCGAGCAACTGTAGGTGTAAATTTTGATCTTCCGAAACAGGGATTTCGTTTGTATTGATAAGAATAGCTTATTACAAACTAACGAATCAAAGTTACAACAGAAGTGGAAGAAATGTCCTCCTTGTTTAACGTGAGGACTTTAGTAGCCATAGGATGCCTCGCCCAGTTCTCGCATTGGGTCTGCTTCCCTTGGACGATTCGATTGAGGTTGCTGGTGAGTTTCAGTACGCAGTAGAAACTCTTGTTAATCAAGTTTAGGTCTCCGAGTTCGATGGCGATCAAGGCCGAGAGCTCAAGGATGCTAGTCCAGTTAACCGGTTGTATTAATCAATGAACTGTGTATGAACCAATGAACCTCGAACCTTCCAAAACCTTGGACCTTCCCACCCCCTCCTTTTTTTTCCTATTGCCAGGAGAGGCTTTTAAATAGGAGAGAGACGACGTGGTCGCTCACTGAATCATGAGATGTGACCATGTACTGTTGGGAGATACCATGCTTCTCACTTGTATTGTGAGCGGCCGTTTGAGGGGCTCGGAGCACTATACTCCCTCTCTTTCACGTCGCGGGGAGCGGGAAGGCACATCCCTGTACGTGACATTACGACTGCCAAATGTTCTGGTGAGTTTGGCGAACTTACCAACCGCTCGGCTAACTGCTTGACCGTGTAGGCGAATCTCGGTTACCTTGCACGGGCTTGACTCGTGCAGGCGAGTCAGGTATGTAGGCGAATCTCAAGAACTCGACTCGTGCAGGTGAGTCGAGCATGCAGGCGAGTTTAGCGACCCCGTGGATCTGACCGATCACTTGTACTGTGGACGAACACTTGATGGGCTTAGAGTACTTATGCTCCTCTCCTTCACATCGTAGGAAGTGGGAAGGCCCGTCACTATACATGATACTACGGCTGCCTAGTACTCAAGCGAGCCTGGCGGTTTCGTCGATTGCTCGGTGGATTGCTTGGTCGTTCAGGCGGATCCTAGCAGCTTGAGTGGACTTGACTCGTGCAGGCGAGTCAAGTTGCAGCCTGATTCGACGACTGCAAGGGTTTCATTAGCCACTAGTACTGTGTGCGACTACTTGATGGGCTCGGAGTGCTGTACTCATTCCCTTCATGTCATGTAAGATAGGAAGGCCCATCACTGTACGTGATACTGCACCCGCCAGGTACTCTGGTGTGTCTGACGAGCTTGTTGGTCGCCTGGCTTGTTACCTGAGCACGTGGGTGAATTCATCTCCTGATTCCGCAGGCGGATCAAACGTATCGACGAGATTTTGATCACCTGGCGGATCGCCCAGTTATTTGGGCGAACTTAATCCATGAGCAGATCCAACTAACGCAGGAAAGCCTGACCTGTAGGCGGGATTCAGTCTTTCTAGTGGTTAAGGCGAATTTTACCCTCTACAAGACCCCCTTAAAAATTTTCAGACCTACACCAACTTGTGTGTGGTCAAGAATACTTTGAATAAAGAGGTTCCCGACAAGTGCGGGGTGGATTTGACATCCCTGGATAGGTCGAGACTCTTGGGTGAACCTCAAGCGGTGCGGATGTGCATAGGCAAGGTTGGTGACGTCCGAATCGACTCCTTCGGGCGAAATTCGGGCTCATAAAGAAGGAGTTGCGTGTTCGTGGGGAAAATTCCCATGCTCGTAATTAAGATGACGCCTCGTCTTCGCACGCTCACCTCGATATACGGACCCGACAACGCTCTTTTAGCCGTTGATCTTGTTCGTATCCGCACGCCCGAAACTGTCAAATCAGAACCGCTAGCTCTGTTTGGTTAGCGGATCTTGACGGTTGGGATCTCGCGTATATAGTGTTGGTTCATCTCTTTTGTGGGAGAATCTCTACACACATAAATTCTCTTGCTCTAACCCTCTTAGAGAGAACTCAAGCTCCCTAGATTCGAAATGGCCCCGAGAATGAGAACACGAGCTGCGAGGGCAAAGGGGAAGGCCTTGCGCCCTGAACCCATCGTCCTCTCGGACGATGAGGAGGAGGAGCCCACCTATGCTTCCTCCCAACAGTCCTCTCGGTCTCCTCCTGCCGAAGGGATCACCCCTCTGATCCAACCTATTGCCGTGGTTCCGGTTGGTCAGGGATCCGTCTCGCTGAGCCCTGAGTCCGTGCATGGCCTTCTCAGGCGGCTTGAGAATGCCATGAGGCATGCGATTTCCATCGTTAGTCTCGGTTGAGGGACTTACGTTGATTTCAAACCCTTTTTTATGAACTGCATAGCCGACCTTAGGCGTCTGGGTGAAGCTCGTCTGCCCTTGCGTCATTTGGTCTGGCTTCTGCGCTTTAAGTTGTTCCTGACGAGCCTGGAGACTCTGTCGCGTGCTGACCCGGCACCGGACGTGGAACGACTCGTGGCTCAGGCTCGGATTAGAGGGGCGTAGGAGCGGGAGATCCGAGAGAGGGACCTATCAGATAAAGGGTCTTTCGTCGCACATCTGCTCACCCGGCAGCGTCTTCTGCAGGCGTAGATCGGCGCTTCAGCCTCTACCATCGCTTGAATGAGGGCCCAGCTTCTGGAGGAAGAGGAGACCCTGAAAGGCTTGCAGATTGAAAGCACAAATGTCCATGTTGCTGTCGAGAGGGAGATGCGGGCCCTTCAGACGCTCCGCCAGGAAGACTCTGTTGCTGCTACGTCTTTCGAGGCTATGATCCAGAGGGAGACGGAGGATCAAGTTCAAGCGGACCGGGCGAGGAAGATAGCTGCCGTTAAAGCTGAACTCACCTCCCTCAGTGAACTGGTGTAGGGTCGATATTTATTGTTCTGTTATGTCTTTGTTTTGAATGTATCTCCATAACTTTTTGACGCATTGCTAAGTTGGCCATGAATGGATTTATGGTTTCCTCGTCTAACTATTGTCTTCTTTATACTTCTGTGTATGTTTCCTCTTTGCTGATTGACTTTTGGGATTTTTGGCAAGTCCTCAGCCTTCAACGGGTTTGGTTTGCCTTTATCGATTACCGTTTGAATTGGGCTAGCCGTACTATTCTCCTCAGTACAATGAGTTGTCGAAAATATTTCTCTTAGGCATAATGCTAAGATTTCTCTCCTAACCTCAGCCGTTCGAGGCTTGGGTATGGGTTAACCATCAGTTTGTGGTCTGGTTGGGTCGTGTCGTAACGACTTATCCTGAAATGCCCATTACCTGTGGACGTGCCCGACGGAAGTATCGGTGGGTTGTATCGCCTGGTAGGTTGGATCACATGGGTGAGCCAGTCTTATCCGGGCGATTTGAAAGCTCGACGCTTCGGATGAGTTCGATCACTCGGGCGAGCGGAGAATTTGCACGCGGGATTCGTGCGCACAGGCAGATTAGACCGAACAGGCGATTAGCGCATTTCAGGCGGAATTCGTTCTCACAGACGAAATGAGTCTAACGCTCACAGGCGAGCTTCGTCCCTGCAGGCAAAATTTGAAATGGTGGTGACGAGCCACGTGTTCGCAGGCGAAATTTGTCCCATCAGGCGGGATTCGAGTCCTGCGAGCCACGTGTCTTGCAGGTGAAGTTTTGTGCTTTCCAGCTAAGGCCGCGTGGGTTTGTCAGATTGCATTAAATGCGATTCGACAAGGCAACGTCGCTTCCGTGCACCTCGTGCGATGTTGAATCGTAGCCGTCGTTTTGACTCCGACCGTTGGATTCAGTTACGAATGCTCTCTTAGTTCGGGTTTCGAGTTTGACTCGCCCGAACCGTCCCTTGTTTCGACGGTTTCTCTGTAGCCGTCGAAAATGGAGCTGCAGAGAGCGATCCAGACCGTTGATTTCGATTGTGGCCACGTCGCTCAGCCGCAGGTGTCTCGCCTTTAAATAGACTTCGTCTTCTTCTTTTGGAGACTACTGTGCTTAGGAATTTCTGCCCGCTCAAACCTTTCAAAGAGAAAAGTTCAAGTTTCTTTCTCGACTCTCTGATATGGCGCCGAAGTCTAAGAAGACTGCTTCAAAGAGAAAGGGCCCAGGAGGTCCTTCTAGCGGCACCGTCACTAGTACGGTTGCTAGCGTCCCTGGAGCGCATTTGGGTAAGTCCAACGACCTTGCGTCAATGAATGATGCTGAATCGAGAAGACGAGCACTGTTTGTTCGTCTTCTTTTGTGGATTTTGCTAGTTTTGGCATTTTCCCAGATTCGGGTGAATTTCCCCCTTTTCAGGTGAATTCGGTCTTTGTTAGGTGAATCCAGTCCCTGTTAGACAATTTTGTCTTTTATCAGGCGGATTCAATTATCTTTAGGCGGATCTAGCCTAACAGGCAGATTCGTCCTTTATCGGGCGAATTCTGCCTTTGTCAGGCGAACTTGGTACTAGTTAGGCGGACTTAGTCTCGTCAGGAGGGATCCGTTTGCTGAGATTGGCCTGCTTGGAGGACTTAGATGTTTTCTGATTCCAAATGTGGATTCAGTTCTAATTCTTTGGCTTTGTCTTGCAGCCACGTTTGCTGATGAGGCCCTCCCGAAGTGTGTTGCCATTGGCCTCGCTGGTGGCTCGGGTTATACGGCGCCCTCCCGATTCCCTCTTCTTGATCCGGTGCCCGTGTTCGCTGCTGACAAGCCGGATGAGTTGGTCAAGAGAGTGACTGACGAGCATCATCTAACGTTGCGCGAGTTGACCACCAATGCAGCGCTGACAGACATGGCCAAGACGGAGCTGAGAAAGCCCCAGTTCATGTTTGGTGATGCCGCGACTTACCCTTCGGCTCTACTGCTCGGGGAGAATAAGTGGCTTCGTGTCGTGGATGGAGTCCACTACTACCTTCCCAATATGCTGAGGGGGTTCTCGATCGTTGAGTTACGGTCGCTTGCGGTTCCAAGAACGATGAACTGGGTTCTGACCCCTTCTCAAGACGGGGTGGTTTGTGGGGTCTTCACAGGGTCGACCGTTGGGTATGGGGTCGATAGTTCTTGTAAGCGCGTGGTTCCCTTGCGTCCCGGTTTGCTGCACAACGAATGACCCGTGGGGGAAACGACTGCGGTGGCGGAGACTTTCCGTTATCGTTTCTTCCGGGTCGAGGGGAAATTTCCTCCGAAGGACTTCAGGGCTCCGGGATGGATTCATTCTGCGCCTGGCAGTAGCACTTGGTGGTCTAAGATCACCGAGTACATCTTGACCAAGAACTCTGACCTTACGGGCTTGGTGCTGTACGTGGCTATCCGAGCCACCAAGCATGGCCTGAAGATCAACGCTCCTCAGTTCCACAGTATCCTGAAACTTTATTGTCCGGATAACGGTACGTTATTTACTCCTAATGGAGAGCTTGGCATAACCCTTCACGAGATGTATGATGTGCCGGGGCTGCCTTTTGGAAGCTTCCCCTACGAGGAGTACGTATCGGGTCAGGACGAGATTGACTATCTTTCGAGCCGGTTCCCTCTGATGGTGGAGACCTTATGGGAGTTGCTCGGCCACTACCACATATGTCTCAACATCCTGGGTGCAGTGGACCATAAGGGCAAGAAGAAGAGGGCTCCAGGGATTAGTCATAAGAACTGGGCTGACTACTTGTTCCCGGAGAATAATGTCAAGGGGAGGCCTACTCTACCACTGGGCGAGTATGACCAAGCCAAAGTGAAGAGACGGATGGCCGAAGGGGGAGCCGCCGAAACCCTTGAGCATGATGAGGGTAGGTTCCCATTCGGGACGACCTTCCAATCGTTCCATCACCAGGCCAAGTCTCCCATATCCGCAAAGGCTGGATACCTCATGCTGTGGTTGAAGAGGTGTGTGATTCCCACTCACTCCTTCGTGGTGCTCGCAGTGGAGGTGGTTTATCATGCGGTACGCTTGGCTTATGGGAGGTCATACACGTTGGTGTCGGCGACGGTGGCCTGTATCCAAAGGGGGCTCCGCACACTGACGACCTAATTTTGCCGTGTGTCGCATGTTTACGAGGGGGAAGGCGAAGTCACTAGGACTCCTAATCCGAGAGTGGGGCTTCCGTACACTTACTTGATGGCATGGTTCGTATACCATTACGAGTGTTTGATGAGCGTTCCAGCGGCTCTCTAGGAGGAGGGATACGTCCCGTTCGTCCAACGCCTGGAAAGATGCTCTTGGAAGTGTAGAGACGTCACTGACATGAGGAAGATGTCTTATTTCGGCCATTACAACTTCCGACGATTCTTTCCTTACTTTACTGGGGGTGTCTATGGCGAGTCGCTTCGGGACGTGTCGACGGTGGACCCATAGCACCGTTCTCACCTGTGGAACCTTCCGATGGTTGGTTAACATCCGGCCGGGGTACCACGTCCTGCGAACGGGCTCCTTGTGCTACATCGAGCCCTATTTTCCTTGTAGGTTTTTCCGTCAATTCGGGTATGACCAGCTCTATGTTGGGAACGTTAACCATCATTTGTATTACGAAGGAGGGTTGGTCGATGGCACACGAGAGTGGTTCTGGACCCACGTCGGCTACACCAACGCGCACTTCGAATTGCCGGCTAAGGATCGCGACCTTCGCCATTCTCTCCTTTATTCCCGGTAGTATTGAGGTGCCAGCGCGAACCCCGAGGGCTTTCAACTTTAGAGCTCTTGCCTAGCAGAGCGCGGGCACCGCTCGAGGGCAGCTCCCTGCCCCTTAAGGCAGAGGGGTCGTCAAACTGTGGAGGAATGGTTTGAAGAGGCTCATGCTGAGGAGGCCAAGGATCTTTACGCCGGCTTAGGAGACTTCGGGGAATTTGCGGCTCGCGCTCCATCTCCTTATCCTCAGTTGGACCCCGACGGCGGGGAGAGAGAGTTTGATGAGTCGGCCTGGGCGGGTGAACGTCTGGAATAGGCCCGGGGAGCTATCACTAGGCGGATGGGGATGACTGTTCTACCCCCCGGTAGTTCACTCCTCTCCAAACGACAACAGGAGGATGCGGCCAGCAGCTTGAAGGCGGAGGTGGCCAAGAAGGTCTGTCGCGAGGAGGCGGCTGAGGCTACCGGAGTGGCGGAAGGCCAGGATGACGCCACTCCTGTGCTAATTCCAGGGTGACTACCCCTGTGACCAGTGGTGTTACGCCCGCTTCGCTTACCGCATCGGGGATGGTTCTGGCAACTTCGGAGGCTACTCCTTCATCGTCTGCTGCGGAACAGCAGGCGGGGGTTTCGACGACCCCAACGAGTGTGCCAGAATGTAACCTTTAGTGTCATACCCTCGGGTGCAAGGTCGAATTGGCACTATCTAACGTTTGCGTTGACTCAATGCATGTACGGTTGAGGAAACGATCCCCATTCCTTCCGATGAAGAAGGGGGGACAGGAGATGAAGCGGAGCTCGGCGACTTAGGTAAGAGCATGGTCGAACATTGTTGATCCATCTCTGATGAACCACTCATGGGGTTCTTTTCAGAAGTTATCGTTAACCTCCTTCCTATATTTGTAGCTTCTCCGGCCTCCGACGCTATTGGTAAAGAGTATTCCCCCTCTTGGACTGACCAGTCGGCTGAAGAAGGGAGCGAAATAGATGACGAAGATAATGTCTCGATCCATGAGACACTGTCGAGCGATGAGGGGGCGTCGAACCCTGAAGGGGAAACTTCCGTTACTAAAGAAGCATTGGTTGAGAGAGGATCGTCAGCCCAGGATGTTTCTGCCTAAGGGGAAACATCCACTCATGTGGTGGTTGATCCCTCACTCCCTACATCGATGACCGTTAAGATCCTGGCCAGATCCGTGGTCGAGGTCCCGATGGTGTTAGTTCGTGCTTCGATCTCGGCGGGGTCTACTACTACTTCCGCCATTGTGGCCACCAGTGCTTCGATCCCGGCTCTGGTGATGACATCGGCGATCGATGAGGACACCCTCTTCCCCTTGGCTCGTTCGCGCAAGAAGTTGGTGGATCGAACCCTTGCCAACCTCCAAGACACCCTTGCAGCCAGCATCAAGCTCGCATTGGAAGAAAGTTGCCCCTTTGAGGAGTTCAAGGAGACTCTTGAATATCACATGGGCTTCTTGATCAAGATGTTGGGTCCCTCTGTCGCCAATCCGCACTTCAAGCGTTTGGAGGAGGCAGAATGGACTATCCGACAGTTGCTTGCCCTTCGTGCTATGAGTTCCGAGATCCTTCATCTTGCATCCGGCGAGGTCCAAATAGCATTGGAGGAGCGCGATTGTAGACTGGAGGAGACAATATCACTAGAGGCGAGGCTGACGGAGGAGCTGGAGCGCGTTATGGCTGAGGACGAGAGAGTAAGCCGAGAGCAACATAAGGCTGACTCCCGCATATCCCGCCTGTCTTCGGATATAGCGAAGACCAAGCAAACCATCGTTGATGCGCAAGCCTTTTTGGCCACCCAGGAGAAGGCTCGCGAGCAGCTGGTGGGGGAATTGGAGGAACTTGGGTCTAAACGCCAGTTGGTTGTTGATGCCATCGAGGAGAAAAGCCGAGCCCTCAAGGAGGAATGGTTCAACGTCCAAGACCTACTTTCGCGCTCTGAAGAGGACATTCGCCGAGAGATTCTGCAGAGGCTCGAGCTTAAGCGCGCTGAAGAGATTCGTGAGGTAGAGTCGCGTCTGAGGGCTTTGTAATTTTAGCCGTTATCGTTGTATCCCGATCCTTTTTCATGAATGGAATCGTACTTTTGTCCCAGTCATTGTTCTCCTTATTCTGTGTACACATTTTTCTTTTTGTCACCGTCCATACTGGGCGATATACAAGTTAACCGTTGGTGGATTTGCACTGGGTAACTTCTGGCCGTGGGCAAGTCCCTGCTGCAGGCGAACTTCAGCCTTAGGCGGCATTGAGAATAGTTCAAGCCCTGTTTGAATCCCAATTAGGTTCAGACTTCAGGCGAACTTAAGAGTGGTTAAAACCCCAATTGTGATTAAGCCTTAGTCAGGCAGGTCGCAATAATGTACGAGCCTAGGCCGTCAGGCGAGCTTAAAACATACGGATTCGAATGATGAATTCGCCTCGTAGGCAGGCCTCACCTTTAGTGGGCCACATGCTTGCTTGGGATTAATGGGTTTGCTAGTTAAGATGACGTAGGCGCGTCTTTTCGCATTAAAGGCACCGTAGTGGGGGTTCCCCGTTCTTCGCGCCCGATCCGAGCCGTTAGCCAGAGATCGTGTTGGAAACTGACACATCTCGATCGTTCGCGCGAGATTCGGTATCGCCTCGCCTTATCTGTGACTGTTTGATTCGAATGGTCCAATCGAATGGTGGGCGATCATCCCTACCATGTGTATTTAATACCCCTTCTCCGTATTGAGACGAGTCGAGGTTTTCATTGTCTTCTTCGAAGAAAACTCACGCTTCCTTCCGCTATGCTTGTGATGGTGCCGAAGGTGAAGAGGACTGCTTCAAAGAAGGGCAAAGGGGTCTCCTCCTCTTCTACCGCCGAAGCCGCCGCCGTCAAAGGTACCTTTATGTCTAGGTCTTCGTTCAGTTCGATTAGGGGTTTGCGAGTGGGGTGATACCTCCTGCTCTTAACTCTTTTCTATTTTTCCGTTGTGCAGTTCGGGAGGGGGTGCCCATTACTGAAGAGCGTGCGACCAAGCCCATACTCATTTCTGACGACAAATTCGAGGGAGCTGCTACCTCTTCTATTTCACAACCTGCTCCCCCTTGGAGCGGAGCCTTGTCTCGAGGTTCCACCCATTGCAGCGCTTGCTCAGGGTCAAGAGCATGTCTCCTCATGTTCTCTGTGCATACAGGCTTGTATTGAAGAGTTTGAGAATGTTGCGAAGCAGGCGATTTCCCTCGTCAGCCTTGGTCTTGGGACCTATACTGACTTTAAAAAGTCCCTCCTGGATCGCATGGTCGATCTCAGGCTGTTGGGCGAATCTCGTCTCGCCGCACGTTGCATGCAGAGGCTTCTTTACCTGGAATCTCATCTGACGCGCCTGGAGACTCTGCTGCAAGTGGGTCCCGTGGCTGATGTGGAGCACTTCTTGTCTCACGTTCGACGTCAAGAGGCCTAGGAGCAGGAGGTCCGCTCAAGGGGAATATCATATTTAGAGTCCCATGTCGCCTTTCTGGTGGATAGCGCTCACTGGAGGAGCGGATAGGCGTCTTCACTTCCACCATATCCCGTCTGAGGGCTGAGCTCCAGCGGAGACGACTCTGAGGGGGGCTCCAATCTGAGAGCCGGAACATTGATAAGGCTGTCGAAGAGGCAACCCGAAACCTTCAGACGCTGCGTCAGGAAGATTTCTCTGCCACCTCAACCTTTGAGGATCGAACCCAGGAGGAAGCTGAGGACAAAGCCCAGAAGGACCACGCGAGAAGGGTGGCCGCAGTTAAAGCGGAGCTCGCATCCTTCAGTCTCTTGGACTAGGCTCTCCGAGTTGAACAGTGTTAAGACATTTTGTGTCGGTGACTTGTTTGATTGTAAAATCATAACTTTGTTTAAATGTATTGTCTTAAAACTGGGTGAATGTTATGCTCCTTTTGGTTTTCCAAACGTGTTTGTGCATATGCTCTTTC
Source organism: Asparagus kiusianus (assembly GCA_022839385.1). Lineage (NCBI taxonomy): Eukaryota > Viridiplantae > Streptophyta > Magnoliopsida > Asparagales > Asparagaceae > Asparagus > Asparagus kiusianus. The sequence goes on along the minus strand of BQKN01064365.1, from coordinate 112,695 downwards.
CTGTTGCTGTTGCCTTTCGTTCCTTAGCTATGCATGAATTCGAGCCATAGGCGAATTCTGGCTACAGGCGAGTTCGAGCGAATTCGGACTGTGGGCGAATTCTAGCCATAGGCGGATTCTGGCCAAAGGCGAATCCAGGCCGTAGGTGAGTTCTGACCGAGGGCGAATTCAAAACCGTAGGCGAATTCTGGGCATAAGCGAATTCAAGCTGTAGGCGAATTCTGGCCGTAGGCGAATTCAAGCCGCGGGCGAGATGGACTTTAGCTCAGGTGAGCCACGTGTCAGGTCGCGGTATCGTGTGCTTGTCAGCTAAACTGACATTGGTATGTCGCTTCGCATTGAAAGCGTCATAATGGTGGCTCTCCATTCCTTGTGCCCGATCTAGACCGTTGAATGATAGGCGTGCACTTGGATCGCTCGTTATATATGTTGCTCTCTCTTCTAGTTGAGGGGGTCACAATGTTCGTCTTCCCTCTCTCATTTTCAATGGTGCCACGATCTAAGGTATCTGCTTCGAAGAAGACGGCGAGTGACGCCTCCTCCTCGACTACTGCACCTGGCCGTGGTTCGGAGCCTAAATCCTCGGATTCAGCCAGTTTGCAGACCTAGATAGAGGAATTTGAGAGTTCCGTTAAGTGGGCGATTTTACTCGTCGATCAGGTTCGTGGCGTCTTCATGGACCTGTAACAGGCTTTCTCAGATCGCGTTACCCGCATTCGGAGTCTGGGAGACTACAGGCTCGCCATACGCTGTTTGATGAGGCTCATCGATCTGGAGTCGCTCATAAACAAACTAGAGAATCTGCTGCAGGTGGACTTGGAGTCTAAAGTGGAGCCACTCTTGGCTTCGGCTCGTCGTCGGGGAGAGTGGCAGCGAGAGTGTCGGAGGCAAGACATAGAGGACAAAGAGTCTCTTATCGCTCGCTTGGATCTTTGTTAACGTCTGTTGCAGACCGAGATGGAGGGTGATGCTTGCTCGATCTTTTTGGGTAGGACTCCGTATGCTGAAGGGGAATCGATCTTGACGGGCCTGCGCGTTCAGGTTGAGACCGTGCATGGTGTTCTCGTGAGGGAGAGACGCGACCTTCTGTCATTGCGTCAAGAGGATGCCGCCGCTAACGCTTCCTTCGAAACGAGGATCCGGCAGGGGGCTGAGGATGAGGTTCACACCTTGCATGCGGAGAAGATAGTCGTGGTTAAGGCCGAGCTCACGTCCTTTAAATTTCTAGAATAAGCCTGTAGGATAGGAGCAGATTCAATATGTCCTGTTCCATCGTTTGTTTCTTGAATACAATGTCATGATTGGCTTATTTGTAAGATCATAATAACTATGTTCAAATGTGTTGTCTTGAAACAACTGATGAATGAGCTCCGTGTTTCCTTGATTCCTTGACATGCTGAACGTACCTTCTTTTTTTTGTATCGTTATTCAGCGTTCAACTCATGCGACAGGGGAACTCTAGTGCACACGAGCTTATATATCAAGCGAAACTCTAACACAGGCGAGTTTGCGCTTACAGGCGAAACTGGAACTTCGATAGGTTCGTGCCTTAGGCGAAGCTCGAACGCTAGTGAATTTATGCCAAAGACGAGCCCAAGTGCGGGCGAGTTCATTCCATAGGCGAACTCGAGCACAGGTGAGTTCATACCACAGGCGAACTCAAGTGTAGGTGATTTCATGCCGCAGACGCACTCATGTGCAGGCGAGTTCATGCCGTAGGCGAACTCAAGCACATGTGAGTTCGTGCCACAGGCATACTCAAATGTAAGCGAGTTCATACTGTAGGCGAACTCAAGTGCAGGTGAGTTCATGCTGCAAGCGAACTCAAGCGCAGGCGAACCACGTGTCTGCTCGCGGTCTCACGTGCTTGCCAACTAAGGTGGTGCGTCACTTCGCATTAAGTGTGAGGCGACTGGACGCTTCGCCTTCCGTGTTTAATCCGGGCCGTTGGTTCGGAATCCCAGAGGTCAACGCCCTTATAGGCATCGAATTCGAAACGCCATCAGATATTTGAGCCGCTCGATTCATCTAAGCCCGTGGATCTCGCCTGTTGATCCTTTCGCCATATAAAGCCTTCTCTCTTTCCTGACAAAGTTCTCGCGCTCACAGGTATTTGCTCGAAGAAGGCTTTCTCATAGCATTCCCTACTCTTGACATGGCTTCCGAGACTAACTCGAACACTTTCAAGGGGAAGGGGTACGCCTCTTCCTCCGTCCTTGTCGGTGCCGATGTGGTGCTGGCCGACGCTGCTAATCCGACCCAAGGGTCGGCCGCTCCGAGCCTTACCCCGGTGCTCGACATCCTCCGAAAGCTGGAGGGCAACTTGCACAGGACGACTATCCTTGTTAGCCAAGGCGTCGGGAGTTACCACGACGTGCTTCCCTTCATGGCCGAGACTCTCGAGGAGATCCGGTGTGCGGGCGGCCCCCAACTCGTCCAACGATGCGAGCGAGAGCTCCATCGTTTGGAGGGGTGGATGCACCGCTTAGAGGGGCTGGTGCACGCGGACCCTAAAGGCGCTCGCGATGAGTGTGCTGTTTGAGCGGTAAGCTTTGGCGAGGCGCATCCTGGCGAAGGAGGCCGAGCTTAAACGTCTGCATAAACAACATCGAGCTTTACTGGCCAAGATGGATGCTTATCACGACGCTTGTTCTTTCTTGGAAGTCGAATCCCTTCAGGGAGAGGAGGACTTGAAGAAATGGTAAGCGTAGAATGCAAGGGTCTGTTGCCTCGCTGCCGGAGTATCACACGTTCTCCAAGGCTGCGCCAGGAAGCGGAGGACGGTGAGGCTGCTCTCGTCCGGCTTCAGCAGAGGTAGGAGGAGAAGACCCGAGCTAAGCAGGCAGCGGAGCTTACAGACGTTAAGGCTAGGATTGCCACCTTCAGTCTGCTGAGGCTGATCTAGGATGTTCTTCCTTCCCTTTTTTTTGTACCGTTGTCTTTTGTTAAAAAAACAAAAAGCTCTGCCTGTAATAGCGTTCTACGCTTATGGTTATCCATCGTTTTGCGCATGCTGCTTTTCTTTGCTTTTCTATGTTGATCTGTGTGTAAGACTTTTTAGCGAATCGTTGGCAGCAGTGAGTTAGACTCGCCTTTACCGATTGCTGCTCGAGTTAAGCTAGCCGCGCTGCGGTGAGTCGTCGAGGGGCTTTTTTTTAAACTTTATGTTAAAATTTCTCCTCTGCCCTTAGCTCATTCGAGGCGTAAGGTTGGGTTAACTTCGACCGATAGGTCGTAGTAAAGCTGGATGACTTAGCCCAGAACGACCGATCACCCATGTAGGTGGTCGAGGTGGGGTTCGAGCTATGGCCCGCCGCTTGGTAGGTCGCCGCTCGAAGGTCGACTGGACGCATCGCTTAGTAGGTCGCTATCGATGACACCGTCACTCCCGGGAATGACGTGATAAAGATAATCGAATCATTCAGGAACGTGGGAGTGTTATAATCGATTGTTGTAGGAGTCGTCGCATGGTGGGCTACTACCCATCGGTTATTCTAAGAGAGTGTTAGAATACCCGGAATAAGTCAGGTAGTTCAGGGACGTAGGAGTGTGACTATCGACCGAAGTAGCAACACGTCGCATGGTAGGTTACTACTTAAGCCGTGTTACTCGCGGGAATAACGGGGCCAGCCATCAGAGGTGATCATTAACATGATCAAATTTTGTTGCGATCAGAGCAACTATGAGGACTTACCATCCCATTGGAGGGGATTGGTAAGTTGATTTTTTCAGAGATAAGGATTAACATAACATCAGGAGTTTGCCCCATCGTCCTATTAAGGAGGATCAACGGGGGTAACTTGGAAGAAACTATCAGAGGTAGTGATTAACTTGATAGTTGACTCTGATCCTAATTGTAGGAAGGTCTGACCAGGTGGGGGGCTAGGTTGTCCCTAAGAATACCATACATATTATCCTTTAGGGGTTTCCTATATAACAGTGGCTCATACTCATACATGTCGGAGTATTGAGGTAGGCCCAGTTTAGACTCGTGCACCGATTAAAGGAAAAGGGGTAGTTTAGACTCATGCACTAGTGGGAGTATAAGGGGCAGTTTAGACTCATACACCAGTGGGAGTGAAAGGGGCAGTTTAGACTCATACCCTAGTGGGAGTGAAAGAAGGACTAAGGGTAGTACTTTTTTAGGAATTTGTCTTTGATAGGCATCATGATCTTGTCGCCATTTGGCTTGACGAGGCGTTATGTTCCGTTCGAATAGACTGTCTCTATTACAAACGGCCCCTCCCATTTAGGTTGGAATTTACCTTTCTTCTTGGAGGTGAGAATCATTGGTCGTCGAACAGCGAGGACCAATTCTCCTTCCTTGAAGGATCGGCGTTTGACTTTCTGGTCGAAAGCCTTGGCCATTCGGGCCTGGTAGAACTCAATGTGCTGCTGGGCTTTAAACCGTATCTCATCTAGCGCTTCGAGTTCTGCAAGGCGCCGTTGATGATTATCTTCGGTCGTCATCCCTGTCGCGAGAGCGATGCGGAGAGATGGGATCTGAATCTCCAATGGCAATACGGCCTCGCAGTCATATACCAATGAGTAAGGCGTGGTGCCGGTCGGTGTACGAACCGTCGTGCGATAAGCCCATAAGCTCTCGCCAAGCTTCTCGTTCCAATCGCGTTTGCTATTGGAGGTAAGCTTGGTTAGGATCTTGACAATTGTTTTGTTGAAGACTTCGGGTAAACCATTCGCCGAAGGGTTATAAACCGTAGGGGAAAGGTTTTGGATTCTGAACTTGTCGTAGAACCAGGTGAATGCATGACTAACGAATTACGTACCGTTATCATGAATGATACGTCGAGGTATACCCTATCTGTATATGACGTGATGTTTGATGAATTTGATCACATCATTGGTTTTGACCTCTCTTAAAGGGACTGCTTCGACCCATTTAGAGAAATAGTCGGTGATTGCGAGGATGAAACGGTGCCCTCTTGCCGACGGCGGGGATATTGGTCCGACAATGTCCATTCCCCATGCTCTGAATGACCATGATACCGTTGTTGGATGTAGGTCTTCAGGAGGTCGATGCATGTAATTGGCGTGAATTTGGCACGTGTGGCAACGCTTGGCATAAGCAACTGCGTCGCTGACCATCCCAGGCCAAAAGTAGCCTATCCTTCATAACGGGTCCCAAAGCTTAGGTCCGAGCTGGTGGGCTCCACAAGCACCCTCATGGGCCTCACGTAGAGCTTCCTGTGCTTCTGCCTGAGATAGACATCAAAGCAGCAGACCATCATATGATCTACGGTACAATGTCTTCGTGGTCGAGTCATAGTAGAATCTTGAGGCGCATCGGTAGACAGACTCTCGTTCTCTGGCATCTTCGGGAAGTATGTCGTATAAGACATAATCGATGATCGGGAGGCGCCAATCTTTCGAGTCGAGTTGATCCGAAACCTGGTGAGTGGTGTTCACCTCCAGCACGTCCTCTGGTTTGAAGAGTTGTCAGCTTGCGACCACGACACGTTGAGTCGTCCCTGATGGCAGGGCAAGGTTAGCTGCCAGGGATGCCAGAGCATCTGCGTGCGTGTTCTTGGAATGAAGTACATGCTTAATGTGGAAGCTTTCAAATGACTCGGCTATTTTGATAGCCATTCTCTGGAGCGGGATCAGATCGTTATTTCTAATCTCGTATTCTCCCGTCATTTGTTTGACAATGAGCTGAGAGTCACCATAGGCTTCAAGATGCTTTATTTCTAGATCATTAACTAGTTCGAGTCCAATGAGTAGCACATTATACTCGGCCACATTGTTGGTGCATGGCTCGGTCAAAGAAAAGGCTCGAGGCAGCACATGGTTATGTGGGGAAGTGAATACTACCCCCACTCCAGCAACGATAGACCCGCTCGTGCCGACACGAGATGCACCGTCAAAGAACATCTGCCAGACCTCTGTTGGGGAGGTTGTTGGCCTTCTTGTTTTGATGATGATTAACAAACAATTTACCACTAATGTTGTTTGTCTAGTATTTGTATTTTCGTATTTATTCTAGGCAAACAACAAGTTGGAGGTTGGATGGATTGCGCTTCAACGATCATATCCAAAGGAGGTTGGCGGAATGTCGGGTTGAAGCCTTGCAATTCAAAGTTAAAGATCAAGTTCAAGCTTCATCCGTATGTGTACCAAGTTGAGCTACAAATAAAGATCAAGATCAAGCTTGGGTAATCTAGTTTAGATTTTATATTATGTGTGTTAAGTACCTTAAGCTCAATATCATATACTATTTGGTTTCTATGTATATATATAATTATATATATACATGCATGGTTTTGAGTTTTCATGCTTTGGACACACTTGCAAAATACATGAGTTTTCACAAATAGAAATTCAATTTGAGAAATTCTTTTTCTAACATGTTTGTTTTCATGTTTATAAACATTTCGTAAAGTTTCATCAAGTTTGGAATTGATTTGTTATATTTAATAGAATTTACAAAATCATGTTTTTGTTCGTGCACATGTTCGTGCATGTTTTACAAAACAGATGAGTTTTCATAAATGAAAAGTGATATTCAAGAAATTCTTTCTTTGACATGTTTATCTACATGTTTAGAAACGTTCTTCAAAATTTTACTATTTTTTGAGTTGATTTACTGTGCCCAATTGATTTTACAAAATCGTGTATGTCAGCAGTTTTTCAGAAACTATAAATCTGTGTTCAAACATTTATTTCTCTCAACTGGGAAATGTTTTTTCAGAAATTCTTTCTCTAACATGTTATTCTACATGTCTAGAACCTTCCCTCAAAATTTCATAATTTTTGGAGCTGATTTACTATTTTTAATTGATTTTACAAAACTGATATGCAGTACTACAATACCAGCGGTCGACCGCCAAACTCTCTGGAAGTTACTCAGCTTTGCATATGGCTCGCGTCGACAGCACCGGTCGACCAAAGTTACTGTAGCAGCTGACCGTTACACAGTAACGGCTAGTTGCTGCTTTTTGTTTTTTTAATGGTTTTTTAGGGTTTTTGGGGTTGGTTTCTTCAAGTCTATATATACCCCTTTGCCATAACTAATTTCCATCATCCAAGAGAGTTTTTAACCAAGTTTAAAAGAGTTTTAACTTGGGTTTTAGTTTGGTTTAAATGTGTTTAAGAAGCTTTTAAGCATTTGGAAGTTTGAGTTTGAGAAATCAATTTCACAAGAACTTGAGGAGATCATCTATTGGTGTTTGGGCATCCAACTATTCTCCTTCTACCTCTTGATCTATTGAGAAGTTTTCTAAATTCTATTTCTAGCTTTTTTTATATATTTGATTATCATTGTTATTAAGCTAGAATTATATTGAGTTTAGTTTTGATTTTTATCTCATTGTTACACACACCCACTTTGAGCTTATTGTATTTGCATACATAGTATATTAGGGTTGTGAGAGTTTGTAACATTGTGTTATGCTTAATTGAGTTCTCATCTATTGTAGAGAACAAATTTATATTTGTTACATTATGAGTATTGTAAGGTTTTCGGTGAGCTAGAAAACCAAGTGTGTTGTGAAGTTTTCGGTGATCTAGAAAACCGAGTGTGAGGAGTGACGTTGATCGGTGAGCGTTGAAAACCGACACTGTGAGGTATAAACGTTATTCGGGTGAGCGTAAAAAACCCGGTTGTGATAGTAGATTTCTCCCCAGGAGTAGGGAGCGGAGACGTAGGACGGAAGGTCCGAACTCCGTGCCCATATTGCTTGTTTGAGTTTGTCTTTGGCGTATTTGTTTTTATATTTATCTTATATCGCTAATTGTGCATTGATCATTTATTTCATCTACTATCTTGCTTAGATTATTTTCCCTTGTGTTGTTTATATATCCTTGCATATATTTCTATCATATAGGATATATCTCATTATTCATATTGTTTATCCTAGCTTATATTCTTGTTATATTTCATACTTGCTAGTATAACTTATTAATTAGTTTTAATTGGCATATAATCGGATTAGATTAGCATAAGACGCTAATCACCCCCCCTAGGGTCTAACAGAGGTCCTGTTGACTTCAGGGGTTCGTCTGGCAAGTCTTCGAACAGGTCAGTTTTCACCCCTAGCGAGTGACTGGCCATGAGATCGCAGATGGCCTGACCTTTGACTGACTTCTGTGACATAAAGTGGATGTCGTATTGGGATAACAGGAGTGCCCACCTGGTCAGGCGCCAATTTAACACCTCGGGCTATGTTATGAAGACCCGTATAGGGTTCATCCGGGAGATGACATGGATGATCTGGCCAACTAGGTAGTGTCGCATCTTTTGGATGGCCAAAACCAAGGCTAGGCATTCCTTTTTTACCATGAGGTATCATCCTTCGGCGTCTTGTAGGGTCCTACTCAGGTAGTAGATACCTTGCTCGTGGCCAGCATCATCATTCTGCGTCAGGAGGGCACCTAGAGAATGCTTCATGACTCGTATATAGATGAGGAATGACTTCCCCGAGATCGGAGCTGCCAGGACGGGTGGGCTCGAGAGATAAGCTTTGATCTCTTCGAATGCTCATCGGCATGGCTCGTCCCATACAAAAGTGACACATTTCTTCATTAGTTTGGAGAAAGGTTGGCACTTTCCCGAAAGGTTTGAGATGAACCTCCAAGCCAATCGCCCCTAGAGACCCCTTAATTCTTTAAGATTCCGGGGCGGTTGAAGCTCTTGGATAGCACGCACCTTATCCGGATCGATATGAATCCCTTTTGTCGTGACTACGAACCCCAGGAATTTTTCGCTGGACATCCCTAAGAATGATTTCGTGGGATTCATCTTAAGTTGATGAGATCGCATGAGTTCGAACATCACTTTCAGATCTTAGAGATGGTCGTCTTTGCTGCATCTTTTTACGACTAGATCGTTCACATAGCATTTGACTATCTTTCACAGGTGGTCTCGAAAGATCATGCTCATGGCGCGTTGATACGTCGCGCCGACGTTCTTGAGTCCGAAGGGCATGACCGTATAGCAGTACACCCCATCGGAGTTCTGAACGAAGTGTGTTTTCATCGTCAGGGTGCATCTTGATCTGATTATACCCCGAGAATCCATCCATAAAGCACATTCTCTCAAACCTACACGTGTTATCAATGATGACATCCGTGATGGGTAAGGGAAATTCGTCTTTTGGGCAGGCAGCATTGAGGTTTCTAAAGTCAATGCAGATGCGAATCTTATCGTTCTTCTTCAGGACTGGAACAATGTTAGCTATCCAATCAAGGTGTTGTTCCTCTCTGATGAAACCGGATTCGATTAGCTTCTTTACTTCAGCTTTGATTGCTTCCATGATTTGTGGACGAAATTGTCTCTGCTGTTGTTTAATTGGTTTGGCGTCTGAGCCGATGTTGAGGCGATGCATGGCGATCCGCGGATCAAGGTCGGGCATGTCCTTATAATTTCATGCGAAGACATTAATGTATTCCCGTATGAAGGTAATGATGTCTTCTTTCTCTTGGAGAGGTAAGCTACCACTGATAAATATGGGCTTAGGGTTGGCCTCGTCGCCTATGTTCACCTGGAGGATTTTATCTTTAGTGGGCGGCTCGCGTTGCTCGAAATGACTGCTCCACTGAGCATTGATGTGGCGGTCCCACGTTTCATCATAAAGTGGGACCTAGCCGTCCTCTGCCATTTCGGCGGGATCAGCTATTCATGTTGACCGTAAGGTATTTGAACAAGTCGCCCACACTGACGTCTGAATCCCATGCTGAGGATGCTGATGATCGATCATCCGAGCGAGCACCGTCAGAATCCTCGTCGAAATTGCAAAATAACTCTGATGAGGAAGAAGCGTAGTCTAACCCTCTTTGAGTCTTGTTGAAGTAGTTTGAGGGCTTTCCTTTAGGTACATAGGCGGGTTGGATGACCGTCTTCCGCCCTCGACTGTAGTTTAGGCCTTCTTGACGGGTGAAATCGTAACCCATGTCTCTCATCATGTGCATCGTAATTTGATTGTATTGCGAAAACTGGGACGTGGGTTCTTCTTCTTCGGACTCGTCCCACAATGTGCGCAAGGGATGATCGATTCGTCCAAAGATAATATATTTCTGATACTTACCCCAGTCCGGTACCACAAATACCGCCCGTGAAGATTTGATCGCTTGTCCCTTTGTGACATATGACGAGTAGACTGGGAAGTGCAAGGAAGAGTCATTGTATAGCCCCGCTATTGAATCACCGAGCTTGTCATCCTCAAATGTCGGGTGAGACGATAAGTAAGCAAAGTTGGACTTCTTATTCAAGATAATCTCCTCCACCTGAACAGCATTGGTTACATTGTGGATTTTGTAGCCGATTACAATTGATTCAAAATCGTTCAGGACAAGGATGCCGTCGTATTCGGGTTCACTATCCGCTTTGTTGCCGCTCTCGAGCTCCTCGATCGATGGTTCACCGAGATCTTGGTACAGCAGAGAATCTGTGAAGTAGTTCTCAACGCCCTTGAAGGGTTATTTGTCGGCTACTACTGTTTTTACCCGATCATAATCATCCACATACTTTAGGCATTGGTGTAACGTGGACGAGACTATCCGGTTGTTGTGGATCCATGGTCGTCCCCAGAGCACGTTGTAGGATGGCTCAGCGTTGATGACATAACAGGTCACCTCTGTCTTCATGTCACCTATTTGGTACTTCAGACGGATCTTGCAGAGTAGCCGAGTTCCAGTAGCATTAAAGCCAAAGATAGTCGTGGTAGTTGTGGATAGACGCTTTAAGGGTACCCCCAGGTGCTTGATCAGCTTCAAGGGTACGATGCTTAGCGCGGATCCCGAGTCGACTTGAATTCGATCCACTTTTGAGGAATCGATGTACCCCGTGAAGTACAGGGGTTGATCATGAGAGGTGCTTTTGATGAGCATGTCCTCAGAGGTGAATGTGATGCAAGGAACCCGACTTTCGGTGACTTGGTAGCACTGTGCACATTTCCCTCCCGCATCTTCTTCTCTCAAGAAGTGTGTGGCGAAGACTTCTGAGTCAACCAATGCCTCTTGTAGAGCTTCCCGAGTAGGTCTTGATAACCGCAAGAGGTCATACATGGTGATTCGTGTAGGGATGCTCTTCAGCTGCGTGAGTACGTTGAATCGGAAAGGCTGATTGCTCGAGCTCGGCCTATCGGGATTCAGAGGGACCGCTGCACATGGCCTCGTAGGAGGTCCTACCGGGTCTTCCGCCCTTGCGGGATACTCCTTAGCGAATTCCTTCCCTGCTCTAGTAGCGAGGGCGGTCATTTCCTCCTCGGAGTTGGTAAGGGCAGCTACTGCAGTCTGGTCTTAATCCGGAATAGCGGAGATGGCATTGCAAGGTTTACTTTGGTCCTCCTCGAAGACCTTGAGGCCCACTGCTCATCACTGAGGAGGTCCGGATGGACCCACATCACCTGACCCGATGGTAAGGTTTGGGGTACTAAACCTTTCCCTTGTTGATTGTGAGGGTCGTCGTTAGTGATCTTCAGGACCGCCTTGGGGATAGGAATTACCCCTGTCGGGGCCTGAACCTTCAGGAGATCTATTCCAAAACTCAGGGTGATCATATTCGTGGTGACCTGTTTTAATACCTTCTCCTTTTTTAGGACCACCGTGTTGTAGAGGGCCTAAAGCTTGTCCTTGAGGATGTAACACTTAGAGGTATGGTGACCGAGGAACCTGTGGTACGCACAGTAACTCGGATCACCAATCTTGTTCGCCTCTTTAGCCTTTGTGACCTCCGGTAGTTTAATTCGATTGCTCTTGAGGAGAGTGTCGAATGTTTCCACCACTTGGTCCTCCCTGAAGTCGTACTGCCTTGGAGGGCATTGTTCGAACTGCTTGGGCTTCGGCTTTTGAGCCGTTTTGGGTGTCGGAGTGGAATCGACGACCATAATCTCCTTCCCTCTTGATCGAGGAGGATTCTTTGGCGCGGTCGGTTCTGCGGCTCCCTTCTTGTGGTGAGGCTCTTCGGCCTCCAGCCTCTTAATCATATTCTTTACTTGTTCGCCCTGGCGAACGAGATTCTTTCAGGTCCGGGTCTCAACTGCGCCGACCTTGGATAGGATATGGATTGAGAGGTTGTTACGGTACATTTCGATCAGTGTGGATTCGAAAACTTGGTCCCGACAATGGACCGATCAGTTCCTGAACCTCTTCACGAAGTCGTTAACCGACTCCGACTTCTGCTGCTTTTCAACGAGGAGGGTGGCCATCGACACCTCAGTGTCATCGTCGAAGAAGCGAGCCAAGAATAGCCATTCCGCATCGGCCCACGATGTGATAGAGCCGGGTTCTAATTTGCGGAACCATTCAAATGCTACCCCCTTGAGGGTGCCTATGAACAATCGGGTGAGAATAGTGTCGTTTCCCGTGAGGAACCCGGTCTGCTCTATAAAGTAGTAGATGTGCTGTGAGGGTGAGCCATTGCCATCAAACTACACCAAGCTGATCGGTTTAAACTTCGTTGGGTATGGGACTGTATCCCACTCAATAGGATAGGGTCGAACCATCCCCAGCTTGTTCATGTTCTGCTGGAGTTTTAAAGCATTGAGTTGGCTTTGGAACTCCTCGAACCTCTTGTCGTGGGCATTACCCCCAGTGTGCGATGTTCCTAGTGATGTCTTGGAAGAGTGATCGGAATATGGATCGACATTATCTTCCATTTCAGTCGCTAGATGAGGAGGAGGTCCCCACTCTTTACTCCCGTCGGCCACTGTGAGGTGCGCGGGGCTCTTTTCTTCTTCTTCTTCTTCTTGTTCAGAAGTTGCTCCAACATATCCTTTAAGGAGTTGATGGTTGCTTTTTGTTCTTTGAACTTCTTGGCAACCGTCTGATCATTCGTTGTGTCAACCATGTGTACCTTTGCCAGTGTGTCCTGGCTCGAGTGTGAGGTTTGGGATGTGGCCACCGCTGAGCAAACCTCATCTTCACTGCCGGAGGGAGGTGCTAAGGTTGAATAATCAAACCCAATGCTCACCGCCGTGTGACTACGGGTACGTCGGAATATACTGTCTTGTTCGCGTTGAACAAGCAGATGATTAGGTCTTAGGAAGGAGTCCAAATCTAGAGAACCAGAAGGTACGGCCTTACCCTTGTCCGTCATGTTGATTGTAGCGGACGTGAGCTCTAAATCGTCGGTGGCGAGTCTCTTCCGGCGGTGCTGCCTCTGACAAGAGGATCTCAGTTTGGAGGGCTGCTGAGTGAGCCTTTCGAACACCAAAGGCCTTGCCGCTCCCACACACTGGAAGTTGGTAAGTACTGCTTGGATGAGTCTCTCGCAGTGACACTATGGACTCGCCTCTTGCATGGTGCGTTTGTAGGTTAGGTAACTTCGGAGATCTTCTGTGGGTGGTTGGTGACAACCCCTGGAGCTAGATGGGCCAGCTAGGTGACTGCATGATAGGGGTTTAGATGAACCCTCTTGCGCACACCGAAAGGGATGGTTAAGTGCTGGAGTCGGGCGAGTTAGCCTTGACAGGCGAGCTATCGCGTTCAGGCGAGTTTGAGCCTGTTGGCGAACCTCGACCGTCCGCTCATGTAGGCGAACTTAGGATGTCTCGCCAACTGCTTTGCCTTTATTGTTAAGGCTCGCTTGTCTACGATGTTTGTCCATCGAGCGGACTTGATGTGGCTCGCTTGATACATGCGGCTCGTCTGCTTGAGCAGACCCACCTGATCTGGGCGGTCTGTTCGCTTCAGGGATGTGACCTGAGAAGCGAAATCATTCTGTTTTGGCAGGCCCGCCTAGAGCATTAGACTCGCCGGAATGGGAGATGTTGCGGTCAGGGCGAATCTCACCTGAACGCAGGAGTTCACCTGGTTTGGTGACCTCTTCAGCCCTAGAAGGGCTGAGTCTCCACTTCAGGTTTTTTTAGACCCGAATAATAGTTCAGGCCGTCATACGAGGCGAAGGTCTGAGCCTTCTGCCGGGCGAGGACCTGTCGTCGTCGCTGCCGGGCTCTTCTTGAGAGAGGAGCGTCTGGGCGGATCATGACGGCATGGTCTGTGCCAAGGCGAACTGCCATTTCTTCTTAAGCGGAGGTTCGCGGGGGTCGTTTGGCGACCCATTTGGCGGTGTTTCGTCCAATGTTTCTGGCCTTCGGCTTGGCCTTGATCGATTTTAGGGAAGTTTGACCCCCTGCCATGACTCGGATGGGGTCCTCGAACGCGGGAGCTTCAATCGTTTGAGGTTAGCCTCTACGCACGACTCGGTGACGTTTGCGGGACGCATCGCCACCAGAGGAGGAGGAGGACAAGTACTCTTCGTACCTAGCCTAGTCGAACTCAATTTCTAGGGACTCCACAGTCGTCCGGACAGGAACCTCGTCGAATTGAGCTACCACCATTTCGGTTGAGGGAACAGCTTCTCCTACTGTGGTCACCATCTTATGTAGGTGTAAATTTTGATCTCCCAAAATAGGGATTTTGTTTGTATTGATAAGAATAGCTTATTACAAACTAATGAGTCAAAGTTACAACAGAAGCGGAAGGAATGCCCTCCTTGTTTAACGTGGAGACTTTGGTAGCGATAGGATGCCTCACCCAGTTCTCGCACTGGGTCTGCTTCCCTTGGACGACTCGATCAAGGTTGCTGGTAAGTTTTAGTATGCAGTAGAAACTCTTGTTAATCAAGTTCAGGTCTCCGAGTTCGGTGGCGATCAAGGCTGAGAGCTCAAGGATGCTGGTCCAGTTAACTGATTGTATTAATCAATAAACTGTGTATGAACCAACAAACCTCAAACCTTCCAAAACCTTGGACCTTCCCCCCTCCCCCCTCCTTTTTTTCCTATTGCCAGGAGAAGCTTTTAAATAGGAGAGAGACGGCGTGGTCGCTTCCTGAATCATAGGATGTGACCATGTACCGTTAAGAGATATCATGCTTCTCACTTGTACTGTGAGTGACCGTTTGAGAGGCTCGGAGCATTGTACTCCCTCTCTTTCACGTCGCGGGGAGCGGGAAGGCCCATCCCTATGCATGACATTACGGCTGCCAGATGTTCTGGCGGGTTTGGCGAACTCACCAACCGCCAGGCTAACTGCTTGACCATGTAGGCGAATCTCGATTACTTTGCACGGGCTTAACTCGTGCAGGCGAGTCAGGTATGTAGGCAAATCTCATGAACTCGACTCGTGCAGGTGAGTCGAGCATGCAGGTGAGTTTAGCGATCCCATGGATCTGACCGGTCACTTGTACTATGGACGAACACTTGATGGGCTTGGAGTACTTATGCTCCTCCGCTTCACGTCGTGGGAAGTAGGAAGGCCCATCATTGTACGTGATATTACGGCTGCCTAGTACTCGAGCGAGCCTGGCGGGTTCGTCGATTGCTCGATGGATTGCTTGGTCGTTCAGGCGGATCCTAGCAGCTTGAGTGGACTTGACTCGTGCAGGAGAGTCAAGTTGCAGGCGGATTCAGCGACTACAAGGGTTTCATTAGCCACTAGTACTGTGGACGGCTACTTGATGGGCTCGTAATGCTGTACTCCTTCCCTTCATGTCGTGTTAGATGGGAAGGCCCATCACTGTACGTGATACTACAGCCGCCATGTACCCTGGTGT
Source organism: Asparagus kiusianus (assembly GCA_022839385.1). Classification (NCBI taxonomy): domain Eukaryota; kingdom Viridiplantae; phylum Streptophyta; class Magnoliopsida; order Asparagales; family Asparagaceae; genus Asparagus; species Asparagus kiusianus. Next base: position 97,184 of record BQKN01064365.1, on the reverse strand, counting down.
GTCTGACGAGCTTGTTGGTCGCCTGGCTTGTTGCCTGAGCACGTGGGTGAATTCAGCTCTTGATTCCGCAGGCGGATCAGACGTACCGGCGAGATTTTGACACCTGGCGGATCGCCCAGTTATTTGGGTGAACTTAATCGGTGAGCAGATATGACTAACGCAGGCGAGCCTGACCTGTAGGCAGGATTCAGTCTTTCTGGTGGTTAAGGCAAATTTTACCCTTTATAGCAACTAATGTGGCAAGTACCCCTGGATGCTCGAAGATTTTTGCAGGAGTTGGAGTTTTCTTGGTTTCACCAAAGAAACAAGTGAAACCTCAAGCCTATTCATTGATTAGGCTATGCTCCAATAATGTGGCTGAATATAATGCACTTCTCATTAGACTCAATTTCGCCAAAGAGCTAGGGGTGGAGTACCTGAAAGCTTTTGGTGATTCTTAACTGATAATCAACCAAGTTCGAGGAGAGTATGAAGTCAAGGATCATGATCTGATCCTGTACCACCAAGTAGTTGTTGAGATTGCAGATTCATTTGAAGAATTCTTCATTGAATACATCCCATGCCTCCAAAATACTTATGCAGATGCACTGGCAGCATTAGCAGTCTCTTTAGCACAACCTCCTAAGATAGAACAGTTGGTCACTGTGAAAACTCACCAACTCATCATACCAGACTGCACCTTGGACATCAAAGAGGCGCACTCAACTAGAATCGAACTTGAACCTCGAGACTAGCGTTTCCCTATTATTGATTATGTCTTGCACGGGATCTTGCCAGAAAACATAAAAGAAAGGGATTCAGTCCGACGAAAAGCACCGAGATTCTACTATAATGCAGCAACTTATACGCTCTATCATCGCACATACGATGGCTTATTACTCTGATGTCTTTCCACCAAAGAGGCAGAAGAGGCCCTCAAGGAAGCGCATGATGGAACTTGTGGTGCACACCAACCAGGTCCTAAACTTTATGATCGCCTAAGAAGAATGAGATATTATTGGCCAACTATGGTCAAGGACGCCGTCACATATGCTCGCAGGTGTCACGCGTGTCAGATACATGCCAACTACTTGCATCAACTATAGGGTCGAAAAATTAAAGTTGATTGATTTTTTGTTTTAAGAAATGGGTTCGATCACTTAGTACGAATCCTTACAATCACTCACTCTCTTGATTACAGAGGAAAAGAAGATTAATTTGACTTCTCTTTTGTTTAAAAGTGTGTTCTTGGTGGCAAAAGGATACTTCTCTTGATGCTCAAGACGAGATTGCTTCCCGTTGACGATCAGATCAAGATCACAAAAACTTCTGATGGTGGTGGCTTAGACTCTTCACGTGATCGCCAAAACTCCTTCAGAAGTTCCCACTAATAGCTGCTCGAGGCTATTTATAAGGTTTGTAGCACGTAACTAACGTGCTAAAAGTGTGGGTAGAGAGCGTAACTACCTCCTCCAATTCAGCCCACGTTGGTTAGTGGGGCGTAACATGCTCCTGAAGTTTAGCCCAAGTGGCTGACTAGGTCTTCAGAGCTATTATAGTTGGATCTCTCACGGATGACGAGCCTCGCTGCATGACAAGGTTCATCTGATTGGACGAGCCTCAATATGCATCGAGGTTCGTCTGCTAAGGCTAAATTTGCAGTATAGCGAATTCTATCTTCACTGACGTCATTTGACGAGCTTCGAACTTCGTCTTCAACAGCCGAGTCTAACTCGTATCCACTGGTGAGCTTCAAACCTCATTTCCACAGGTGAGCTTCGAACCTCGTATCCAACGATGAATTCTAAACCTTGTATCCAATGACGAGCTTCGTCGAGTCTCGCTGCATAGTGAACCTCGTTTCTGATATGATTCCTCGCTAGGTGGCGAATCTCATCTTTGATTACGACGAGGTTCGTCCCTATAATGACCTTATTCATATCTTGAAGTTCAGTATTTTTTAATGCCTACAAAACCCTCTTTAAAGTTTTTAGACTTGAATTGGGTTGTATAGAGTCTGAAACACTTTGAATCCTATTTAAGACAAACTTAGCCTCATTGAATGCTTTTGTAAGCTTTGCCATGAAGTTCGGCAATTGGCTGACCTTCATCTTTCCATGTGAGTATTGCCAAACCCGCACCCGTATGATACTTTTCAGCCTTATCAGCAGTAACTGTTGCGCACCTTTTCTAGAATCGATAGGTGGCTGTCAGCTGGTGCCTCGAGATCTCCTTCATGGATCTCGCCCGCAGATCTCGTTGGGAGGGGACTTATCCAACGATCTCAATCGAAGATCTCGGCCCTCGATTCGATTTCTCCCGTCCATATATATATGGTGTCATCATATGGAGAGTCTTTTCTTCTCTTGATCGCTAGAGTTATCAAAACCCTTCATCTCCCAAATTTCAGACTTTTCTTCTTCGAGAGCTTTCAATCCAAGACCAATGGCTCCTGAAACCGCTGTAAGCAAGGGCAAAAAGGTCGCCGGTCCTTTAGATGATCCTGCAGCTTCATCCGTTTTCTCAGGTAAAAGATCTGAACACAAGATCTACATTTCAACGCAGATGAACCATGTCTATTTTAGGCTTGGGTTTCTTGAGGGAGATGATTAGTTTCTCTCTTTCTGAGGCGAAATTCATCTGAAAGATGACGTCTTTTGAACTAATGACGTTCGTCGTCTTGGCATATTTTATCTTTTTTTTGACGAACCTCGTCTGCCAATTGAACTTCATATGTCAAACTGTGTTGGCTATTCTGATGAGGTTTATTCTCGATGTCTGTCAAATGAGCTTTCGTTTGACCAACAAACTTCGTCTTCACTAACGAGGTTCATACAAAGTTAGTTTAACTAACATGGCTCGAAATTCGTTGTTGGATGAGGTTTGTCTATCTAACGAAGTTCGTTATTAGACGAGGTTCATCTATCTAACGAAGTTTGTTATTAGACGAGGTTCATCTATTTAACGAAGTTCGTTGTTAGACGAGGTTCGTCTATCTAGCGAAGTTCGTTGTTGGAGTGACCTTTGTATCATTGGGCAATGACTCACCTCTGGACTAACTTCATTTGTCTTTTGTGCAGTTGTGCATCTGTCTATTCCAATCCTCCAACATGGTGCTTTCGAAGCAGATGGTACTCAAGGGATGGAATATGATTTATACTATTCCTTCCTTGAAAACATCCCTATGTTCGGGGATCAAGGACAAGAAGAACTTCGACTTCTTTCTAGGCCTTCGATTTCCACTTTAGGCGTTTGATCACAGACGCTCCTTTGGAATCAGTCGACCGTGATTACATCGTGAAGCCTGCTTTTCTGTTTGGAGACTCTTCAGAGGATCTAGTCTTATTGGAATTGGGCACCTATCTATGGCTTAGGACTACTAACGGGCGTCGTATGTTCTTGCCCTAGATGGAACGCTACTGTTCTTTCACTGTCTTGAAGATTGTTTCTGCCCCTAGGAAGATGGATTGGGACTTAACCTCAACACAAGATGTGGTAATATGTGGCCATTTCTCTAGAAGTGGTGCCAAGATAGACAGTAGCAGCCACTACATAACCGGATTGCACCCGGGACTATTCCAGAGAGAATTGCTCATCGGTGAAACAGCCGAGGAAGCTGACACTTTTGGCCATGCTTTCTTTAACTTAAAGGGGCAATTCCCAACTAGGGATTTTAGGACTCCTGGTTGGTCTCATTGGAATCCTTCCCAGTGGTGGCCTCGTGTTACCGAATACATCCAGTAGAGATTTGGGTTTTATGCACCAATTAGGACGACACAACTCGGGTTAAGAAATAACTCTCACCAGTTCTTTGGTGTGTTGGAGTTATATAATCCTGACACTCATACCTTCTTCACTCCAAATGGTGAATTGGGAATTCCTCTTCATGAGATAGCTGAAGTCTCCGGGTTGCCATACGGAAGATACCTTTATGAGGAATATGTTCTGGGTACAGGGAGTTAACCAATTTGGAGAAGGAACACCCTCAAGTGGTGGAAACCTTTTGGGAAGTAATGTGTCATTACCACACTTGTATGAACACAGAGGGACGAGCTGATAAGAAAGGTGAAAAGCTCCTCATTCATAAAATCTGGGCGCATTACCTTTTTTAGAACCTGAATCATAAGAAGGACCCATAGTACCACTGGGTCCTTATGAGGCGGGCGAACTGTCTCGACGTATACTTGCCAAACTACTCATGTCTTATGTAACATCTTTAGATGTGCATGGTTACCAGGCAGGCACGATGTTTGACGGTTACTTTTTTCAATGTGGGGGAGCCGATTTCTTCCAAAGCCTTACTGGTAGGATATCTCATGTTATGGCTCAAGCATGTTGTTGTTCCTTCCAATAGTTTTGATGCATTGCCAGTAGAGGGGGTATTTTCGGCTGTTTGTTTGGTGCACGGTCGTCAATATGCTCTTCTGCCTGCCATGATTACCCGTATTCATTAGGGATTGTGGAGCTTATGTCGCTTTTTGCCACGATGCTGAGAACCCAAAAGTAGAATTTCCCTATGCCTATCTCATAGCATGGTTCGTCATGCATTGTCCCACACTTATGGGCGCACCTTCCGCTCGTGTAGAGGGACGGGTTATTCCTTTCATACAGAGGTTGGAAAACTCAGATTGGAGTAAGCATTATATGACCTTGGTGAGACGCATTCTCTGAGATCATAAAAAATTTTCTTTCAACCAGTGTTTTCGTCATTTTCCCGTGACTAGCTACGACCAAGCTGTAGTAGACGAATCAAATGGCCAGGGCTACACTTCCCTATCACTTGGTTGTTTCACGTGGCTTCTAAACATTCGTCCCGGGTATCTCATTTATCTCTTTGGTCATGTGTGTGTATTAGAGTCATATCTGCCTTGTCGCTTTGCCCGCCAGTTTGGTTATGACCAGTTGTACATTAGCTACCCCAACACCCAGTTATAATATAGGGGTTGTAGTCTAATTATCGGAGCAAGGGCTTGGTATTGGACCATTGCCGGAGGCACAGGTGCTCGCTTCTCACTCCCACAACAGGATCCTCAGCCCCGAACAACACTTGCTTATGGAAAGTGACATTGCATGGCGAATGCGGTGATCCCAAACTTCAATATCAACTCGTTAGGATTACGTTTCATTCGGCGTCGCTATAGATCAAGGAACACTTCTAATAGGAGTCGCATACTGGGACTTAAAGAATTCTTATATGCTGAAGAATCCCGACCTTCTAGTCCTTATAAGACTCAAGAAGAGGTGGATGCGGCTCTGGATAAGAGCACACTTCTGAGATCTCCGCGTGTTGATGAATACGGGAGTAATATACCTACCGCTGTCGGGGATGATAAGGCACTTGGAGCCGAAGCTGCTTTTGGTGAATTTAGGGATCCCGCTCGTGCTGATGAGCCATTTGAGCACTTTCAACATGAGGCTTCTGAGAGTATACCCTCCCCTTGACAACCCACTGAAGCTGTGTTTTGGGAACCCAACCCTACCATGGGACCCACCGGTATGCTAGTCTTAGCTTATCGTAAGCTTTATTTTGTTAATGTTTTAACCTCCGACATTCCTTCTGCAGAACAAGTTGAAGGAGCTGAAGCTTCGAGGCAAGTGTGAGAGAAGTACAAGGGATTAGGGTTAATGCTAAAATTCAAACGTGTTGCGAAGAAGCTAAGGCGAGAAGCTCCAGTGATGATCCCTCCTCCCGTCAAACCAATTAGAGTTGACACGGAGTTAGAGTCTGAGGATGACGTTCCACTATCTCGACTCCGCGTGAGACCACACTCTGAGCCAAGTGTTACTATTGAGGATGCTCCCCGTACCCCTATTATTCCAAGCGAAGCTAAGGTCGGTCCAAGCGCAACTATTGAAATTAGAGCAGTTGCGGATACAGCCGTTGCTCTCGAAACAATTGTTGGAGCCAAAGTTGCTTTGGATGTAGCTTCTGGAGCCGAGGCTGAAATGACTACGAGTGTTGTACCCGACAGCTCTATGGCCTCAATGGAAATTCCAACTCTAGCCTCAACCTTGTTTGCTGCTACTCCTGCCATTATCGTTGCCGCTCCTGCAAACATTATCGCTGCTCCTGCAACCATTGCGGCAACCGCTGTATTCACCTTGCCATCAGTTTATACAGAAATAATGGCTACGTCTGTTGGCCAGTCGGAAGCGGTGTCTTTCCATGTTACACCCTCTTCTTCTTTTGACTTTTTGAAAGAATTTAGAGTGTCGATGGTCCGGAATAATTTCCTCACCATTCTAAAGGAATCCCTTACTCATGTATTGGATCATGGTGGGGCTTTTGCCGGGATTAAGGCGGTGCTGGAACCTCTTCTGCATCTGATGCGGGACTTGACTAGCAATATAGCCATACTATCCTATTGGATACATTTGGCAAAGGTTGAAAGCCTTTTCAGGAAGTGACAAGATCCGTACAATCAGTCCCTACTCCCTATATCTGAAGAATGCGCTATGCAGCTCTTGAGGCACAGGGATGATTCTCTGCTTGAGCTTGAATGCCAAGTGCTTGAGAAGAAGCAGAAGGTCAAAGAGCTAGGGGAAATCAGCGAAAAGTTGTCTAGTGAGAGCAAAAAAGTCTCTGACACTGAACACAACCAGCAACGCTTAGTCGAATCTTATAGAGCTGCGCTTGTTGACCTCCAGGCTAAGCCAGCAGAAGCGAAGAATGAGTTGAAGAGCGCAACAGAAATACGGCAAAGCTTGGCTACCCAACAGGCAGAACATCAAACACTACTTCAGATTGAGTCTAATGATTTGGAGAGGTTAAGCAATGCCGTAAGTAATGTGAAAGTGCCTTCTGATGATGATCTACGCAAGCAAGTGATGGCTGAGGTTGAAACGACACACCAAGAATCCATAAGCCAACTTACTAAGGAAATACACCAACCTGTTGAACATTTGTAATAATATTTTATCAATATAGTTATGCTTTTATCAGTCAACTTTCTCGTTCGTGCGTTTTTGCTTCTTCTTTAATAAAGTTCATTAGTCACGCAATGCATAAGACTTGTCTTAACGGGTCTTAATATTTAGAATTTTTTTAAAGACGTCATGACGAACTCCATGATTATGACGCAAACTTCATTATTGCAAAAACTGCGAGATGACTGTCGACAACCAAGTCTTAGTATTTTGAGACGAGGTTCGAAGCGGTGTTAATCGACATGAGCCAACATCTCGACTGAGTTATAGAACGAGGTTTCGAGCATCTCAATTTAACCTCGATATCAGAGTTTGATTGTGATAACGACCTTCGTCTATTTTGAAATTGAAGACGAGGTTTGACTGGTTCCAACTAAGTCCCGATTATCAAACTTTAGTTGAACAATGACCTTCGTCATTTTAGACTTCAAAGACAATGTTCAAACTGGTCTCAACCGAGTCTCAAAATTCGAACTCGATCGAGGTAGTGACCTTCGTCCTTTTGGCCTTTAAAGACGAGATTTAAACTGGTCTCAACTGAGTCTCGAAGTTCGAACTCAATCGAGGTAGTGACATTCGTTGTTTTAGCCTTCAAAGACGAGTTTCAAACTGGTCTCAACCGAGTCTCGATATTCGAAATCAATTGAGCTGGTGACCTTCGTCCTTCTGGCCTTTAAAGACGAGGTTCAAACTGGTCTCAACTGAGTCTCGATATTTGAACTCAATAAAGATAGTGATCTTTGTCCTTCTGGCCTTCAAAGACGAGGTTCAAACTGGTCTCAACTGAGTCTCGAAGTTCGAACTTAATTGAGGTAGTGACCTTCGTCGTGTTGGAATTTGGAATGAAAATTAATCTCATTAAATTAAGTCAACTGGACTCCAACAGTTCCCGAGCTGTTGATCCACATGAATCCGTCGCTTCGTTGGGATAACAATAAGTATTTAATACTTAATACGTCCCTCTAAATCTTTCTCTATCAGCGTTAAGTACGAACGCATTGAATGCGTCTCTTTGATTCCAATGCCTCTTGACCATCTTGCGCTTAATGATTCGCGTAAGAGATCCTAGCTACTTAATTGGCTCCACTGCCTATAAATAGGCCATCGCTCTTCGATAAGAACCATCATCTTCTTCTTTGAGCCCTGTTACAAAATGACTCAGAGGAGTTTTCTCTTTTCATTGTTCCCTTCCTTATCCCATTCACAGCTTCAAGCTTTTCTATCATCCCCATTTGAGAATTTCTCAAACTTTCAATACCGAAATCAGGATGTGTTTCAGCAACTTGCTAGACTTTCGAGTACAACCCCAAAGAGATATCATAGGTCCAATACGGTTTACTCCTTCAACATGGCGTGCTTCCCCCAGCATGCAACCCTTCATTTGGACTTTGGGTTATGTGGCAGCTTCATGGTCCCACTGAAGCTCTTATCTTTCTTCTCACGAGCATCAGCAACTATTTTAAAGGTGTCGCTTCACTCTGTAACTCATCCACGTTCTGTTGGAATGGGGAAGATTTTTATCCTATGTTCAGAGCTTGTGGTGTTTCTATTAGTACTCAGTTTACCCAAGCAGATGAGTGGGTGCTACCATCACCAAAGTTGAAAGTCGGGCATAGGGAAGATTTCATGCCAAAGAACGGAAGATAGAACTTAAACAACAAGAACTGAAGTTCAATATCATTGTAAAAGGCTCAAATAAGTTGCCCAAAAGGCATTGTCGAAGGCCATTGAAAGAACTTGTAACCGAACCTCGAAGGTCGTTGAAAGAACTTATAACCGAACCTCGTAGTGTAGTCCCGAGGGTCGTTGAAAGAACTTGTAACCGAACCTCGTAATGTAGTTCGAGGGTCGTTGAAAGAACTTGTAACCGAACCTCGTAGTGTAGTTCGAGTTTTCCAAGTTCAATCTATGTACTTCGACTTTCTGTAGTTGTAACTTCAATCATTACATGAATAAAATTTATAGTTTTATATACAGATTGTTCTCTTTTTTGTGCAATTGAAGAATCGTAACTTAGGATTTTAGCAAACCGTCAGCTATCAATGCACTTGATATGTTTTTACCAACTGTTGTTTGAGTAGGACTAGCCATACTTTTCCCCTCAGTATGATGAGTTAGAGAAGAGTTTCTCTTATACTTAAGTGTTAAGATTTCTCTTCTATCCTTAGCCTTTTTAGGCCTTAGATCAGATGCATGATAATAAAGCTCAAGTTATGACTAAGTGTTAAGAACGAAGCTCATCACATGGTAGGCTCGTTGCGAAAAAAGCGAACGTCATTTATGAAAATGGCAACGTTGGGATGATCATGCTGTTCAATGACTCAAAAGTATGACGAATGTGATTGAAATAGCAACACATCACATAGTGAGTTGCTATTGGATAAACGAACATTGTTTGTGAAAAATAACGATGTTAGGATAATCATGTCGTTCAGTGACATAGAAGTATGATGACGATGATGGAAACAAAGACACATCACATGGTAGGCCAATGTTTGGAAAACGAACATTATTTGGGAAAATGAAGACGTTAGGAAAATTATGTCGTTCAGTGACTTAGAAGTATAACAACAATGATGGAAACAAAGGCACATCATTTGGTAGGCCAATGTTAGAAAACGAACGTAATCATGTCGTTTAGTGACTTAGAAGTATGACGACAATGATGGAAACAAAGACACATCACTTGGTAGGTCAATGTTGGAAAACGAACGTTATTTGGGGTAATGACAATGTTAGGATAATTATATCATTCAGTGACACAGAAGTATGACAACGAAGATGGAAACAAAGACACATCACATGGTAGGCTAATGTTTGGAAAACGAACATCATTTGGGGAAATGAAGACGTTAGGAAAATTATGTCGTCTAATGACTTAGAAGTATGACGACAATGATGGAAACAAAGGCACGTCACTTGGTAGGCCAATGTTGGAAAACCAATGTCATTTGGAGTAATGACGATGTTAGGATAATCATGTCGTTCAATGACTTAGAAGTATAACGACAATGATGGAAATAAAGACACATCACTTGGTAGGCCAATGTTAAAAACGAACGTCATTTAGGATAATGACGATGTTAGGAAAATTATGTCGTTCAGTGACATAGGAGTATGACGACCATGATGAAAACAAAGACATATCACTTGGTAGGCTAATGTTGGAAAACGAACATCATTCGAGAAAATGACGAGGTTAGGAAAATTATGTCGTTCAGTGACATAGGAGTATGACGATCATGATGAAAATAAGGGCACGTCACTTGGTAGGTCAATGTTGGAAAACGAACGTCAATCGAGGAAATGATGACGTTAGGAAAATTATGCCGTTCAGTGACATATGAATATGACGACCATGAAGAAAACAAAGACACATCACTTAGTAGGCTAATGTTGGAAAACTTCGAGGAAATGACGACGTTAAGAAAATAAATATAGTAACACATCACATAGTAGGTTACTATTGGAAGGATATTTTTTGAATGAAAGTTAAATATTGACTATCAAAGGTAATCATTAACGTGATAGTTTTGTGGTCCCACCATCCTATTAAAGAGGGTTGGCGAGAGAAATTTGGAGGGGATCATGTAAAAAATCGTTACCTCGATTTGCCTCTCCTTTTGCTATGAGGCGCATTTGACCAAGGGCCTATGAGTATTATTTCTTCAGAAATTTACCATTGATAGGCATCATGAGTTTGTCGCCATCCCAAGTGACGAGACAATATTCTCCATTTGAGTAGATGTTTCCATCACAAATGGTCCTTCCCATTTTGGCTCAAACTTTCCTTTTTTTGGAGTTCAGAACCATTGGGCATCGGATGATGAGAACTAGGTCACCTTCCTTGAATGTGCGACATCTGACTTTCGTATCGAATGCTCTAGAGATCCAAGCCTGATAGAATTCGATATGCTGCTGAGCCTACAGAGGCTTTTCATCTAGCAGCTCTAACTCTTCGAGACATCGGTGGTGATTTTCTTCTATCGTCATACCAGTTGCAAGTGTTATCCGAAGAGATGAAATTTGGATCTCGAGTGGTAATACGGCTTTACAATCATATACCAAGGAGTATGGTGTTGCACCTGTCGGTGTATGAACTGTCGTGCGATAAGCCCACAAGGTTTGACCTAATTTCTCATTCCAATCTCTTTTGCTTGTCGAGACCACCTTAATAAGAATTTTGACAATGGTCTTGTTGAAAGGTTCTACTTACCCATTAGCAGCATGGTTGTAAGCTATCAAGGCCAAATTTTTTATTCTGAATTTATCACAAATTCAAGTGAAGGCTTGGCTAACGAACTGGGACCTATTGTCATGGATGATACGTCTCGGAATACCGTGCCTACATATAATGTGATGTTTTATGAATTTAACCACATCACTTGTCTTTATATGAATTTAACCACATCACTTGTCTTTACTTCTTTTAATAGGATCGCTTCCACCCATTTTGGAGAGGTAATTAGTTATCGCTAAAATGAAGTGATGTCCCTTGGAAGAGGGTGGGAAAATCGGGCCAACAACATCCATCACCCACGTCTCGAATGGCCATGAAGTAGCTGACGGATGGAGATGTTCAGACGGCTGATACATGTAATTAGCATGTATCTAACAAGCATGACATCGTTTAGCATAAGTAACGGCGTCCCTAATCATATTTGGCTAATAATAACCCAATCCGCAAAGTCGGTCCTACAACTTAGGACCGGGCTGATGAGCTCCACAGATGCCATCATGCGCCTCCTTAAGAGCTTCTTCTGCTTCTTTGCTTGACAAGCAGCGATACAATAGTTCTGAAAGTACCCTGATGCCGCTAGGAAAGAACCCTAGAGGGGGGGTGAATAGGGTTTATGCTAATCTAATCCGATTTATGCCAAATTAAAACTTATTGACAAATATCCTAGCAAGTATGATATATGACAAGATATATATGCAAGGATATACAACTAATACAAGGTTGAAACAAACAAAATAAGATAGTGGGTAGAATAAACAATGAGCAATTGACAAAGGCAATATGAATAATAAGCACGAATATAAAAGTGCGCCAATGCAATCACAAACAAATCATATGTTCACGAGGTTCGGTCCGCCTGACCTACGTCCCCGCTCCTCATCTCGAGGAGATCTCCACTATCACACCGGGTTTTCTACGCTTACCCGAAAAACATTTACACCTCACAATACGGTTTTCTAGCTAACCGAAAAGTTTACAATCACTCACAATGTAACTACACTAACTACAACCTCAAGTGTTGGTCTCTAGCCCGCGTCTCCCTCAAGTGCTCGGAATTACCACCTCTCTCTAGGCTACCGAC
>BQKN01064365.1:63560-84947 GCA_022839385.1 Asparagus kiusianus | reverse complement strand
TCAAGTGTTGGTCTCTAGCCCGTGTCTCCCTCAAGTGCTCGGAATTACCACCTCTCTCTAGGCTACCGACGCCACTACTCTTGGGACAACCCCGTCTCTCACCACACACTCCTCTTGGTGTACTAGTGTAATACAAGTGATCTCACAATGAAAGCTCACAACAAAAGATTTTTTCTCTATAATAGGTGAGAACACAATGTAAGCTCACTCTCTAAGTCACACAATCCCACAACCTAATTATACAATGTATGCAAATACAATAAGCTCAATGGTTGTGTGTGAACAAAGAGTATCAATAAAATAATTAAACTAAACTCAATATAAATCTAGCTTATGAAAATTATAATCAAAATAATAAATTGCTAGATGAGTTTAGAAACACTTCTCTAAAGATGACAAGAGAGTTGGAGAAGAGTGAATGCTCAAACACCAAGGATGATCTCCACTTGCTCTTGTGAAATTTGCTTCACAAACAAAACTCTTAAACACTCTTTTAAACAAACACAAAACACCCTTAAACTTATTTAAACAATTCTCTTGGTTAGTGGGAGAGGTAAATGCAATGGGGTATTTATAACAACCCAAGACATCAGCCAAAACCCCAAGGAAATGACCAAAAACCCACACAAAAACAGATCTGAAAAATAGCCGTTACTGTTCAACGGTCATATTTATAAGTCGACTTGCATTCGACTTGGTATAAGTCGACTTGCATTCGACTTGGTATAAGTCGACTTGCTAGATGAAAATAACACATAAAATTCAGCACATAAGTCGACTTGGAAAAAGACATAAGTCGACTTGGTCTAAGTCGACTTAACAGTTCGAGTAAGTCGACTTGGCAGAGAGTTTTTGCACATTCTAGAGCATTTCATAAGTCGACTTGTCAGGGTTTATAAGTCGACTTATAAACGTGCACAGGCACTGTTCATGTTGAAAAACTGATTTTTAAAGTACCTTTAAAAATAACAAATAAATTCCAAAAATTATAAAACTTTGGGAAATCATTGTAAACATGTAAATGAACATGTTACAAAAAGAATTTTTGGAATTGCACTTCCCAAAGTGAAAACTCATCATTTTATAAAACTAGTCCAAATCATGAAAACTAAGCATACATGTTTTTGACATTTGACATAAACCATGTTTTGAAACTATACAAAATGATTTTGTAGACTTAATAAAAGATATATATAATTGTTGTTAAGTCCATAAACTAAGAAAACAATATTTTCACATAATTGCATATTCTATGCAATAAATATGAAACACAATAATAAATATGAAATATGCAATCTTATATTTATAAACATGAAAACTCAAAACAATGTATGTATATATATATATAACTATATATATACATGGAAACTAAACATATATGTATATGTATGAAACCAAAACTTGTGTTGTATATATATATATAACTATATATATGCAAGGAAACCAATATAATGTGTGTGTATATATGATTGAGCTTAAAGTACTAACACACATAATATAAAACCTAAACTATTTACCAAAGCAATCTTGATCTTCAATAAACTTGACTTGGTACATATGCGGATGAAGCGAGATCTTGGATCTTTAACTTGAATAGCATTGCTTCACCGATATTCCGCCAACCTCCTTTGGATATGATCGTTGAAGCGCAATTCCATCCATCCTCCAACTCATTGTTTGTCTAGAATACCTAATAAGAACCATAAACACTAGACAAACAATATTAGGAATTGTTTGTAATCATCAAAACAAGATTAGAAGATGTAGGCTCATAACATGAGACCTAACAAGTTCGTCATATGACCTTTGATATAAAGGCTGGGACTGGTAATTGTAGTAGAATCTGGGTGCTCGTCTGCGAACAGATTCTCTTTCTTTGATATCTTTAGGTAATAAGCCATATAAGACATAATCAATGATCAGAAATCGCCAATCTCTGGGTTCCAGCATGGTAGGCTCCTTCTCAACCGCGTTAAATTTGCAATGCATACTTCGATTAGAATAATTGTCTGCTTGTCACCGTTATATGCTGGGTGGCTCTTTCGGGTTGGGCCAATATAGCTGCAAGAGATGCCAATGCGTCGGCATAGGTATTCTTGAGACAGGGTATATAGTCAATGTAGAAGCTTTCAAAGGAGTTGGTCAATGCAGTGGCTTCCGTGTGATAAGGTCCTCATTCCTAACTTCATATTCTCCTTTTACCTGGTTGACGATAAGTTGTGAATCACCATACGCCTCTATATGCTTCACCCGCAGTTGTATGGCTATGTCAAGGCCGATTAACAAAACATTGTATTTGGCAACATTATTGAAGCACGGCTCTGTTAAGGAAACAGCTTAAGGTAGCACATGGTTTTGTGGGGAGATGAAGACTACCCCCACTCTAGCTATAACCGGACCGGTGGGGCTTGCTCTTTCTGCGCCATCGAAATATAATTGTCATACATGTTCTTCTGATACGATGTTGGCTTCATACGTCTCGTCAGGTATATCCTGGTATAATTTGACTTTCTCTTTCAATGGATGATTGGTCATAAGATTGCAAATAGCTTGATCTTTCATCGCCTTTTGAGGTTTGAAATGAATATCATACTGAGATAGCAACAACACCCACCTTGCGAGTCGCCAGTTCAATGCACCGGGCTGCGTCATGAACACCCGTATAGGATTGATCTGAGAAATGATATGTATGGTTTGTCCCACCGAGTAATGTCGCATATTTTGGACCGTGAAGACCCGAACTAAGCATTCCTTTTCAATAGGAGGATAGCAAGTTTCAGCTCCTGATAAGGTCCTACTGAGATAATATATGGCCTGCTCATAACCATTATCATCATCTTTTGCTAAGAGTCCTGCTATGGCATGCTCTGTAGCACGAATGTATATCAGGAATGGTCTACCTGACTTTGGTGCAACCAACACGAGTGGACTGTAGAGATATTGCTTGATTTCTTCAAATGTCTTCTGACAAGCCTCATCCCATATGAAAGATACCCCCTTCTTCATGAGTCTTGAGAATGGTTGGCACTTGCTTGATAGATTGGAGATGAACCTACGAATGTACGTCAAACGTCCATGTAGACTACAAAGTTCTTTAAGATTTTTCGGAGGCGGAAGCTCTTGAATAGCCTTGACTTTATCTGGGTTAAGACAAATTTCATTAGCTGTGACTACTGTTCGCGGGAAAAATTGCTTTCTTCATTGAATTCATCGTTCTCTCGAGTAATTGTTTTTCGATTACAAAAGATCCGGTCTTTTTTTTATAAGATCTGGTTACAACGAAATCAAAGAAAAAATAAAATAAAAATTACAACTTTCCTTTTTCGAACAGATCGCAAGATCCTGTTTTGCGGTCTCTTGCTTTTGTGGGTTCTTCGCCTGCGCCGGGGTTAATCCATGGACCACCACGCGATCTTGATCTGGTTGGATCTACACAGTATAACGGGTGCTATTTCATGAAGGAAATAACAGCCGGGGAAATTAATTCACCAAGGAAATAATCGCCCGAAGTAATCGAAATCGACCAAGCGAAATCGATACTCTTCTCTGGATCAAAGACCAAGCTTTGATCCGGAGGATAACCGTGTAGATCAGATCTGATCCCTGTCAATCTCCTGCCTTATTTGACGTGGATGATCTCTGAGCACCGGATCTGAAAGTTTGCAAGTCTTCAAGCTCCAAAAACTCTAAGGTTCAGATCTGAATTCAGCAGAGCTTCGCCTCCAAAAATTCCAACCTTTCAAAAATGAGCCCTCAAGTCCTATTTATAGGCACTCAGAGCTGTGCCTTGGCCCAGGTGGCCGAGGCACCGAGCCACCAAAAGGTGGCCGAGGCACCGAGCCACCAAAAGGTGGCTCGGCCGGCCACCTTGGTGGCTCGGCCACCGAGCCACCTAGAGGTGGCTCGGTTTTGGCCGAGTCCTCCAAATGTTGGTTTTTTTTGTTTTTCGGTTTATCCGAACTCTGATTTGTTGATCTGAACTCTGATTTGACGGTCCAGATCCTGATTTGGTAGTAAATTCGCTTCGGTGTTTAACCTCGTCGCCTCGTTAATCGGCTTAGCTTCGATGTTGTGGTCTAACGATCATGCTTGGATACATCGTCCGATGGTTCGTTGGTTTGTTGAATCATCGTGCCGAGCTGTGTTAGGGGACCTATAAGCAGTTTTATACGTCTACAGATACCCCCTCCAAAGTGTTTCAGCCTCATTCTTTGATAGAAGAGTCTGGAATATTTTGGATGTGCTTGTCCCAACCTTCAATCGGCGTAACGGGACCTTTGGAATGACTTCTATTCTTGATTCTTTCAATCCTCCAGGCTATTCGGTGCTTTGTCAAATGTCTGCGAGGGCTCCGGTGCTGCATTTATTGTCTGACCGTTGTCAAAATTTTGAACTTGAAGTCAATTCCTGATTTTCTGATCTTTAGCTCGTGTTTGTTGTTTCAACATAGAACTGACCATCAATTGTTGGCGTTGAGTCTTCATTTGCAACGCGTTGTCCGGCGTTTGAGCTTCATAGTGACGCGTTGTCTAGCGTTTGAGCTTCATTGTGACACGTTGTCCGGCGTTCGACACAGTTTATACTCGTACGTCTGCTGGAGTATACACAGTTTTAGACTCTTACGGTATTGGAGCATGGCAGATACTCGAGTTACGAGACCAATCTACAGAATTGATGCGTCAATGACTCGTATTTATAGAATTTTTGGCAAATTCTCAGCCATCAACGGGTTTGATAAGCCTTTACCGACTACCGTTTGAGTCGGGCTAGCATGCGGATTGTTTAAGTCCGTTCCGCATATGACGTTAAGCTAAAAGAGTTAACCCTTTTAGTGCTACGATATTAAATACGTAGACTTCATCTTTCTCCTGTGAAAAGACTAAACAGCGACGTGTATGAGACGTTGACTTAGGATTTTTGGCAAATCATCAGTCTTCAATGGATTTGACGTGCTCTTACCGATTACCGTTTGAATCGGGCTTACATGCGGATTGTTTTAGTCCGTTCCGCATGTGATGTTGTGCTAAAGGAATGAACTCCCTTAGACTTTGTGCTATGATGTTGAATACATAGGCTTTACCATTTGTTACGGGAATAGGCTACCCGGCGACGCGTGTTAGGCGTTGACTTTAGGATTTTTGGCTAACCCCCAGCCTTCAACGGATTTGATTAGCCTTTACCGACTACCGTTTGAGTTGGGCTAGCATGCGGATTGTCTAAATCCGTTCCGCATGTGACGTTGTGCTAACGGAATGAACTCCCTTAGACTCTTTGCTACGACTTTGAATACGTAGACTTCGCCATTGTTACGGGAATAGGCTACCCGGCAACGTGTATTAGACGCTGACTTATCCTTACTTAGGTTTCAGGATAAGATACCCCAGAATCGAACTCTGGTGTCTTTTTCTACGGAGAAAGACTAAACCGGCGACACGTGTTAGGCGTCGGCATATCCTTTCTTAGGATTCAGGATGAAATTCCCCATGCGTGTAAGGCATGGATTTTGGTGTTATTAATAACAACCTGCCACAATGTTGAATATGTGGACGGGTGTTCTTCTTAACGGTTAAGAACTAACCGGCAGCGCGGGTTAGGCGCAGACTTATCCTTGCTTAGGTTTCAGGATAGAATACCCCAGAATCGAACTCTGGTGTCTTCTTCTACGGAAAAAGACTAAACCGGCAGCACGTGTTAGTCGCAGACTTATCCCTGCTTAGGATTCGGGATAAACTTCCTAGGATGAATCCTAAATTTGATAAATTCTTGGAAAAGGTTGGTGTGGGAAAGGAAGAATTTTATATTCTATTTCCCGGACTTCTTTTAGGGTGAAGGCGAACCCAAAATGGGAGAGGAAGAATTTTATATTCTATCTCCTAACACTAAAGAGGAAGAATTTTATATTCTATCTCCAGTTAGAAAGGAGACTCGAGGTGGGATCTCCACCCCCAGAACCCGAAAAGGTGAAACTAAGAGTGAGATCTCCACTCCGAGAATCGAAAAGATTCGGATAACCCTAACTGTCGGAAGGTTGGATTACCGAATTAAAGGTGAATTCCTCATTTATCGAGAGTGAATTGTGATTTTGGCCCTAACTGTAGGAAGGTTTGACCAAGCGGGAGTTCGAGGTGATCCTAACTATAGGAAGGTTTGATCACTCGATTTGAAAGTGGACCTCTCGTTCATTGGAGGAATCGAGAGGGGATTTTGGTTTTGGTCCTAACTGTAGGAAGGTTTGACCAAGTGGGAGGTTTGAGACGATCCTAACTGTAGGAAGGTTTGATCGCTCAATTTATGGGCCTCTCGTTTATTGAAGGAATCGAGAGGGGATTTTGGTTGTGGCCCTAACTGTAGGAAGGTTTGACCAAGTAGATAGTGAGAGTGAGAGTACAAATCACAACGGGAGTATTGACTCATATAAATCACAGTGGGGGTTTAATGTTTATCATCTAATTTATAATGATCGGGTTATCCCTAAGAAAATTACATGTAACATCCTTTCGGGAACTTCCCGTTACATGAATCATCCACCCCCAGCTTCTTCGCGAAACTGGGTTTATCATTGCATCTGGTTGTATGATCGGGTTATCCTTAAGAATATTACGTATAAAATTCTTCAGGAACTTCTCATCAACGGTAGGAAACAGTTTAGACTCATATACCTATTGGAGTATAAGGGAGCAGTTTAACCCCTTATACCGGTCGGACGATTGAGAAGCAGTTTATACTCTTATACTTGTCGGAGTGTTCATTCGACTTAATTGAGAGATATAACGCCGGCTTCAACTAAGGTTTGGATGCTATTATTGAGAGTAAAGCAATCCTTAGTGGGATGAAGGATCCTCCTGTGATACGCACAGTACTTTGGATCCGCAGTATTGTCAGCTTCCTCCTGATTAACGATAGGTGGTAGCTTGATCTTGTTGTTTTCAAGGAGGGATTCGAAGATGGCTGGAACGTCTTCGTCCTTGAAGGAATACTCTTTTTGGAGTTTCGGATCCGAGGTCTTTTGATGCCTTCGGGGTTGTTGTTGTGACATTTGATTATCACCAACAGCAGCTGCAGGTGCCTTGCCTTTACCACGGGAGGCGAAGTTCGAGTTCGGAGGATTAGTCATCGATTAGCTTCTCTCGGCCTTCTTCCTTCGGAGGAAGCGTTCGGCTTGTTCACCGCGCACCTTCAAGTCTTTCCAAGTGTTGGACGGTGCTATCCTCATTGCTTCCAACACGTCCAATGCGAGGTTGTTGTGGCAAGTCTGGAGAATGAACTCCTCAGTGATCGGGTCCCGACAGTTCATCGCCTTGTTCCCGAACCTTTTGACGAAGGTATCAACTAATTCCTCGTCTTTCTGTTTCTCGTCAAGCAACAACCCGATGGATATCTCGGTGTCATCGTCGAAGAAGTTGGTGAGGAATTTAGTCTCCATGTCGTCCCAACTATTCACACTTCCTGGCTTGAGGCGGCGATACCAATCGAAGGCGGCTCCACGAAGAGTGCCAATGAAGGACCGTACCATCAGAGGCTCATTACCAGAGATAACCCCTAGGTGTGATTTGAAGTAAATCAAATGCTGAGTGGGTGAACCCTTCCCATCAAACGGCGTGAAGTTAATTAGATTGAATTTTGTTGGATACGGGATTGATTCCCATTCTCTTGGATATGGACAAGGAATGCTCGTCTTCTTCATCTCTTGAGCGGAAATCAACGTATTGATTTTGCTCTCGAGGTTTTTAATCTTCAAATTTTCACTTGTATTTTCGTTGGCATTCTCGTTACCACCCCCTGCATTGACGAGAGGATTATTGGCATTGTGAGCTTCATCTGCATGTGCGTCCTCATCTTCTTGATTCACCTGGTTATGACGACTTGGTTCGCCTTGCCGGTTTGTCAATGCTTGGATTTGTTGGTCATGTATTTCTCTCATATTCTGCATGGCCATCTGCATTTCAAACCTGAAGCTCTCCTGTTGTTTGGCCATGGCTTCTTCAAGCATCTTGGCCACTTGTTCCGCACTTATCATAAGTGCCTCGCGGGGTTGTCCCTCGCTGGATACTGTATTATCCGATATGACCACAGAGCCAGCATCCGATTCTTCATCTCTGAAGGTGGTCTTGTCCGAATCCTACCATAAGTCGCTCGTATGATAGCTCCAGACTGCAGACGGGTTACACGCCGGGGTGCTTCCGGAATCGACTCGGGATTATCCTGTGTCGATGTCCCTTTGCTTGTCATATTAGTGGTGACCCTCGAAAATTCTCCATCTTTGACTACTGTTCTTCTTTGTCGGAAACGCCTAGGCCTTGGTTTTGGCGTTTCGGTACTGAGCCTTTCGAAAACCAAAATTCTTTCGGGGACTGTCTTGGTGCAGTTGCACGAATGAGTTTGGAACAGGGGCATTGAGTTTCTAGTTCTCGAGGACTCCTTTTTCTGGTTTTACTCGTACCCCCAACACGATAGTACAACTCGTCGGTTTGAAGGTCGGAGTAACCTATCGTGTGTTGGTATGACTTCTCAGGTATAACGCTATCGTCATCAGACGACAATGTTTCCTTCTGAGGGCGAACTGCCTTCCTTGGGCTTCAAGAGTCACGCGTCTCGAAACACGCCTTTGTGGGCGTGAGTTCTTGGCGGGCTCTTGAACTTCAATGCGCAAACTGGTGCGCGTAGTTGCCATGAACTCTTTGTCATGTTGAGGGTGGCGGCGACCCCCAGCATGATGAGTCGTTCGGGGCTTCTTTATCGGGCCCAAACGTTCTTGGATTGGAGCTTTGCATCGCTCATCGGGAAGTGGACCGAGGCGCTCCAAAATTGACCTCCTTCTCTAGGATGGTTCGGGAGGTTCAACTTGTTTTGAAGGCTGCAATGAATGTTCCTTAGCCTGAGTTGCCGCTTCAGACTTCGGCTTCCATACTTGGCGGGTTAGTGGCGGCTTCTTGGCCACTTCCTTCTGCAGTCTTCTACGGGCTTCTTGGACTTGAGCCCGTGCTTGCACTGACAGTGCGTGGCACTTGCGAATGCGCTCCTCAAGTGTCGAACGATTCCGTTTGACACGGATCCATTCCTTCGTTGGCGGCTTGGAAGAGCTGCCATTCATTGGTTGTTGAGACTGTTTGCCTCTCCTGTTCTTCAGATCCGCATTGTAGCGGATTCCGTCAGTAGACTCCATCGCCTTTGCGAATTGTCGTGTCAGGCGTTGACGTCGCCTCTGACAGGCTCTCTTTGAGAGAGTCACCACGCCCTCAGCGGTGAAAGAGTTGGCCAGAACAGATCTGGCCTGGTTGGAGGTTGGTGGAACCTCACCCGATGCAACTTTGGCATCAATCGGGGTGAGATCTTCGTTGGTATTCTCTACTTCTTCATACCAACGAACTTTTCTCCTGGAGGAGAACTTCTTGGACTTGCGGGGGGAGGTGGATCCGGACGAGGATGACAAGTACTCCTCGAACTTTTGCTGGTCGAATTCATACTCGACCTCCTCCTCGACCGGGATTGAGATCCGCGACTGCGACGCTTCGATCTCGGCAGCGAGATCGGCGGCTCCCACTGTGGTCGCCAGATTGTTCGCAGGAAAAATTGCTTTCTTCATTGAATTCATCGTTCTCTCGAGTAATTGTTTTTCGATTACAAAAGATCCGGTCTTTTTTTTATAAGATCCGATTACAACGAAATCAAAGAAAAAATAAAATAAAAATTATAACTTTCCTTTTTCGAACAGATCGCAAGATCCTGTTTTGCGGTCTCTTGCTTTTGTGGGTTCTTCGCCTGCGCCGGGGTTAATCCGTGGACCACCGCGCGATCTCGATCTGGTCGGATCTACATAGTATAACGGGTGCTATTTCACGAAGAAAATAACAGCCGGGGGAATTAATTCACCAAGGAAATAATCGCCCGAAGTAATCAAAATCGACCAAGCGAAATCGATACTCTTCTCGGGATCAAAGACCAAGCTTTGATCCGGAGGATAACCGTGTAGATCAGATCCGATCCATGTCGATCTCCTGCCTTATTTGACGTGGATGATCGCCGAGCACCAGATCTAAAAGTTTGCAAGTCTTCAAGCTCCAAAAACTCTAAGGTTCAGATCTGAATTCAGCAGAGCTTCGCCTCCAAAAATTCCAACCTTTCAAAAATGAGCCCTCAAGTCCTATTTATAGGCACTCAGAGCTGTGCCTTGGCCCAGGTGGCCGAGGCACCGAGCCACCAAAAGGTGGCTCGGTGTTGGCCGAGCCACCAATTGGTGGCTCGGCCACCGAGCCACCAAAAGGTGGCTCGGCCACCGAGCCACCTAGAGGTGGCTCGGTTTTGGCCGAGTCCTCCAAATGTTGGTTTTTTTCGTTTTTCGGTTTATCCGAACTCTGATTTGTTGATCTGAACTCTGATTTGGCGGTCCAGATCCTGATTTGGCAGTAAATCCGCTTTGGTGTTTAACCTCGTCGCCTCGTTAATCGGCTTAGCTTCGATGTTGTGGTCTAACGATCATGCTTGGATACATCGTCCGATGGTTCGTTGGTTTGTTGAATCATCGTGCCAAGCTGTGTTAGGGGACCTATAAGCAGTTTTATACGTCTACAACTACGAACCCAATAAATTTACCACTGGCCATTCCTAGGAATGATTTGATTGGGTTCATCTTCAATTGGTGCGTCTGCATAAAATCAAACATTGTCTTCAAGTCATGTAAATGATCTCCCTTGTTATGACTTTTGACAACTAGGTCATCAACATAACATTCCACAGTCTTCCTTAAATGTTCTCGGCAAATAGTGTTCATGGCGCGCTGATATGTAGCACCTGCATTCTTCAAACCGAAGGGTATTACCGTGTAACAGTATATCTCTGAAGGTGTTCGAAAAGAAGTAAGCTTCTCATCATCAGGATACATCTTAATTTGATTGTACCTCAAGAATCCATCCATAAAGGACATCCTTTCGAACCCGCACGTATTGTCGATAATAGCATCCGTGATGGGTAAAGGAAAATCATCCTTTGGACAGGTCGAATTTAAATCTCGGAAGTCAATGCATACTCGAATCTTCCCATTCTTTTTTAGGACATGAACGATGTTGGCTACCCAGTCAAGATGTTGTTCCTCGCGGATAAATCCTGATTCAATGAGCTTTTTGACTTCAATTTTAATTGCCTCCATGACACGGGGCCAAAATCGCCATTGTTGTTGTTTAACAGGCTTAGCGTTTGGTTTGCTGTTGAGGTGATGCATAGCCACCTGAGGATCAAGACCCTGCATGTCTTCATAATTCCAAGCGAAAATGTCGATATATTCACGAACAAGAGCGACTTGGTCCTCCTTTTCTTCTGATGATAGGCAATCACTTATGAATATGGGTTTCGGGTTAGACTCATCACTTATGTTCACTTGAATCATTTTGTCGTCAGTAGGAGGTTCACGTTGTTCAAAATGATTTTCTCACTGTATGCCAAGTTGCTTACTGAATGGATCTTCAAATGAAGGCAATTGATTATCCTCTGAGTCTCAATTGGCTGAGCCGAAGTCATGTTGACCATGAGTTCTTTGAGTACGACGCTAGTGTTGACATCTGAATCCTAACAAGTTGATGGAGATGAATAATTTGTGAGGCTTCCTTCCGACTCTTCGTTGGTTTCAAAGCATAATGTTAACGGTGGAGATTCATATCCCAATCCCCTACGTGTTTTGTGATAATAATCATCAGGTTTTCCTTCCGGAACATAAGCAGACTTAACAAGTGTCTTCCATCCTTTGCTAAAATTTAAACCTTCTTTGCGGGTGAAGTTGTATCTCATTTTTCTCATAAGATATCGCGATGTTGGCGCGAAGTATGAAAATTGAGGGGCTCTTACTTCTTTTTCAAATTCTTCCCGAAGGGCTTGCATTGGACCATCGGTTTGCTCAAAGATGATGTCTTTTTATCCATTATTCTTGGTTGGTACTACAAGTTTGAAACTCTATGAAAGAGTTGATTTAAGTGAAATCGGTTTATAAGCTAAGGATGAAGAAAGCTCCTGTTGTCGATCTCCAAAGCTCCAGTAATTCCCCCAAAAAATTAGCGAAGATCTCTTCTTTTCTGCCAAGCTCCACGGCCAAAAGAGATCAATCCGAGAGCAATATGTCAGTCCTCCCCAAAAGACCAGCCGAAAAAAGCCTCGAACTCAGTTAAGTTTACTCGTTTTTATATGGGATTAAGGGGGTGTAACCGCCCCTTAAATCACTCCTAAGTGGGGTGTAACTGCCCTCAAATCATGAGAAACAGTTTTGGAACTGTTCAAGGGTTTAAGGAGTGTAATCCCCCCTAAAATCTCTTCATAATGGGGTGTAACCGACCACATTAAGTGGAGATATGGTTTGGAGACCGTTCAGGTTCTGTTTGAACCAGTCGAATGCAAAAAACACGGGTCTGACCCCGCGAGTCTAACCCTCACGTTTTGATGTTGCAACGCGGATTCGACCCCTGTGTTTTGATGTTGCAGCGTAGGTTCGACCCCTGCGTTTTGTTGCAGACACACGGGGAGGACCTCCGTGTTTTGGTGTGGCAACGCAGGGAGGACATATGCGTTTCGTTCTGGGAACACAACCACGAGCTATGCACTTTGAATTTGGGACGCATAGGTGAGCTCTGCGTCTGGATTTGAAGAGACCGTCAATTTGTAGTCTCTTTTGCTAGAGCGTTATAAAGACCGTCATCTTGTAATTTTCATCTTGGTTCCTTGAAAATATAAGAGTCATCAGATTGTAACTCCTGATGTTGATTGTGAAGGCTGTTGATTAGAGCTTTCATCAGTTATTGCGAAGGTCGTCAGATTGTAACCTTCATCAATCTACGTGAAAGTCTTCAAATTATAGCCTTCTGGAAGTCGTCAGATTGTAACTTTCATCATCGGTGTTTGATGGGGATCAGCTATCTATTGTGATTTTTATACAGTCTACATGCTCATATGGCTGGAAGTAAGGAGGACATGGCGAGGAAGATGGAAGAGCAACAATCAACCATCCGTCAGCAACAGGAATCTATCAGACGCTTGGAAGCAATGGTAGAGAAACTCCTCGGGGAGAAAGAAAAGCAAAAGAAGAAAGTCCATCCCCAAGTCTTGGGATCAAGGCTTAGGCGATCTTCACACGCCGAGTAAGAGATTAACCGTCGAAATCAAGATGACAATGATGAAGAAGATGAGGAGGAAAGGGTTTTGCATATTCATTCTGAATCATCTGAAGCTGAATCTAATCCTCGTACGAGAGTACGTGACCAAAAATTAGATGATTTCCAGAAACAACTTGACACATTGAAGCTCCACGGAAACTTCAAAGATGTGGGGGTAGTTAGACCTTATCCAGCTGAATGGATACCGTCCCATATCCCCCGAAATTCAAGCCGCTCAATTTGGTGTAATTTGATGGCAATGGTTCACCTACCCAGCACATCTACTATTTTCAGGCACAGACTAGACACATAGTGGGTAATGATCCAATTATGACGAGACTGTTCATCAGTACCCTGAAAGGGGTAGCTTTAGAATGGTTTCGCAAACTCGAGCCTGGGTCAATTAAAAGTTGGAGGGATTTGGAGAAGCTCTTCCTAGCTCGGTTCTTTGATGATGACACTAAGGTGTCCATGACTACACTGTTGGATAAAAAGCAAAAGAAGACAGAATATGTCAGGGACTTTGTCAAAAGATTCAGAAATCGATCATTGCATTCACGTGATCAAGTCTCTGAATCTACCCTTGTGGAGATGTGTCGTAACAACCTTTCTATCAACATATTGGTCAAGATGGGCGTTGTTGAAGCCTATTCATGGAAGGATTTGGTGTGGCAGGGCGAGCAGGTTAAGAACATGCTCAAGAAGATAGAGGCAGAAGAGCCTCGTGAGTCTTATCCTAAAAAGGGAGGGAATAAAGGCAACTTTAACCCTCAAAAGCAATCAAAGTGGAAAGACACATTGATAGTGGATACCAACCCTTCTCCTAAGTCCTCGGCAAAGCAAAATGGCAATTCTTCTGATAACCGCTTTCAGAAGAAATATAATTTTAAAGATGAAAACATCGTCCCGGTCTTCAAGTCTTTGATAAAGACGAATAAGATCAAGCTCCCCGATTTGAGGTGACCTGAAGATGTATCAAGGGTAGATGATCCTAACAACTGTATGTACCACATGATGGTGCATCACCCAACCAAGGCATGTTATATCTTAAAAGATAAAATCCAAGCTTTGTTGGTTGCAAGTGTCATGACCCTTTAGGCGGATCAAAAGAAGGTGCCGGCAAACATGGTCTCGTTGTAGTTCGGAGACTTCACAGAAGTTTAAGTTCAGGACGGTGTGAAGCTAATTCCTTAAGAAGAGATCAGGATCATGAACCTCGACCTCATCAGCGGAAGGAGATGGGAATGGTTCCTTATACCACTTCCGAAGATGGAGTCATGTGGGTTCATCCTGATCTACTAGTAGATGGGAAATGGACTTCAGCAGACTCGAAGAATTCCAAATCCAGGCAAAAATTCTTTAACACAGTGTTAGTCATTCCTAATGAGGAAGATGAAATTATGTCTCTTAACAGTTCTGAAGACGAGCAGCAAGTGTTCGCCATACAACCTGTGTAGACGTCAGGAACTCGTGGAGGAAAGGAGTATTTGAAGAAGTATCCTGAACCAGCAGTAGCCCCGCCAAGACCGGAGAAGGAGGCGACAGATAAAGCACCAGTGTCGGCCCATGAGCCCAAGGGGAAGGAATTTCGTTACAATAAGGCACTCATGAAGGATGTTCCGGAGAGTTCGAAAGGTTTTTTCAG
The DNA here is from genome assembly GCA_022839385.1 of Asparagus kiusianus. Classification (NCBI taxonomy): domain Eukaryota; kingdom Viridiplantae; phylum Streptophyta; class Magnoliopsida; order Asparagales; family Asparagaceae; genus Asparagus; species Asparagus kiusianus. The sequence goes on along the minus strand of BQKN01064365.1, from coordinate 70,172 downwards.
TTTGATGTGTTAGCTCAATTAGCTAACATCCTAGCAAGAATTACCTTGTTCGAGCTCTTACGCCTATCACGATCAACAAGAGAAGCCCTTCGCGAAGCATTAGCGGATAATGAGACCTTCCTAGCTCACCTTCCACCGAACCCGACAGAGGAAACATTGGAGGCCTGCCCTCAATGTTATCTGATCTCTGAAAGATGGATGCCATGTATCACCTTTTCTTCAGAGGATATGCATGTGAGAAACTTGAAGCATGATAGACCCTTATACTTTACAGGGTATATAGGTTCTATTCGGGTAGATCAAATTCAGGTTTACCCAGGTTCTACTTTGAGCATTATACCTTCGAGGCTCATTCGCCATCTTGGGGTTCCACTGCATCAACTGTCAACAATGGGAACCACCATTTATGGCTTTAATGCTTCAAACACTCGTCCCCTAGGCAAAATTAGGCTCAAATGCCAAATGGGTTACTTGAGGACAGATGTCACTTGCTATGTCATTAATGCAGAGACATCTTATAATTTGCTATTAGGTCGGCCATGGATCCATAACAATTTGATTGTTCCATCGACTCTACATCAATGCATGAAATATGAAGATGAGAGTGGTAAAGTCAGAATAATGGTCGCAGAAAAGCAACCATTCATGGGGGGAGGAGAATTACTTTACCGATTCCATCCATTACCGTGATGGTGCGCCAATTGATGTACCACTAGTTGAGGACCTCGATAGTGGTAATGAGGCCGATACTGAGTCTGATTACGAACAGGGTCTTCTTTCAATGACATTGAACCTGTCGTAATTGGTCTTGAAAGTTTGGATGTAAATGACATTGATGATAGCGAAGTTATCTTTAATAACAATAATGATTTAACTTACTTACCGTATGTTGAATGTAACTCTGATACGCTAGGTAGTAGTGCTGATGTGATATTAGATCCCCTTCCCCGACTGTATGCTGAATCCGCTTTGCACATGCTGATCCAATCATCTTTCGTGACGAGTCGAAACAAGATGTTCGGATCGTCAACGAGAAGCAAACTTGACGCGAGCATTCGAGGGAGGCATCTCATCGCCACCGTGAAGAACCCAGACTTAAACAAAGGAGAGAATTCAGATTAATTCTCTTTTCTTTTGTAATCAGGGAATTCGAATTGTAATTGAGATTGAGAGAACACAAATCTAATCAAATTTCTTTCATTTCTTTTTACTATAAATTTTCCACCAAACAGAGCACTTGCTTGTTCACTTTGATCGGTGTTGGAAGGCTGAGAGGTCGCAATAGCTGAGTTCTCAGGCTCTTTATCAGCATCATCTGTAATGTCTGTCAATCGTCGGTAATCTAGTGGGATCTCCACACCAGTACGAGTACGAGTGTGCCGATACACTCCCTATCTATCAACAAGAATTTTACCTAACCCTGGAGAGTATGCAGAATGAGAAGATTTAGAAGAATCAGCCGAGGCTTTTCTCTTGCCCTTGCTGACCATATTAATCGTCACTTCAATGTGGTGATTCTTGGGCGCTTGTTTCTTGGGACGAAAACGCCTTCTTCTAGATGACGAGACCATCGACGACTCAGTCTATCGTTCAAAGACTGGAGATTTATGTGCTGACTCCCCACATGGGCATTGGGAAAGCACTGTTGAGATAAGCTTCTCACAGTAACAATGAGATTGCATCTGACTCACGCTACGTTTATGTGTGAGATAATCACGGAGGTTGATGGTGGGACTACCCCTAGCTGGCTCCGTCAACTTAGCTTTACCCGAGCGAGACCCTCTAAATGATAAGGGTTGATGAACTTCGGTAGATGGACAAACTTCGTCATTCATATGTTTATGACGAGGCTCGTTAATAGGACGAGCTTGGCACATTCACCTTCTCGGTCGGTTCTTAACTTGAGGCTCGTTTTCTGAATGGACCTCTGTATGAACCGCTTGCTTAGTTTGCCCAACCTCCCTTTGAGGATGAGGTTCGTCTTCAGAGTCTACTTAGTTACGGGGATGAGGTGCGTCTTTTTAACGTTCCTCGACCATCTGACCCTCGACAGACTTGTTGACTTTAGGCTGGTCAGCTCTCGGTCGATAGCTGAAACCGTCTAGCGAGACCAAGGCTCGGGCCCTACGATAAACTTGGTTCTGGCGCTAACGTTGTCGTGCATGTCTCGACAGTGGACCAATAGAAACTCCCGCTTTAGCCGAAGCTGGACGAGGTTCGTTATCAGAAGCCAGAGTTTGGCTAGTATAAGTTAAAGTTCGCCTAGGTTGCTCAACAACCCATTTCTTATCCTGACGGCTAGTTGTTGGAGCCTCATCTTTGAGAGGCATAGACTTTTCCTCGAGGCTAACTCGAGTTGAATCATTAGAAGCCACATGGGATGAAGTCTCATAAGAGACTCGACAACACTTTGGTGCCTTGGTGGGACTGGACTTACCAGAGGAGACAAACTCCTCATATTTTGTCTAGTCGAACTCTTTGACTAGAGTTTCAACCTTGGTCCTCACCGCAATCTTATATGACTGCACCACCACCAATTTGTCAGAAATAATGGCCTCTCCCACTGCGGTCGCCATCTTCTGTAGGTCGAAAAATTGAAGTTGATTAATTTCTTGTTTTAAGAAATGGGTTCGACCACATAGTACGAATCTCTTACAATTACTCACTCTCTCGATTATAGAGGAAGAGAAGATTAATTTGACTTCTCTTTTATTTAAAAGTAGTTTCTTGGTGGTGAAAGGATGCTTCTCTCGATGCTCAAGTCGAGATTGCTTCCCGTTGACGATCAGATCAAGATCACAAAAGCTTCTGATGGTGGTGGCTTAGATCACAAAAATACAGACTCTAATCTCTCTTCACGCGATCGCCAAAAACTCCCTCAGAAGTTCCCCCCTAATAGATGCTCGAGGCTATTTATAGGGTTCGTAGCATGTAACTGACGTGCTAAAATTGTGTGTAGAGGGCGTAATTGCCTCCTCCAATTTAGCCCATGTTGGTTACTAGGGCGTAACGTGCTCCTGAAATTTAGCCCAAGTGGCTGACTAGGCCTTCGGAGCTGTTACAGCTGGATCTCCCACGGATGACGAGCCTTGCTACATGACGAGGTTCATCTGATTGGACAAGCCTCAATATGCAGCGAGGTTCGTCTGCTAAGACCAACTTTGCAGTATAGAGAATTCTGTCTTCACTGACGCTATCTGACAAGCTTCAAACTTCATCTTCGACAGCCGAGTCTAACTCGTATCCACTAGTGATCTTCGAACCTCGTTTCCACTGGTGAGCTTCGAACCTCGTATCCAATGAAGAATTCCGGACCTCGTATCCAATGACGAGCTTCGTCGAGTCTCGTTGCGTAGCGAGCCTCGTTTCTAATATGGATCCTCGCTGGGTGGTGGGTCTCATCTTTGATTGAGACGAGGTTCGACCCTATGATGACCTTACTCATATCTTGAAGTTCGGCATTTTTTAATGCCTACATCAACCACCGGAGCACTTGCACTCTTCGACCACGTCTTGGCCATTCAAGACTTGGGGAATGGATGTTGTTGGACCTATTTTCCCTCTGATGGCTAAGGGTGACCGTTTTATCTTGACAATCACTGATTACTTCTCCAAGTGGGCTGAAGCAATTCTACTCAAAGAAGTAAAAAATGAACGATGTCATCAGGTTTATCAAACACTATATGATCTACTGATACGGTGTGCCAAGACGAATCGTGCATGACAATAGCCCTCGGTTTTTCAGCAACGCGTTCATCGAATTCTGTGAAAAGTTTAAAATTCAAGACGTCTCATCGACCGCTTATAATCTCACCATAAATGGTTTAGCTAAGGCCTTCAACAAGACCATCATCAAGAACTTGACGAAGCTCATAAGAATCAACAAGCGGGATTGGGATGATAAATTGGGTGAAGCTCTCTAGGCCTATCGCACCACAGTCCACATGCCTACCGGCGCAACCCCTTATTCTCTGGTGTATGGGTGCGAGAATGTCCTTCCCCGGGAAATCCAAATTACATCCCTTCATATTGCTCTCTCTGTTAGACCCTAGAGGGGATGATTAGGGGTATTATGCTAATCTAATCTGATTTTATGCTAATTTAAAACTTATTAACAAATTATTCTTGCAAGATAGATATATAATATGATATGAGCAAGAATAAGCAATATAACTAAGGTGGTATATCCTAGCAATGAGATATACTATATGGTATATGCAATGATATATTTAAACTATCACAAGGGTGAAACAAACTAGTGGACAATATAAACAAGATGCAATAGGCTATAAGATAAACAGTTATAAGTGCACCAATGCAAACCAAACACGCTATATGTTCATGAGGTTCGGACCTTCCGTCCTACGTCCCCGCTCCCCACTCTCGAGGAGAATCCACTATACAACACGGTTTGAAAGCCGAAACTTCTCTACACACTCGGTTTTCTAGCTAACCAAAAACTCTACACACTTGGTTATCAAGTCAACCAACAACTCTCACAAATCCTCACAATGTACATACACAAGCTACAACCTCAAGTGTTGGTCCTCACATATCGACTCCCTCAGTGCTCGGAATTATCACCTCTCACTAGGCCACCGACGCCACTCCTCTTGGTATCAACTCCGTCATCACCACACACTCCTCTCGGTGTACAAGTGTATTACAAAATGAACTTCACAAATTAAGCACAACAAATGATTGTTCTCTAAACAATGTGAGAACTCAATTAGGCAAACCTCTAAGTCACAAACCCCACAACCCAAAATATACTATGAATGTAAATATTATAAGCTCAATAGGTTGTGTGTGAACAAAGAGATTCAATAAAAACAATTTAACTAAACTCAATATAAATCTAGCTTATGGAAATTAGAAACAAAATAATAAATAGCTAGAATGAGTTTAGTAAAACTTCTCTAGATGATAACAAGAGAGAGGGAGAAGAGTGATTGTTCAAACACCAAATGATGATCTTCACTTGCTCTTGTGAAATTCTCTTCACAAACTGAAACTAGAAAAATGTTTAAAAGCTTTTTAAACAAACTTAAACCAAACTTTAAACCCTTGTTAAACTTTCTTAAAATATTCTCTTGGATGCATATAAAGGATGAGAGAAAGGGGGTATATATAGCCACCCAAAACTTTAGCCAAAACCCAACTAAAAAGACAAAAAAGCCCCAGAAAACACTGCTAGAAACTAGTCGTTATTGTGCAACGGCTCTTTCATAAGTCGACTTATGAGTCGACCCATGAGTCGACTTATGAGTCGACTAATGAGTCGGTTTATATGAGTCGACTCAGCAGAAGAAAAATCATAACTACACTGCACTTCATGAGTCGACTTATGAGTCGACTTACGAGTCGACTTAATTATGAGTCGACTAAACATGCACAGACCAGATTTGCACAAAAAAAAACTCAACTTTAAATTGGGTTTAAAAATATCAAATAAATTCCAAAAAAATATAAAACTTTGAGAAATGATTGTAAACATGATGATGAACATGTTACAAAAAGAATTTTTGGAATTGCACTTCATATTTGTAAAATATTATCATTTTATAAAATAGTCCAAAAACATAAAAACTAAACATACATGTTTTGACATTTTGACTAAACTATGTTTTAAAACAATACAAAATGATTATATGGACTTAATAGAAGATGTATATCATTATTGTTAAGTTCATATACTAAGAAATCAATATTATCACAAAATTGCATATTCTATGCAATATATATTTAAACATAATAGAGTATGAAATATGTGAGGATATATATTAATGTATATTTGATTCATATCTATATAGTTAAACCAAAACATAATAATAAGTAAGAAATATGTAATCTCATATTTATAAACATGAAAACTCAAAACTATGTATGTATATATATAACTATATATATATACATAGAAGCCAAACATATGTGTATATATGAAACTATATATCCATGGAAAACAAAAACTAAATTGTGTGTGTGTGTGTCTATATATATATATATATATATATATATATATATATATATATATATATATATATATATATACAAGGAAACCAATATAATGTGTGTATATATATGATTGAGCTTAAAGTACTAACACACATAATATAAACTTAAACTAATGTTACCCAAGCTTGATCTTGATATTCAATAAGCTTGACTTAGTACACATTGCGGATGAAGCTAGAGCTTGGATTTTCAACTTGAATTGTATAGGTTTTAACTATTATTCCTCCAACCTCCATTGGATATGATCGTTGAAACGCTATTCCAACCATCCTCCAACACGTTGTTTGTCTACAATAAATAGAAATACACAAACACTAGACAAACAATATTAGTGGTAAATTGTTTGTTAAACATCACCAAAACAAAGAGGCCAACAATCTCTCCCTTTTTAATGATGACAAACAATTTACAAAAATGATATATGCATGAAAGAAAATGAATATATCAAAGTATAATATATCATGCATATAAACAAGAAAGGCTATGCTCACAATATTTCTCCCCCTTTGATAACATCTAAAAGGGGAAAACACCAAGAATGAAGAGAGCGAAAGCTCCCCCTATATATAAGCATGGGTGAGTATAAAACAAGTATAG
>BQKN01064365.1:0-60196 GCA_022839385.1 Asparagus kiusianus | reverse complement strand
CGGATGAAGCTAGAACTTGGATCTTCAACTTGAATTGCATAGGCTTCAACTACTATTCCTCCAACCTCCATTGGATATAATCGTTGAAGCGTTATTCCAACCATCCTCCAACACGTTGTTTGTCTATAATAAATAGAAATACACAAACACTAGACAAACAACATTAGTGGTAAATTGTTTGTTAAACATCATCAAAACAAAGAGGCCAACACTCTCAACAGGGACGATGACAAAAGAGCAACATCAAAAACATCTCAAAAAACTCAAGACGTTAGACGAGAAACGCTCGGAAGCTCAACAACAAATTGAGCTATACCAAGTTAGAATCTACCTAGAGCCTTTGATAAAAAGGTCCGACAACAGGTCTTTAAAGAGGGAGATTTGGTAATTGCCATTCGGCGACCAATGATACTCAACTCTAAGAAGAAAGATAAGTTTCAGCCCAAATAGGAAGGACCATTTGTAGTAGAGACAGTCTACTCAAACGGTGCATGTCGTTTGATCACCCAAGACGGCGATAAAATCATGATGCCAATAAATGAGATGTTCATGAACAAGTACTACCCTTAGTGCATTCAGGATAACCTATTTGAAGCACATAATTAGAATTATTGTACATATTATACATGATATGATACCCACCATCGGGAAGTTCCTGGAGGATACTACATATGGTATTCTTAAGGATAACCCAAAATCAACTGATTATTCAAGATGAAAACCAACCATCTGGATAATTCATTCTTAATCATTACAAAAATGATTAAGCTTCTCCCGCTGTGGTTACTTAATCATTACAGAAATGATTAAGACTCTCCCATTGTGGTTATTTAATCATTACCAAGATGATTAAAACTCCTCCACTGTGATTCTAAGTTCCTTTAGAGATGGAGCACATCCCATTAGCTTCAATCCAATTGGAACGAATTTTCCGAAGCTTTCTTGGTTATCATTATTTTATTAATAATCAGAACCCTATTATGGAGTGAAGATGATAAAAAAATTCCTTTCCTTCATCCTTAATCCTTGGTTGCTTTCAATCGGCAGGATTAATTTCATCAACACTCCTGCAGTGACTCTTTGAGTACTCTTTCATTAAGATGAGATCCAATGACTCTATTTAGTCAATCTTCCCTCAATAAAGCTCCCACTGTATAATTGTTGAGTATTCGATAATTAACAAATCCTCTACTATCAAAATCTCCCACTGATCAAATTAATTGATGATGGGTCTACAAAATCAAGTTCATTAGCCATAAGGAAGCGAAAGATAAAAAAATACATTCCTTCCTTCTTTTATGGTTAAACCCATATGTCCTCCCACTGTGTCCAAGCATTTAACACTCCCACTGTTGAAATTCTAACATAGTGTCCAAAACTCCAATCTGTTAATTGCTGATCCATAGTAATTAACACCCCGCTTTCGTGTTAAGTTCTTGCAAGAAAATACCATCGAGAACTTGACACCAAGACTCCTACTATGTCTTTATCGACAAAGTGACTTGTACAATCAACACTCTCCCACTGTTGTCTATACTATCTTCACTCCCACTTGGTCAAACCTTTGGACAGTTAGGGTTAAAGCCAAAACCCCTTCTTGATTCCTTTCATGAATGAGAGGTCCACTCAAATTGAGCGATCAAAACCTTCAGACAGTTAGGGTCGTCTCAAACTCCCACTTAGTCAAACCTTCCGACAGTTAGGACCAAAACCATAATCCCCTCTTGATTCCTTCCATGAACGAGAGGTCCACCCAAGTTGGATGATCAAACCTTCAGACAGTTTAGGATTATCCAAATTCCACCTTTCTACTCATGCGAGTAAAATATCCGACTCAAATTTGATTCTCAGAGTGGAGATCTCACTCTGAGTTTCCCTTTTTAGATTCTCGGAGTGGAGATCTCACTCTGAGTTTATGTTGAAGCGAAAGGTAAGAAAATACCTTCTTTCCCTTCAGCACTAAAGCAAAAGATAAAAAAATACATTAATACCTTCTTTCCCTTCAGCACTAAAGCAAAAGATAAAAAAATACATTCTTTCCCTTTAGCCTAACTTTTTGAAGTGAAGGATAAAAAAAATACATTCTTTCACTTCAACACCCATTTTCTAAAGTAAAATATATGAAAATACCTTCTTTCTCTTAGCATCGGGTTCGTCTTTGCCCCAAGAGAAGACAAAATAGGGTTTGTCTGTGCCCTAAGAGAATACATGCAATCTTTTGATGTGAAAGATAACAAAATACCTTTTTGCTTTAAAACTAAAATCCATGTCTTTTACGCATGGGGTACTTTATCTCAAACCCTTATTAGAGATAAGTCTATATCCTATTGTCGGGTGGTCCATTCTCATAAAAATGATGAAGTCTACGTATTCAACATCGTAGCACTAAAATCCATGTATTTGATGCATGAGGGACTTTATCTCGATCCCTTATTAGAGATAAGTCTACATCTAACACATGTTGTCGGGTGGTCCATTCCCGTGAAAATAATAAAGTCTACGTATTCAACATCGTAGCACCAAAATCCATGCTTTTCACGTATGGAGGACTTTATCTCGATCACTTATTAGAGATAAGTCTACATCTAACACATGTTGTCGGGTGGTCCATTCCCATGAAAATAACGAAGTCTACGTATTCAACATCGTAGCACCAAAATCCATGTCTTTCATGCATGGGGGACTTTATCCCGATCCCTTATTAGAGATAAGCCTACGTCTAACACACGTTGTCGGGTAGTCTATTCCCGTGAGAGTCTATGTATTTGATATCATAGTCTAAGAGAATTTATTTTAGCACAACGTCACATGTGAAACTGACTTAGATAATTCACATGCTAACCCAATTCAAATGGTAATCGGTAAAGGCTTATCAAATCTATTGATGACTGAGGGTTTGCCAAAGATCTTATAAATATTATGTATATTTATTTTAAGCAGAATGAGTAAGCATAATAAAAAGTGCACTAATCAAAAGATTTTATTTTATTAATGAGCTAAAATAAAAAAGATACAAAAGTGGTGCTATCATTCTAGAGATAATTTGCGGCTACAAATCTACTTTTCTAATTTGTAGAGCTCCAGCAGTGCGAAGAAGTGGTTCACGCTAATAGGCAAGCCGTACATGCTGGCACGGATGGGCATATACAATCCATTTTCAATTAGTTCCATGCCCCATTGCCCGAGGACGTAACTCGTCATTCTGGTCCACCACTTGTCCGCCGATGAGTGTACCCAGCCATAATACCTGAAACCTTTAATGGGCATCTCCCTGCCCAATCTTGCAAGGCAATTCTTGACTACATTTGCCTTTATCAATAGCTCGTTTTGAGGCACCTCATCCTGTCCCAATATACCGAGATGAAGTCCTCGAATGGAAGTGCGGTCGCTAGAGTCCGGGGTCTTGCTCTGAGTGATGAATCCGCAGTGCACTTGTTCTTGATCCTTCATTAAACGCCACGACATCTCCCGTGTCACGACTTTCTTCTTCAAATGCGTCAGGGCATAATGGCGAGGAATTAGGGGAAGGAATTTGAGGTTCCTTTCATACTCATTTAGCCACTTCTCTACATCAAGAGTCAGAACTTCAGGATCTTCTACAGAGTCGCCAAACAAATAGCTGGGCTTCCTCAGGGGCCGAGTGGTGTCCGAATCCTTCATGAGCAGGACGTCTGTGATTAGTCGCTGCAGTGTGCGATGATCCCCATCACATACAAGTTTAGGAATCTCCTCATGTCCGTTCACGTCAAATTGAGGAGTCTCATCAATGAGTGGTGTATCATCGGAGGAGGGGTACTTCTCGCCACTCAGGGCACTTACCACACAGGGAGAAAACACCGTTGGCTGAAATTCAACTACGCCTAACAGAGGGTGAATTGTCATACGCAGTTAAAAGAATAATTTCTAAGGCAAATTAAGGAGTTGAACTCATCTCGCGAATCCGCGAGACAGAGTCACTGCCTTGTGATTTACGAGATTATTACAGTTGTTTCGCACATGAGAGATAGCATACACCATCCCATAAATAACGAAACAATATACCCTACCTTATAGATTTCGAGATAGCTTAAAATCATCTCTTTTGCCGTAGGATGTGTTTTGATCAAGGAAAACACATCTATTAAGCGTCGATCCCCGCAAAGGAGGATACCGACTCTTCCTGAATGCCTCGCGAAGGAGAACAAATGAGGACACTATTCAAAATATCAAATTTTGAATTGACAAAAGTGGTAAAAGCTCACATCCATATGATGAAACAACATGATCCTCTCTCTCAGAGGATCGAGTATCCGATCTACCCCTCGGAACGCGTGATCTCTTCAGAGACATCGTCAAAAAGTGAACTTTAGCTAAAATCCTACAAGAAAAGTTAGGGTCCAAATAAAATCTTAAAAGGACCTATAACCAAGAGCCTTAGGGTTAGTTCTTACCAAGAATCGACAAATATCAAGCTTCGGTGGAGAGAAAGTGAGGGAAAATGCGAGTTTTAGCCAAAATCCTATAAAAAGTAAGTGTTTCATTGTTAGAACCAAACAAAACTCAAGAAACAATCCAAGATGCAAGCCTTGGGTTCAGTTCTCACCAAGAATCAAGAGTGATCAAGGATTGGTAAGGGAAAAACCGAAGATAGAGCTCCAAAACCGAGAAAAGAACACTGAAACCCTAGGTCTCTTCGAGTAAATCCAATCGGAATTAAGGAGGAGAAGGGGAGAAAGGGTTAGAGAATTGTTTTATAGGGTTTTTGAGATAAATTCAAACCGAATAGAGCTGGTAAAATGGCCCAAAAGTCACCAAGTCTCAGACTTTAAAGAACTCCAGAACCGACCCCCGACTTTCGGGCGAGACAGTCGAAGGTGTCTCGGCTCGCGAGACACCTTAATCGAGCCGAGACACCTTAATCTATCTTGCCCACATGAGACAAAGATAACTGTCTCACTCAAAGAATTTGTCTGATGTGTGTTTGGGTGTATTTTCAATGCATTCTCGACCTATTTCGGGTGTGTATCTACACTCTAATGAGTATACAAGTATAAACTGCTTCTCTGTGAATCTCTGCTAGGTATATGAGGTTAAACTGATCCCTAAACTCCAAGGAGTATATGAGTATAAACTGCTTCTCTGCGCTCCAACACCTTAAGAGCTTAAACTGTGTAGACTCCAGCTACGTACGAGTATAAACTATGTTTACACTGGAAGAGAAGTCAAGCCCGACAACGCTTCAACAGTTTTGCCAAAATTAGGCTTAGGATAATCTTATACCAAAATCATCCCTTAGAGTTCAATTGCAATTTAGATACGAATTCCTAACAAAGAGGATCAATTCAATGTCAACTCAACGACACGAGCTAATTTCAAATATTAACACATCAATTTCAGTTCCAGATTTCGATAATGGTCAAGCGACGACACAGTACCAGAAGAATTTGAAATTCCTTGATAAAATACTGAGGAGGCTGAAAACTAAAGAAGTCAAAGAATTGAAGCCACTTATGGGTACTTCTACACAATTTCCTCGACAAATACTGAAGAGATTGAAAGTAGGGCTTATATTGTTCAAAGTATTTCAGACTTCTCGATAAAATACTAATGAGGCTGAAAATTTGGAGGGGGTATCTGTGGGCATCAAAAATTTTCTATAGGTACCAAACACATCTCAAGATGAAGAAAAGACGAAGAACGTTATCATCTAAGTCAAAAGAGATCATTCGATACAAAAATAAGTAAAGAAGAACACAAAACAACGTGACAAAGGGGTCAGAACTGTCTCACAATTGGTGAGACAATATTCATTGATTATTGTCTCGTAAGCCAAGACAGTAAAGGCTGTCTCGCCCATAACGAGACAGCTTCTAAACTTTTCTGACGGTTTTGTGATTTTTCGGGGGGTCCACACGACTCTGTAATTGCTTTGGAGCATTCATAAACACGGAGAGACAATTACACCCTAAAGACAAACCTATATCCTACGAAAATTACGAAAATCACGGCATTTAACAGAGTGGGCGGTAGTTACTGACTGATGTTCACAGGTTGTTTCAACTCCTTTCTGATGGTTACGGATCCTAAAAGCTATAAATACCCCTTTAGCACCCTTATGCACAAAAAAAAGAGGGCAGATCTGAGGGTAGACTTAGCATTTTGGCGAATTGTGAGTACGAGAGAGAGAGCCTTTCACCGTCTCCAAGAAATCTTAAAGTTATCGATGTTTCCTCAATTTCAAACTTAGATTTGATATTGAGAAGAGTATTTATATTACCTTGCTAAGATACTTACTTCTGTTCTTGTTTCCAAGTCAAAACATCAACATCAAGCATTCTTCGCGATCAACTTGAATCGTTGAATCAGTGGTCTACGGATCAAAGCGTCCCGACACAGGCAAACAGGCAAAGATCACGTGCAAGCAGAGGCTATTAAATAGTTTCTGTGTGTGTTTCTAAGGAGCATCCCTAATTTTATTTTTTTATAGAGAGAAGTTTTACACGTGTAAGGCTCGCTCTTTTGTTTCCATTTGTAAACGATTATAATGGATTCTGCAATAAAAATTGTTCCCGACACAAACAACACCTTGCAACTAAACACCTTTAGATGAGAGTAGGAAATATCTTTTTCGGACCAAACTCTCTCTGGAATATCAAAATCCAAAGGAACTGAAAGAGACCTGTTAATTATGTAGCATGCAGTGCGAACAGTTTCAGCCCAGAAGCTCTTAGGTAACTTCACCATCTTCAACATGCATCTGACTTTCTTCACAATGGTCCTATTGTACCTCTCTACAACTTCATTATGTTGTAGTGTGTCGGGCTCTGTCCTCTGATGCCGAATACCATGCTTAGAGTAATAATCTCTAAACTCAATGGAAGTGTACTCTCCTCCATTATTAGTGCGCAAACACTTTAACTTTTTTCATGTCTGCCTCTCCACTATGGCATGAAACTGTTGGAAGACTAAAAACACTTGATCCTTTGTCCTCAACAAGAAGAACCACATCTTCCATGATGCATCATCAATAAATGTGATAAAATATTTATTGCCACCTAAGGACTAAAATATTTATTGCCACCTAAGGACTCTACCTCGATAGGACCACAAACATCAAAATAAATTAAATCCAGAATATTATCTTTTCTTTTGGAAGGCTTATTAAAAGAAACTCTATGTTGTTTGCCAAACAAACAATAACCACAAGGGGCGAGTGGCGAACCTTTGGCAAAGGGATTGAGTGATTTCTTTGCCAATATCTGCAACCCCTTCTCGCTCATGTGCCCGAGCCTTCAATGCTACAAACTGAGAGTATCAGCGTCTTTAGCCACGCTCAAAAAATCATATGAAGCCTTCACTTGAGTCTTGTATAAATTATAACATATACTTCCTCTAGCCACCACAAGAGAGTCTTTGGTGATTTTATATTTTCCTCCAGTAAATTAAATTTCATATCCCATTCGGTCCAAAGTAAGACCCGAAATCAAGTTGAGCCGCAAATTGAGAACATGTTGCACATTCTTCAAGACCAATGTGCATCCAGTATCTGTCTGCAAGTGTATATCACCAAGTCCCATAATATTCGAGTAGCTAGTATTACCCATCTTCACATTGTCAAAGTCACCTGCTTTATACGATGTGAAAATGTCCCGATTATAGGTAGCATGATATATAGCTCCTGTATCCACTATCCACTCGGAATTCTGACTTGTAACATGCATACAGTCTTCTTCCCTGAAAATGAGAATAACATCGGTCTCAGACAAAGTAATTGTAGTGTCACTGTCTGCTTTTTTCTTATCATCTTTGTTCCTAGCTTGCTCTTTCTTCCATGCTCAACAATTCTTGTTAATATGACCTGGCTTCCCACAATGAAAGCAAACTCTCATATTAGACTTTGATCTTCTCTTGGATGCGCCATGATCTCTGGACTGGTCCTTGTACTTACTTCTGCCCCTGTTCTCCACAACAAGTGCCTGTGAGTATCTGTGCCTGTAGACTTTCTCCGAGTCTCCTCATTGAATAAACTATTGGTAACCATATTCATCGATAACACAACATCTGGAGCTGCATTGCTGACCATCACAACCAGTGTCTCCCAACTATCTTGCAAAGGACCATCACAACCAGTAACTCATCATCGATAGTCATCTTCAATGTAGCTAACTGATTAATCAAGATCTTGAACTCATTCAAATGTCCTGTTATGTTGCTTCCTTCTTTGAACTTCAAGTTCACAACCAGTGTCTTCTACTCATAGAGATCCTCAAGCTTCTTCCAAAGAGACTTTGCATTAGTCTCACCTGATATATGATGAAACTGTAAAACCCTGTAAATTTGAATATTTTATGATAAATAATAATAAATATATTATATAATAAAAAATAATATATTTTGATGTTTGAGTATGATAAGAATTGATTTGAGATCAATTCAATGTATATTTATAAAAATATGAGTGCAAATGTACAAAACATGCAAAAAAGCGAAAAGAGTGAAAATCTGGGAATAATGACCAATTATGAGTTTCTATATTTTGCATACCTATGCAGTCAGAATCTAGAAAAGTATAAAAGACCAAAGTTGTAGATCTCTTAAACAGTTTTCCAACAAATTTTAGATCACCTCATTCCGAGGTCGGATGAGAAAGTTAAATCCAAAATACCGAAGGTTATTTTCCTAGTCAGACTAGGTTTCCTAGTTCGGGTCAAACATGTTTGTTTCAGGTTTGCCTCTATAAATACCAGTGTTTTTCTCAAAGATTCCTTTCTTTTATCATCTCTATGAACCCTAGCAGCCACCCTCTCCCCTTAAAAACCCTAGATTTTTTCTTATGAGTTTGGAGACTTTGTGAAGCAAAACACCGACACGAGGGCGAGATCATTGACGTGTGGCGAGGGAGAACGGGTTGTTTATGCTCGGGGATTGCTTGCTTTGTTTCAAAGGCTTGCACATATATACTGTTTAACTAGAAATTTGAAATAACAAATGAAATTCAAATTAAAACTAATGCCAATTGAAAGATATGTGAATCTAGATTTCAAAACAGAAAACCTTTCCTAAAGTTAGTTTTCCTAGAAAAAGGTATGCTCATTTTACTGATGATACGTTCTGCAGAAAAATTACTGCACATATATATCGTTTAATTGGAAAATAGAGATATCATATGAACTCTAAACTGAACCAAACCAGTGCCAAAATGATAGCTATATGAATCTATTTTCCAAAATAAAACACTATTCTTAAAAAGAGTTTGTCTAGCAGAAGATATGCTTAATTGACTAATGATATGTTCTGCAGAAAACTGCAAATGTGCTGATTTGAAATAATTAATATATAACGCAAAAGTTTCTTTCGCTCTTGTTTGTTTTTTTCGAGAGAGTTTCTCGATCTTGTACTGTTATATTACAATGATTAAGTGTTGTTTAATACCTGAGATGATGGTGAACACCAGTTATGGACACGCACACTGAGATATGTACACATACACTTAATTTATGTTGTGTTAGCACGCACTATTGAGATTTCTGACACACGTTGAGTTGATAAAAGTATAATAACATATAATAAAGTAGTGTTCATTAGTTATGGATGCTTGGTGTGGATGTTTCCCCGTAATGAGACCGCGACTGTACCACACTAGGAGTATTGGATGTTTCCCGCAATGAGACCGCGGCTGTACTAATACTCGAAGATGATCGGGGTCTTTTTGGATTTGGCTGATATGTCTATACTCCGATGTACGATCATCTGGATGCATCATCCAGAAATAGGGAGATAAAACCTATTTGCCGCAGAATGATTGAGTAAGAGTATTATAATAGTATCGTTATTTTATGTATCCGGAATAGGGAGACAAAACATGTTGCCACAGAGTGATTGAATAAGAATATTACAAGAGTATCGCTATTGAATAAGGAGATGCACACATATATGTATCATCAATCGTAGTTACTCCCATATTAGATTATCCATGAGTATGGCGCATTCCTTGATTTGTGGCTACAGGATATGACCTATGGTGATTTTTTTTGAGTTGGATGATATTCTCTTATTATTATGCCAACTACTTAAGAAGTAGTTCGATATTATGACATTGGTCCTATATGGTTTAGGCTTGGAGTATTTCTTTTGAGTATTGTTTTCATTTATAGAATTGGAATTCGTATTTAGGGATCTATAATTTGAGACATATGATATACATATGAGGGTTTCCTTGTTTGGATTATTTCGCTTGACGTACTACGTCTCGTCTTGTAAGTGTCTAAATATTAACTCCATTAGATACGGGAAAAATGATATAGGTAGACTATGCTTAATAGATAGAGCCTCCACTTTATCTAGCAGTCCTTTCCCTGAGGGCGGATGGAGGTGATCTTGCTATAGCACTCTGACGCTCTTGTTGTTATTCTTTTTGTTTAAATTATATCTTTCAAGTAGATTAGGGTTTCGAAGAGCCGTATGATGACGGAGTTCTAGCATAGTCGTCATCGCACAGTTTTAGCAGTTAAAGCTCCACTATATAGTTATGTTCATTGTTCAGACTTTAGAGTTGTATTCATTTTATAGAGGCTGAGTGCCTTAGTGAGATTTCATTTGAATCATTGTGTTGAGATGTATTTCAGACTCAGAGATATTTTTATTCTATTTCAGTTGTGCTCATTTGTTGATATACTTCTTCTATGCATATCTGATTTTGTACTACTTCTATTATTTGCATGTTTTGTACCTTCACCTATTTGTTGTTTCCACTAGAGAGATAATGACTGTAATGGTGAAACATGTCGTAACATGGTGTTTGGTGCTTGGTAGGTTTGACAATCCGGGTTTCACCTTGGACTACAGCCTTGTGTGAATCCTGGGGCGTCACAGAAACACACTAACATCGATCCACATCTGAATATAACTGATCGTCTTTCTGTGTTGTTTCTCCCATTCTTTATCAGTCATCTTTTCTAGCTTAGCTTTATCTCCCTCAATAGGGTCATGTAAACCTTTACAATATAG
Organism: Asparagus kiusianus; assembly: GCA_022839385.1. NCBI lineage: Eukaryota > Viridiplantae > Streptophyta > Magnoliopsida > Asparagales > Asparagaceae > Asparagus > Asparagus kiusianus. The sequence goes on along the minus strand of BQKN01064365.1, from coordinate 49,210 downwards.
AATATCTTCCATCTTAGACTTTCATATTTGCCAATTAGAACCATCCAATTTTATCATTGTGCAAAAACTCTCTATCTTTTCCATCTCAAAGCACACCTCAAACCAGGGCTCTGATATCACTTGTTAGGAATGTTATGGAGATTAATCTATGCAATTAAACACTAAACAAATATCGATACTAATGAAAATACTACACGTAAGCAAACATCAAGATTTAATGTGGTTCAACAAATCGTGCTTACGTCCATAGGGCAATCCAGAGAGCAATATTTCACTATCAATCGAGAGTACAATCCATCAAAGTCGCACCCGAACTTGAGGGTCAAATCATAAAGAGAAAAATACAACGTTACCTCTAGGGTACCAAAACCCTAAAACCCGTCTCACCACAAATCTCCAACTCTCACGGAAAAATCAACACATTCTCACATTTGTTTGATTGTTGACCCTAATTAAAAAATATTTCTTTGCATTTTTTTGTAGTTATTTTTAATTCTTAGGGTTACGTTGCAATAGTTAGTAGGAATTCACCAAAGTGATTTGAGCATTTTAATTTGAGCACTCACTTGAAAATACTCTTAACGGCAAAAAACATTCTAATCAAGATAAGTAGAGAGATTTCATCACCATTTTTCTTAACCCATGAATAACTAATTCCTCACAATACACAAGTTCTTAAAACTCATTATCCCTAATGATGTGAGTCCATTATGGAATAATAAATCCTTAAGTGAAGAGGTTTAAGTTTACTTGAATACATTAGTGTCTACGGCAAAGTTTAGGGGTTACATAAAGCGCTTTACAAGAAAAAAGTACTTAATTGGTCTGTGACCTCCCTCTAGTACTATCCTTACCTAGCTAACTGACTAAGTGAACTTCTATCTTTTCACTCAATAAGTTTTTAGTTAGGAGATGGTCTAGTTGAGTTTAGACTTAACCCTAGAATTAAGGGTCATTATTTTAAGTGGTTGCTATTGATTTGTTTAATTATGTTTTACTTTTATTCTTCTTCTTTTCTCTCACTAATCTTAAGGTCTTTTGTTTTTTCTTTAAAAAATATAAAAAATTAATTAACTTTTTTCTTAGATCTTCTTCCTAATTTCTTTTTTAGTTATAAATAAAATAAAAAAATCTAAAAATTTATTTTGGTGTATGCAAGTTTGGATTAGGAATAATACTAATCACTTAATCCTTATTGAACTAATTTTTAAAACGAAAAAAATAGCAAATCATAATCCACCCATTCTTTAAGATATGTGTTATCCAACTTGATACGGGTGTATCCTCTCTTCGGGAGCTTAGCGATCATCATAGGAACTTGAGGATAGATGATTCTCATGATAGCATGAGAATAGGGGTATAAAACAGTACAGTGAAACGCAGGTGGAAGCGTGGAACGAGACGACGAGCAGCAAATTCGAAGAATCCAGTTTTCAGCTCGTGAGTCGACTCATATATGTACATGAGTCGACTCATCAAGTTGAGTCGACTCATGCCTACCATGAGTTGACTCACGAAACCCGGTCGTTTTGCCAAAAGTCTCTGACCAGTCGACCTGCGGGCTTATGAGTCAACCCATGTGTCATGAGTCGACTCATCTCAGTTATGATATGACTCATTGCTAGTTTTTGTGTTTTGTCCAGTTTCGGACGAGTCGACTCATCTCAGTCATGAGTCGACTCATCGACGGTTTCCTGGTTTGGTTGGGTTTCAGTTTACACGAATTCCTGTTGGTTTTGGGCTTGGTTATTTACTAGATTGACATCCACATTTGTACACCTATATAAAGGATTGTTTTAGGGTTTCTAAGCAATCAGAGGAAATCAGAGAGAATTAAGAGAGATTATAATCATTGTATTAGGTTTAGAGAGGATTGAGAGGTTGTTCTTGATTCTAGTGAGATTGTGAGGGAGAGATTTGTAATAATTGATTCTTCATAATCTAGAGAAGGTATTTTCGTTCGACATACTGAATTGTTCTTGTGTTTTAGTTATCTTCTTCGCAACCCACCTTTTGGTAATTCCGCGACCAAAGGGTGCTCGCACGGCGACTCGTATCAAGTTAGTATCAGAGCAATCAGATCCTATGAAGGGGCATCCTGTATATGGTCCTTACTCGATCCTAATACAAGAAGCTTGGCGAGATCCTTATTTCATTGGAAGGAGTTCAGGTTTTAAAGAAGGAGAAGATGGCTGAAGGAGACAATTCAGCGAGGATTGATGCATTGCAGAAGCAGATCGAGGTGATAGGTTCGACTCTTACACAACTCGTCAGTTTTATCCATGGAGGTGGCAAACAAGGTGAATCTTCTTTGAAGAAAATTGTTGAGTCCGATGTGGAGAGAGTAGATTCAGATTCCGACGAGGAGGAGGAGACCGTTTAGGCTGCATTACATCAAGGGGGTAAGAATTCTTATCAGGTCCTGAAGATTAACTTCAAGGTGGAGATTCCTATTTATGATGTGAGTGTTGACGTCGAGAGGCTTGATGATTGGATCGAGCGGATGGAGACGTATTTTACTCTTTATGGCTATTCGTCAAAAGAGAAGATTGTGTTCGCGACTTTGAAGCTTTCAGGGCACGCATTGACATGGTCGAAATCCTACTACAAGCAGGAGAAGAAGGCGGTGTCGTGGAATAAGTTCAAGGAGTTACTGAGGAAGCAGTTCTACTCGGTGGGATTCCTTGAGGAGTGTTGGTACAAGTAGTACGGCTTACGCCAAAGAGTCAATCAAACCGTTCAAGAATACACAACGGAGTTCCAGCAGGAGGCGATGGTCCTCAACATCATGACAGAGGAATATTCTGTGTTTATGAAGTATATGGCGGGATTGAGCGATTACATCCGAAAGGAGATGAAGCTTTTCACGGTGGACTCAATTTCAGAGGTGAGCGTGAAGGATATTGCCCTCGAGGGCAAGCAAAAGAAGGGCAACGAGGCTAAGGGAGACTCCAAACATACGGGATGCGAGTCTAGTGGTTCTCAATCTAAGGAGGAGAAGAAAAAGGGTGATCCTGGGAAAGCAGGGCTGATTTGTGCTCACTGCGAGAAGACAGGGCATGTTGTTGATCGGTGCTAGGAGAAATATCCTCATCTCAAGCCAAGAGGGTTGAAGAAGAAGGAGGAGAAAAAGGTATACATGATAGCTCAAGGTCTGAAAGAAGTCTCGGGGATGACAGAGCCCAATAGCAGTCTCAACCTTATAGCGGGGAAGCAGACCACGAAAAAGGACGACGACTCAAGAGAGCAACTCTTTGTTCTTAAGTTTCAAGTGAAGACCAGTTTGGTTGATGTCATTGTTGATTCGGGCAGCGAGAAGAATTTGATATCCGAGGCATTGGTTCAGAAGCTGGGTCTGAAGACGGTCAAGCATCCGAAGCCTTATCCACTGGGGTGGATTCAGAAGGAGGAGAAACTGAGTGTAGTTGATCAATGCACCGTCAGATTTGTGCTCCATGAGTCGTATATTGACGAGGTCACGTGCGACGTAGTTCCATTAGATGTTTGTCAAATTATACTGGGCAATCCGTACTTATGGGATAGATATGCAATCTATGAGAGGCGGACTCGGAAGTATACATTCACCAAAGGTAGTGAAAAGTTTATATTTCATCTGGCATCTCTTCCGAGGGAGACAAGCTTGGGGACGGTGACGCGAGCAAAGAGACTAGTGAATGCAAGTAAGAAGTTTGTCTCGTTGTGCATTAGACTTCCAGAAAATCCATCGATAAAGGATTGTAACTTGGGGTGAAAGGTGACTACAATGAGATGCGGGATGGATGTGATGTTTCTGATCGGACATCAGGACCAGGTTTCTAGTAGGGCCAGATGGTGCAGAAAACATTTGGAGCTCGAGAGTTTCCTCAGCAAAAGTTCCAACTTGAGCGGGACTTCAAGTTCATAAAGAGGGGACCCATGATACGGGTGTATCCTCTCTTCGGGAGCTTAGCGATCCTCATGGGAGCTTGAGGATAGATGATTCTCATGATAGCATGAGAATAGGGGTGTAAAACAGTACAGTGGAACGCAGGTGGAAGCGTGAAACGAGACGACAAGTAACAGATTCGAAGAATCCAGTTTTTAGCTCGTGTGTCGACTCATACATATACATGAGTCGACTCATCAGGTTGGGTCGACTCATGCCTGTCATGAGTTGACTCATGAAACCCATCCGTTTTGCCAAAAGTCTCTGACCAGTTGACTTGCGGGCTTATGAGTCGACCCATGTGTCATGAGTCGACTCATCTTAGTTATGAGTCGACTCATTGCTGGTTTTTATGTTTTGTCTAGTTTCGAACGAGTCGACTCATCTCAGTCATGAGTCGACTCATCGACGGTTTCCTGGTTTGGTTGGGTTTCTGTTCATACGAATTCCTGCTGGTTTTGGGCTTGGTTATTTACCAGATTGCCATCCATGTTTATACACACCTATATAAAGGATTATTTTAAGGTTTCTAAGCAATCAGAGGAAATCAGAGGGAATTAAGAGAGATTCTAATCATTGTATTAGGGTTTAGAGAGGATTAAGAGGTTGTTCTCGATTCTAGTGAGATTGTGAGGAAGAGATTTATAATAATTGATTCTTCATAATCTAGAGAAGGTATTTTCCTTCGCCATACTGAATTGTTCTTGTGTTTAGCTGTCTTCTTCTTAACCCATCTTTTGGTAATTCTGCGACCAAAGGGTGCTCGCACGGTGACTCGTATCACAACTAGAAATGCAATCTCATCTTGCATAAGGCTTCTTGATGTTAATGAAGCTAATTTTGACCTTAGACCTCACTTTATGAACATGCTTTGAAAGTTCTTAGGATGAATCTGAAGATGCATACAGTTTTATATTTGAGTTTGAGGAAGTTTATCTTATAATTAAGATTAAAGAGTTATCTGAGAATACGATTAAACTCAAATTTAGTCTATTGAAATAACTATATATCTCATCTACAAATTTTATATCAACATGGAATGAATTTTTTATTACTTTCTTTAAAAAATTCTTTTCAATTCATAAAATGGTAAAATTTAGAAACATCAATTAGAATTTAAAGATTACACTAGGGGAGCCATTCTGAAAGTATTTTGATAGGGTTAAGGATCTTCTTATTTAATGTCCTCACCATGGTTTAGAAAAGTTGCAATTATGTGAAATTATCTATGAAGGATTGTATTATTCTTTAAATACATATTTAGAATCTATGCATCAAGGGGATTTTATGAAGAAAAACATTGATGATGCCTGGGAATTTTTAGAAAATTCATCTGAGAAACAATGCAGTGGGAACACGATGATGAAAGAGTTTCATCAATTCCCCTATCCAAAAGTAGTGGTCTTTTCCTAGAGCCGAACATAGCCTCTGAAGAAAAAATGACTATAATCATGCATCGGTAAAAGGCTTTAGAAAGTAAAGAACGACCCTCAACTCAAAGCAATCAAGTTTCTACCCTAGGATATCATAACTGTCTATCTTAAGCCTATGTTTCAGAGGAATGCCCTCTTTTAGGAAACAATCAACTAGGGTGAACGCGACATTCTAGTGTCTTAGGAATGATCTATTTTCTTTAATCTACAAACCGGATTGGAAAAATCATCTGAATTTTGCATCGAATCTCAAAAAATTCTCTAAAATTTAAAATTGTACTCCAGCTTCAACCCCACATCTTTAGAAGAAATATAGCTCCTTTCAACACACCAAATAAATTTTCACAGCCTAATTCTGCATGCTAGAATCAATCTCTTTAAAATCATCCTATAAATCCTATTCCACCAAGTTTTGGTTATGAGAAACGTTTCAGTGTGTTAAAGAAGGGTTTATAAGCCATAATCAAACATTCTACATATACAACCAACTTGTTGATTTAATCATCCAAAATTGAATTAAAAAGTGACAATACTGTAACCATAAGGATTGACCATGAACATGCGTGAGGATAGGAATGCACATTACCGTTAGTGAGAGATAATTCCATAAGAAAGATCAAGTAGATCCCATATGATCCCTTCCAGCATGAAATAGTTCTAAGAAATCAGAGGGAGTCATTTATCAACAACAAACAAACCCTTGGTGTGATTTAATCATCCAAAATTGAATTAAAAAGTGTCAATACTGTAACCATAAGGATTGACCATGAACATGCGCGAAAATAGGAATGCACATTACCGTTAGTGAGAGATAATCCCATAAGAAAGATCAAGTAGATCCCATATGATCCCTTCCAGCATGAAATAGTTCTAAGAAATCAGAGGGAGTCATTTATCAACAACAAACAAACCCTTGGTGTGAAAATTGAAATTTATAGAAATGAAGTCGCTTACATTTTGGCATGAACTCCACGAACTTGTCCATTTACTTGAGCTAAAGAACAAGCAAGTGAAAACATACGTACCCTAAATGCCAAAGTTGACCAAGAGATCACCAATCACCTGTAATAAACAATATCATCTGAATTACATTCTTTTAAATACGAACAATCTCCATCTTATTTATGAGAGAAGTGTTGGAAGATTATTTGATAGATTGATATGAAGTTAATAGCTCTGCAAAAACTTATGTAAAAATATTTACTACACAGCAAGTAAATCTTAGGCGAGAAAAGAAGAAGGTATAAGATTTACCTTTAAATTAGCGGTGAGAAAACTTGAGAGGCCAAAAACTGTTGTAATAAAAAGGGTTTTGTTGAAACCTAAGAGACATTTTGTGAAAATCTAAAAGACAAAATGTATGTGGACATTACTTTGTATGTGGACTATTAATTTCATGTCCTTTTGTATTCCATCATGTATCTATAAATTGTACGATGTATGGAAATGGAAGATGATGAATAAAAGATTACAATTTCTCTTCTTCTCTTGTCTCTTGTCTCTTGTTTCATTTCTTTAGTATATTACAATACGTTATCAGCACGAGCAGCTCTAGCTGGTTCGTAATCGTCCATTGGTGCCATCAATCATTCACATCTGCAAATTTATAAAATATTGTACTATCCAAGGTGTGCATACGAACAGAAGCGAATAAATAAAGGAGCCACAAATCATTAGTTACAGTGTATGCCTCTGTTCTAATTAGCTAGGACAAGTGATCAATCAACAGAAAGTGTACATTTGTAAATTGTATTAAACCAGACTGTATGAATTCAACATATAATAAATGGTTTATATGCGCATCTCCACCAAAAAAAGAAGCTAAACTGTATGACTGGCTAAATATTCAACTATATGACTGGCTAAATATTCTAAGCAGCGTGAGCAGTTGAAAATTTGGACATGCGACCTCTAGTATGGAGTAAATAATGACAATAGGAACGAAAGTAGCATGGTGGAGTTGGGCACTAATGAAACTAACAAGAAAGATGGAAAGTTCGTTTATATAAGTTTGTATGTTAAACAAAAGATTTCGTATCATTTGGTTTCATCTTTTATTTATAATGACCTTACCCCTATTCTCAACTTCTCATGCACTAATCTATGATAGTAATTATTACTTGTCTTTGTCCTCGAACATTCATTTTTACTAACAACCTTGTAATTTTTGCACGATTATATCTCTTGATTCTTTAAGTATCTTTGCCCAGAAGGCAAACACTTTAAATTTTCTCTCTATCAATTAAGACGTGAAAAATTAATGCCTCACTAAAAAAGTATTCACTTTTCTGGGCAATTCCTGAAGGACCGCTTTGATTTATGAAAGCCAATAATTGATCGAAAAGTTCTTTTACCCATTCCACGTAAATAATATTGTACTCCAGTAGCAGTACATGACCAAGAATTGCACTTATCATTCTGAATTGATATCTACATTAGTAGTCGCAGAGAAGCACAACCAATTGATGATTAAAAATCACAATGTCAAATTAGTTGGTTTAAGAGTTGTGTTTGTAGCATATGCTATAATTCAGAAAATTACTTATACGTGTGGACAAGGGGGAGCTATGAACATAGTAGGAGATCTTATCCTGTAGCCATTTTTTTATTTTAAACCCTCGACTGAATACAATTCAACAAGTAACCTTTTACTCTTACAATAGTACAACTAAAAATTATATTAAGCATTATAAACTAATCCTTGCATTAGTAGTTGTTAAAAACACAACTAGCTGTTGTGAGAAACCATAATACAAATTTAATTGGTTCAGTCGTAGTGCCTGAAGCACATGTCATAATTCAAACTAATATTCATAAGCTTGGATGAGGGGCAGGTAGTGGACATTGAAGTGTATCTTATCGAGATGGTCAAGGTAAACTATTTGGTTTTTCTATATTTGGATTATATGCATTTGTCAGACAATTTTAATTTATCTTAATTTTGCTTTAAGCTCTTGTGAACCTATGTGGTTTTTATTCATATGTGTATATTTTAGAATTTGTTTGACCTAAAATACAACATGTTGCGATGAGTTTGAGATTTAGGGACCCAAATTCTTTTAAAATTCTAGCATGAGCGATTGGGTCATCTTGGGCAAAATATGATTTGTCGGATTTCCTTAAATTAAATGGGGGCATTCAAACAAAATCCGACCAACTGTATATCACAATTTTTCCCCTTTATCTAATACGTGGTGAAGAAGCGAACATTTCCCATCTGCGTATTATTTATTTGTAGTCCATGTTTCTATATCACCACCATAGCATATCTCTATGGGACCTTGGTGAAAGTACATACATTATTTATGAAACTTTATCAATAATTTAGTACCTACAGCCCATGTTAGGGGATCAATTTATAATTTGGTACGCTGACTGCATTTTTATTGAAGATCAATTCTCGACATTAGGGGGAGATTAGTACCCAAAATACAAAATAATGTCAAGAAATTCCATTGGTGAAAAAGATCTTCAATATTTATATCCACGTACTAGTCAAACTGAACCAGAAGTTCACATGATAATCTGCTAAGAAAAGAGTGACTAAGCCCCATATTCATGTTGAGTATATCATTGATGATTTGGTATGCCAGAAGCATGCTGCGCCAGAAGCTATAAAACATGTTAGTGTAAAAGATAAAAATCCGCGGCAAACTAAATTCTATATAGAAAGATAGTCACTCCCATAAACCTCCGGAAGAGGTTCATCCTGAAGATGGAATCTCCAGTAAATTGCACGTGCACTTGATAATCATAATATTGGATATGCGGAACGGCCAAATCCAATTGTTAAGGGAAATGACGAGGATTTGGTTGACATAAAATAAGAATTACAGTGGCCACGAATTTGTGAAAAAGGAGAAATATATAATAGAAATATAAAAGTTGTCGACAACATAATTGCCTCTATAGTTGCTCTTACTATCTCCGAAAATAATCTGGATCCAGAACCTAAGTCGGTAATAGAATGCTTGAAGCACTCAGACTAGGTGAGATGGAAAGTGGCAATTGAGGCTGAGCTGAACTCGCTAAAGTATTTTGGACCTGTAGTCCATATATCCCTGCAGGATATATGGGTCTTCGTAAGAAAAATAAATGAAATTGTAAGGTGGTGAGATATAAAGCGAGATTCATAGCTCAATGGGTTCACGCAGAGACCCGACATCGATTCAGATGTAAAATATTCTCCTATTAGTGATTATATCACGTTCCGCAAGTTAATACCTATGGTAGAAACTATGAATTTATATATGCAGTATATGTACGTCATGATCACATTTTTATATGTGTCATTAGATGCTAATATTTTTATATGAAAGTCCCTGATGGACTTAAAATTCCTAAATTGAGAGAAAAGGAGAATCGTAACATGTATAGTATTAAATTATAAAGGTCGTTATACGACTTGAAACAGTCGGGTAGAACGTGGTATAACCGACTGAGTAAGTTCCTCCTGAAGAGGAGATATGCAAATAATGAAGTCTACCCTTGTGTGTTTATAAAGAAATTCGAAAATGGCTTCTGTATTAATCAGTCTACATTGATGATATAATTGTTATTGGAACCCACAAGGAGCTTACAGAAGCTAGCTCATGCCTAAAGACGGAGTTTGAAATGAAAAACTTAGAAAAACCAAGTATTGTCTTTGTTCGCGGGAAAAATTGTTGCTTTCTTCATTACTGATTCCATTGTACACTCTTGGTAATTGTTTATCGATTACAAAGATCCGGTCTTTTTATAAGATCCGGTTACAACAAAAATCAAATAAAAAGAAATGAAAATTACAACTTTGTTTCCTTGTTTGTCGAACAAATCGCGAGCTCCTGTTTTGCGGTCACTCGCTTGCGTGGGTTGTTTGCCTGCGCCGGGGTTTATCCGTGGACCACCGCGAGATCTAGATCCGGTCGGATCTACGCAGTATAACGGGTATTATTCCACCAAGGGAGATAATAGCCGGAGGGATTGTTTCACCAAGGAAACAATCGCTCGAATCTCGGGATCAAAGAACTAAGCTTTGATCCGGAGTATGTACGCGTAGATCTGAGATCCGGTCCTCTCGAACACCTACCTTATTTGGCGTTGACGATCGCCGAGCACCAGATCTGAATGAGGGAGTCCCCGAAGTCCTAAAGTTCGAATCTTTTTATGTTCTGAATCTCCAATCCAGCAGGGCTTCGCCTCCTCCAAAATCCAACCTCTTCAACAAATGAACAGAAGGCCTATTTATAGGCACTCAGAACTGTGCCCGTGCACAGTTCTGAGCCTAGCCACCCTGGGGTGGCTCGGCCACCGAGCCACCTCAGGGTGGCTCGGCTTGGGCCGATCCACCTTGAGGTGGCTCGGTTTCGGCCGAGTCCCCCCGGGTGTCCGTCGTTCGGTTGTTTTGTCCGATTCTGTGCTTTGTTGATCTGGACTTTGATTCGGTTGTGTGGTTGACTTGTTCGGATTCGATTCATTTTGATCCGATTCCTGATTTGGCAGTTTTCTACTTCTGAGTTCGAGTCTAAAACCGATCTTGATTCGATCGCGATTCATCCGAGTTTGTTCTTGTTTGAATAACTCGTTGACTCCTCGAACCGTTGGCTTGATTCCGCATGCGAATGGATGCATTTCGTTGTTTGCGTGCGGTTCGTTGGCCTCGTTAGTCCGCTACGTCGCATATCGCTTGGCTTCGGCGTTGTGGGCTAACAGTTTTGTTTGGATACGTCGCCCGATGGTCCGTTTGTTGAATCGACGTTGTCGAGCTGTGCTAAGGGACCTATAGGCAATTTTATACGCCTACAGATACCCCCTCCAAAGTATTTTAGCCTCGTTCTTTTATAGAAGAGTCTGGAATACTTTGGATGTGATTGTCCCAACCTTCAGTCGGCGTAACGGGACATTGGAATGGCTTCTGTTCTGGATTCCTTCAATTCCTTCAGGCTATTCGGTGCTTTGTCGAATGTCTGTAAGGATTCCGGTGCTGCATTTATTGTCTGACCGTTGTCGAAATTTTGAACTTGAAGTCGATTTTTGATTTCTTGATTTTTAGCTCGAGTTGGTTGCTTCAACATAGAACTGATCATCGATTGACGGCGTTGAATCTTCATTTACAACGGGTTGTCTGGCGTTTGAGCTTCATTGCGACGCGTTGTTTGCCGTCCAGGCTTCATTGTGACGTATTGTTCGACGTCCGACACAGTTTATACTCGTACATCTTCTGGAGTATACACAGTTTAAGCTCTTAAGGAGTTGGAGCGTGGCGGATACTTGAGTCATAAGACCAATCCATAGAATTGATGCGTCAATGACTCGTACTTATAGAATTTTTGGCAAATTCTCAGCCATCAACGGATTTGATAAGCCTTTACCGACTACCGTTTGAGTCGGGCTAGCATACGGATTGTTTAAGTCCGTTCCGCATGTGACGTTAAGCTAAAAGAGTTAACCCTTTTAGTGCTACGATATTGAATATGTAGACTTCGTCTTTCTCCTGTGAAAAGACTAAACAGCAACGTGTATGAGACGTTGACTTAGGATTTTTGGCAAATCCTCAGCCTTCAACGGATTTGACGTGCTCTTACCGATTACCGTTTGAATCGGGCTTACATGCGGATTGTCTAAATCCGTTCCGCATGTGACGTTGTGCTAAAGGAATGAACTCCTTTAGACTTTGTGCTATGATGTTGAATACATAGACTTTACCATTTGTTACGGGAATAGGTTACCCGGCGACGCGTGTTAGGCGTTGACTTTAGGATTTTTGGCTAACCCCCAGCCTTCAACGGATTCGATTAGCCTTTACCGACTACCGTTTGAGTCGGGCTAGCATGCGGATTGTTTTAGTCCGTTCCGCATGTGACGTTGTGCTAAAGGAATGAACTCCCTTAGACTTTGTGCTACAACTTCGAATATGTAGACTTCGCCATTGTTGTGGGAATAGGCTACCCAACAACGTGTATTAGACGTTGACTTATCCCTACTTAGGCTTCGGGATAAAATTCCCCAGGTTTAGATCCTGGTGCCTTTTTCAATCGGCGAAAGACTAAACCGGCGATGCGTGTTAGGCGTCGGCATATCCTTTCTTAGGATTCAGGATGAAATTCCCCATGCGTGTGAGGCATGGATTTCGGTGTTATTAATAACAACCTGCCACAATGTTGAATATGTAAGCGAGTGTTCTTTTTAACGGTTAAGAACTAACCGGCGGTGCGTGTTAGGCGCCGACTTATCCTTTCTTAGGTTTCAGGATAAAATACCCCAGAATCGAACTCTGGTGTCTTCTTCTACGGAGAAAGACTAAACCGGCAGCGCGTGTTAGGCGCAGACTTATCCCTGCTTAGGATTCGGAATAAACTTCCTAGGATGAATCCTAAATTGATGAAAAATGATTGGTGTGGGAAGAAATAATTTTATATTCTATTCCCTAAACAAAGAAAGAAAGGAAACTCGAGGTGGGATCTCTATCCCCAGAATTCGGAAAGGTGAAACTAAGAGTGAGATCTCCACTCCGAGAATCGAAAAGAATCGGATAACCCTAACTGTCAGAAGGTTTGATTACCGGACTAAAGATGAATCTCTCGTTTATCGAGAATGAATTGTGGTTTTGGTCCTAACTGTATGAAGGTTTGACCAAACTAGAGCTTGAGATGATCCTAACTGTAGGAAGGTTTGATCACTCGATTTGAAAGCGGACCTCTCGTTCATTGGAGGAATCGAGAGGGGATTTTGGTTGTGGTCCTAACTGTAGGAAGGTTTGACCAAGCGGGAGTTTGAGATGACCCTAACTGTAGGAAGGTTTGATCGCTCAATTTGTGGGCCTCTCGTTCATTAAAGGAATCGAGAGGGGATTTTGGTTTTGGCCCTAACTGTAGGAAGGTTTGACCAAGTAAAAAGTGAGAGTGAGAGTACAAATTACTGTAAGAATGTTGATTCGTACCAATCACTCAAAGGGGGTATTCTTGGTGTTAAGTTATAAGGACTTAACACCAAGGGGTTTGACAATTCGTCAAGGATTGATATCAAAATTCCAAGTATTATATCCGGACTCTAACAATAGGAGTGTTGAGTGAGTGGATTTAACCGAAAGGAATTTTAGTGGACCCACCGTCAATTAGTTTGATCGGTGGGGGATTCTGTGGTGGAGACTATGAGCCGTCAAACACCAATGAGAGTTTTGTGAGGGAAAATTGATCCAATGAAGTGATCGGATTTCATCTCAGCAAAAGAGTGTTCGGAAATTAGGAGTTTAGTGTTTATCACTTTATTCATCATGACCGGGTTATCCCTAAGAATATTACATTTAACATTCTTCCAGGAACTTCCCGTTACATGAATTATCCACCCCCAGCTTTCTTTGCAAAACTGGGTGTATCATTATATCAGCTGCACGATCGGGTTATCCTTAAGAATACCACGCATGGCACTCTCCAGGAACTTCCCGTGGAAGAAAGGAAATAGTTTAGACTCTTATACCTATTGGAGTATCAGGGAGCAGTTTAACCTCTTATACCGGTCGGAGGATTGAGAAGCAGTTTATACTCGTATACTCTTTGGAGTTTCAGGAAGCAGTTTATACTCTTATACCGGTCAGAGTTGCAGGAAGCAGTTTATACTCTTATACCGGTCGAAGTTTTGCCGTTCTTGACTGGCTTACCCTAGCGTTATGACGCCGGCCTCCACCAAGGTCTGGATGCTATTTTTGAGCGTAAAGCAATCCTTGGTGGGGTGAAGGATCCTCCTATGATACGCACAGTACTTTGGATCCACAGTATTGTCAGCTTCCTCCTGATTCGTGATCAGTGGCAGCTTGATCTTGTTATTTGCAAGGAGGGATTCGAAGATGGCTGTAACGTCTTCGTCCTTGAAAGAATACTCTCTTTGGAGTTTCGGACCCGAGTTCTTTTGTTGTCTCCGGGGCTGCTGTTGCGACGTTTGATTAACATCGACAGTCGTTGCGGGTGTCTTGCCCTTACCATGGGAGGCGAAGTTCGAGTTCGGAAGATTTGTCGTCGATTGACTCCTCTCGGCCTTCTTCCTTCGGAGGAAGCGTTCGGCTTGTTCCCCTCGGACCTTCAAGTCTTTCCAAGTGTTGGACGGTGCTGTTCCCATTGCTTCTAACACGTCCAATGCGAGGTTGTTGTGGCAAGTCTGGAGAATGAACTCCTCGGTGATCGGGTCCCGGCAATTCAACGCTTTGTTTCGGAATCTCTTGACGAAGGTTTCGACCGGTTCCCCGTCCTTTTGCTTCTCGTCGAGCAACGTTCCGATGGATATCTCGGTGTCGTCGTTGAAGAAGTTAGTGAGGAATTTTGTCTCCATGTCGTCCCAGCTATTCACGCTTCCTGGCTTGAGGCAGCGATACCAATCGAAGGCGGCTCCGCGAAGAGTGCCAACAAATGACCGCACCATTAGAGGCTCATTGCCGGAGATAACACCCAGGTGCGATTTGAAGTAAATCAAATGTTGAGTGGGGGAACCCTTCCCATCGAACGGCGTGAAGTTGATTAAACTAAACTTCTTCGGATAGGGGATTGATTCCCACTCTTTTGGGTATGGACAAGGAATGCCCGTCTTCTTCACCTCTTGAGCAGAAATCAACGTATTGATCTTATTCTCGAGGTTTTTGATCTTCAGGTTTTCACCTGTACCTTCGTTGGCATCCTCGTTACCACCCCCTGCATTGACGAGAGGGTTATTGGCGTCACGAGTTTCATTTGCACCTGTGTCCTCATCTTCCAGATGGTTCTGGTTATGACGACTTGGTTCGCCTTGTTGGTTCCTCAATGCCTGGATTTGTTGCTCATGCATCTCTCTCATAGTCTGCATGGCCATTTACATCTCGAGTCTGAAGCTCTCTTGCTGCTTAGCCATGGCATCTTCGAGCATCTTGGCCACCTGTTCCGCTCTTATCATGAATGACTCGCGGCGTTCTCCTTCGCTAGATACGGTGTTGTCAGACGCAACCGCAGAGCAAGCATCCGATTCCTCATCTTCTGAAGGTGGTCTTATCCGAACCCTACCATACGTCCCTCGTGCGATTGCTCCAGACTACACACGGGTTAAACGCCGGGATGCTTTCAGAATCGACTCGAGATCATCCCGTGCCGATGTCCCTTTGCTGGCCATGTTAGCGGTGACCCTCGGAAATTTTCCGTCTTCAACCGCCGTTCTTCTTCGCCGGAAACGCCTAGGCCTTGGCTTTGGCGTTTCAGTGCTGAGCCTTTCGAACACCGAAACTCTTTCAGGGACTGTATTGTTGCATCTGCATTCAGACAATACTGCCCGAATAAGTTTGGAACAGGGGCATTGAGTCTCGAGCCTACGAGGACTTCTCTTTCTGGCTCTGCTCGTACCCCCAGCACGATAGTACAACTCGTCCGTATGAAGGTCGGAGCAACCTATCGCGTGTTGGCACGACTTCTCAGGTATAACGTCATCATCATCAGACGACAACGTTTCCTTCTGAGGATGAATCGCCTTCTTCGGGCTTTCGAGAGTCACGCGCCTTGAAACACGCCTTTGCGAGCGCGAGTTCTCAGCGGGCTCCTGAACTTTAATGTGCAAGTTGGCGCGTGCGGTAGCCTTGAACTCCTTATCATGCTGAAAATGATGGCAACCCCCAGCATGTTGAGTCGTTCGGGGTTTCTTCATCGGGCCCAAACGCTCTTGAATTGGAGTTTTGTATCGTCCATTGGGGAATGGGCCGAGGCGCTCCAAAATTGACTTCTTTCTCCGGGATGATTCTGTGTGACTTCCCGGAATAGCCATGGGAATTGTCAGCGACTTCGTTTGGTTCGCCGGAGGTTGAATCTGCTTCGAAGGTTGCAAAGGTTGCTCTTTGGCCTGAATCGCCACTTTGGATTTCGGCCTCCACACTTTGCGGGTTGGTGGCGGCTTCTTTGTCACCTCCTTCTGAAGCTTTCTACGGGCTTCTTCAGCTTGAGCCCGTGCTTGCGCTGATAGTGCGCGACGCTTGCGAATGCGCTCCTCCAGCGTTGAACGGTTCCGTTTGACATGGCCACATTCCGTTGTTAGTGGCTTGGAAGAGCCGCCGTTCATCTGTTGTTGAGGCTGTTTGCCTCTTCTGTTTTTCAGCTCCGCCTTGTAGCGGACTCCGTCAACAGACTCCATTGCCTTTACGAATTGCTTCGCGAGGCGTTGACGTTGCCTTTGGCGGGCTCTCTTCGAGAGAGTCACCACGCTCTCGGCAACGGAAGATTCGGCCAGAGTAGATCTGACATGGTTGGAAGTTGAAGAGATCTCACCCAATGCAGCTTCGGCATCCAGCGGGGTGAGATCTTCGTTGGTGTTTTCGACATCTTCATACCAACGAATTTTTCTCCTGGAGGAGAACTTCTTAGACTTGCGGGGGGAGGTTGATCCGGACGAGGACGACAGGTACGCCTCGAACTTTTGCTGATCGAACTCGTATTCGACCTCCTCCACGACCGGGATTGAGATTCGCGGCTGCGATGCTCCGATCTCGGCAGCGAGATCGGTGGCTCCCACTGTGGTCGCCAGATTGTTCGCGGGAAAAATTGTTGCTTTCTTCATTACTGATTCCATTGTACACTCTTGGTAATTGTTTATCGATTACAAAGATCCGGTCTTTTTATAAGATCCGGTTACAACGAAAATCAAATAAAAAGAAATGAAAATTACAACTTTGTTTCCTTGTTTGTCGAACAAATCGCGAGCTCCTGTTTTGCGGTCACTCGCTTGCGTGGGTTGTTTGCCTGCGCCGGGGTTTATCCGTGGACCACCGTGAGATCTAGATCCGGTCGGATCTACGCAGTATAACGGGTATTATTCCACCAAGGGAGATAATAGCCGGAGGGATTGTTTCACCAAGGAAACAATCGCTCGAATCTCGGGATCAAAGAACCAAGCTTTGATCCGGAGTATGTACGCGTAGATCTGAGATCCGGTCCTCTCGAACACCTGCCTTATTTGGCGTTGACGATCGCCGAGCACCAGATCTGAATGAGGGAGTCCCCGAAGTCCTAAAGTTCGAATCTTTTTATGTTCTGAATCTCCAATCCAGCAGGGCTTCGCCTCCTCTAAAATCCAACCTCTTCAACAAATGAACAGAAGGCCTATTTATAGGCACTCAGAACTGTGCCCGTGCACAGTTCTGAGCCTAGCCACCCATGGGTGGCTCGGCCACCGAGCCACCTCAGGGTGGCTCGGCTTGGGCCGAGCCACCTTGAGGTGGCTCGGTTTCGGCCGAGTCCCCCCCGGGTGTCCGTCGTTCGGTTGTTTTGTCCGATTCTGTGCTTTGTTGATCTGGACTTTGATTCGGTTGTGTGGTTGACTTGTTCGGATTCGATTCGTTTTGATCCGATTCCTGATTTGGCAGTTTTCCACTTCTGAGTTCGAGTCTGAAACCGATCTTGATTCGATCGCGATTCATCCGAGTTTGTTCTTGTTTGAATAACTCGTTGACTCCTCGAACCGTTGGCTTGATTCCGCATGCGAATGGATGCATTCCGTTGTTTGCGTGCGGTTCGTTGGCCTCGTTAGTCCGCTACGTCGCATATCGCTTGGCTTCGGCGTTGTGGGCTAACAGTTTTGTTTGGATACGTCGCCCGATGGTCCGTTTGTTGAATCGGCGTTGTCGAGCTGTGCTAAGGGACCTATAGGCAATTTTATACGCCTACAGTCTTGACCTGCAGATCGAGCATATTCCTAAAGAAATATTAGTATACCAGTCAACCTGCCTGAAGAAGGTCATGAAGAGATTTTTAATGAATAAATCTAATCCACTTAGCACACCAATGATCATCCGGTCCCTCGAAGTGGATAAAGACCCATTTAGACCCTAAGAAGATAATGAAGAAATGTTAGGGCCAGAAGTTCCCTATCTGAGCACCATTGGAGCACATCTTTATCTCGCAAATTACACCAGGCCTGATATTGCATTTGCGGTAAACTTGCTAGAAAGGTAAAGTGCTTATCCTATAAGGAGGCAGTGAAATGGCGTTAAACATTTCCTTCGCTATCTTCAAGGTACAAAAGATCTTGGACTATTCTATAAAAGAAACCAAGATATGGCATTGGTGGGCTATTAGAACACTAGCTACATGTATGATCCCCATAACACCAGATCCCAGACTGGTTATGTTTTTCTCTGTGGTGGTACTATTGTTTCTTAGAGATCTGTTAAGCAGACCATGATGACTACTTCTTCTAACCACTCAGAGATTATCGCTTTATATAAGACCTCACAGGAATGTGTATGATTAAGATCGTTGATACGACATATTTGTGGCTCGTGTGGTCTAGTAAAAGATGATATTCCCCCCACTGTCCTTTATGAGGACAATGCAGCTTGTGTTGCACAAATGAGCAGTTGATATGTAAAAGGAACCATGACAAAACATATTATGCTAAAATTCTTTTATCCACATGAGCTCCAAAAGAATGGCAAAATCACCATCGAATAAGTTCGCTCAAGTGACAATCTTGCAGATTTGTTCACTAAATCTCTGCCTACATTAACTTATGAGAAATATGTTCACAATATGCACAGACTTGAAAGACTATCTTCTTCAGGGGGAGCAAATTCTTAAAGAACAATCCTGAAGATTGGGCCCTGAAGGTCTATTATCATAATTTGCCCCTTTTCGCTAAGTTTTGTCACACTGGGTTTTTCTTAGCATAGATTCAGAAGATTGTCATCATCAGGGGGAGCGAATTTACAACGCAATCCCGAAGATCGTGCCTTGAAGGAATATAGTTGTACTATTTTTTCCTTTTGCTAAGTTTTGTCCTACAGGGTTTTCTTAGCTAAAGGTTTTTAATGAGGCAACTAATGCAACACAAGTTTGGATCTCGAAGATCTATAGTTGTATTCTTTTTCCCTTTGCTAAGTTTTGTCCCACAGGGTTTTCTTAGTTAAAGGTTTTTAATGAGACAACTAATGCAACAAGAATCTACTAATATCGTGTACTCTTTTCCTCGACTAGTTTTTATCCCACTGGGTTTTTCTAGCGAGGTTTTTAACAAGGCATTGACATCTCAAAGTAATGTCCAAGGAGGAGTATTGAAATCTAAGAGACATTTTGTGGAAATCTAAAAGACAAAATGTATGTGGACATTACTTTGTATGTGGACTATTAATTTCATGTCCTTTTATATTCCATCATGTATCTATAAATTGTACGATGTATGGAAATGGAAGATGATGAATAAAAGATTAAATTTCTCTTCTTCTCTTGTCTCTTGTCTCTTGTTTCATTTCTTTAGTATATTACAACAGGTTTATTGTTTTCTTTGTGGACGATGAAATTGCAATTCTTTTGAATACAAACTGATGTGAGGCCATCTCCAACCGGCCTCCAACATGGGAAAATCTCCAAATTTGGAGAGTGAATCCTCTCCAATCACTCTCCAAATTTCACTCTCCAAATTTGGAGAGAAGATAAAATTTGGAGAGTCTCTCCAAAGTACTATTTAAGTTTTGTTAATTACAACTTTAGCACTTTTAACTATTTAATTTCTTAAAAATTACCACTTTGACATCATTCTTAGTGATTTAAATTAGATGTTTAATTTTAAATAAATATAGTTAAAAAATTATTAATCTAATATTTGAAATCATTATATATTTGGAAAGTTCTCATTGAGATCTTTAAAATGAAACTAAGATTAATTATTTTAGTATTATTATAAAATTACTAATTTTTAAATTAAATAAATAAGTATCAGAAATGCAATTTTAAATACGTGGATCTATTTAACTTGTCCCATAAAATATTAAAAATAAAATAATTAAATATAAACTATATCCAACATTATTAATTTATATGGTTTTTTTACAATCGACAAAAAATAAAATAAAATAAAAACATTTGAAGATTATAGGTTAAAGGAACTCTCCAAGTTCCGCTCTCCAAATTGAAATATTCAAATTTGGAGAGTACGATTGAAAATGCTGCAAAAAGGTTCTGAAACGTCATATGTACACTGTAACTGACCGGTGTGCCACCGTAATACATACAGGGGACCACTGACACCGGCCACCGTTCACTTTTTCTTCCGTCTTCCTCTCACCCAACCTCACACACCCAAAAGATCACCCGCTCACTGTTCTGTGGTACCCATACAATCACGTCTAACTTACCACGCTCTCGCTCCCCCTACTTCCCATCACTCCGAGGGCAAATCCGTCATTTAAAGTACTTGTATCCGCCACCGAGATTACATCCATCCGGCTTTTGCCGGTTTCTCCGTCAAAAAACAAAAAATATAAATAAAAACAAAACTCAGATCCCAAATCCGACGGCAGCGGATGTTTCGACCGACGATCACCCCTCACCCTCTCTCGCCGAGTGTCCTCGATGCTGACGCCATCATACCCGCGTACGTCGGCGTGCCCACACGCCTTACCCCAACCCACCCACCCGCCCCGGCGACCAAACCCTCATGTGCCTCTCACGTGCACCGTCCTCCGCTCAGCCGGCGCCTTTTCCCAATTTCTCACCTCATAAAATTAGGGTTAGGGTTGGGGTTTCGAGATTATGGAGCTGAGACAAATGCCGCCGAACCCGGCGCTCCCGTACCGCGAGGACTGCTGGAGCGAGGGCGAGACCTCCGTCCTCATCGACGCGTGGGGCGATCGCTACGTCGAGCTCAACCGCGGCAACCTCCGCCAAAAGCAGTGGCAGGAGGTCGCTGACGCCGTCAACTCCCGCCCCTGCGACGCTCGCCGGCCGCCGAGGACCGACGTGCAGTGCAAGAACCGGATCGATACCCTCAAGAAGAAGTACAAGGTCGAGAAGTCCAAGATCGCTGACGGCGCTCTCTCCAGCCAGTGGATCTTCTACGATCGCCTCGATTCGCTGATCGGAACCTCGGTTTCTGCAAAAAATCCGACGCCGCCATCGTCCTCGCCGCCTATGGCGCTCCCTCTGCCTTCGCATCGGAAGGGTTTCCCTCTGCCGACGGCCTCCATTGTCCGTCCGTTTGAGATGAAAGCGAAGCGGCAGACTGCTATTGTCCCAGTGATGGGCGATCCTTATCATCGGAGGAGTTATGCCGCTGCCACTGCCTCACTGGCAGCTGCAGCCGCGTCGGATGACAATGAATCGGACTCGTCGTTGTCAAGGTCTTCAGGGTTGTACAGGAAGAGACCAAGGGAGATGCGTAAGGAGAGATCTGGGAAAGGGGTTAGGAGAGGAGAAGAGGATGGGATGAGGGAGCTTTCGAAGGCAATCATGAGTATGACTGAGATATATGAGAAAGTGGAGATTGATAAGCAGCGGCAAATGATGGAGCTCGAGAAGCAAAGGATGGAGTTTGCCAAGTCGTTGGAGTTTCAGAGGATTCAGATGTTTGTTGACTCACAGGTCCAGCTGATGAAGGTGAAGTGTGCGAAGACCAGTAATGCTGGTGAGTGCTTCAGTCTTTTGTTGCATTAAATTTCTTTTTGGATAGATTTGTTTCACTTTTGAACAGTGTTATCAATGCATGATGCACGATCGGTGGCGTAAATTCCCTTTATGCGTACATGCTAAAGGTGCAACGCAATGCACATGCTTAAGTTAATTGAGGCGCACACTGCACACATAAAATTTCAAGATAGATAATCAAACATATAATTCTTGATGAGAGGTCTTAATTGTTTTCATGCTCTTTTGTTTGTTTGAGATATGGGGGGTGTCTGTGGAGAAAATTTCAATGTTTCTTATGTGAAGAAAAGTTCTATTAGTTTGATGGAAAAAGTTGAAAACGCCCTTCATTAAGATAAAATGTATTCTTGAAGGAAATCTTCTGATTGTCTACAGGTTGGTCTTGTCTGTCTAACATCAGAAGTAAACTTTGGTTCGTTTACTTGATCCCAAGGCATTAGATTTGAAAAATGAATGTAGTTTTGCAATACTTTTTTTGTGTCTTGATGGTTTAATCTTGAAGTCTAACCTGACGACATTGTTCTTAGGCTTATTGAGTTGTTTATGTTGATAACTTAACTGTATTATTTTTTTATTTTAGTAATTTGTAGATTGCTAGGTCATACCATTACATTTATGGTGTTATTGAAGTCTTGAAGAAAAGAGAGACACTTGAGGTTCCATATATAGGATGTGAATTCATGGTACTATGGCTTATTCTATGTCAAATGCACATTTTGACTCTCATCATGTGCCTAAAAGGATGGAAGAGATGTAAGATGTCAATTGTTTCATGTCTGAATGTAATGTAAGAAACATAAAATACAATAAAGTAAAGGTTGAGATGTTCACAAATAAAAATTGAATCAAGTATATTCTTTGAAAATTAACCACATTATTGACATTTCACATAGTTATAGTTAGTTATAATAATCAAAATCTTATCTGTACTTCATGTTCATTACTTCTCATGTAATAAAGTGTGTTACATACAAGGTGCATTGTGTAAGAGATGGAGACTTGATTATAGTCATTGTTTTAAATATCCCCCAGCATGGCCCGATATGTCGCTAAATGTTTCCTTTTACAAAGCTTGTCGCAACAGATATGGTCTCTAAATATCCGTCACTTCACTACTTTTTGGCTATTTTGGGTGATATATTCCTAATATGGCCGATATATAAGCTGACATGTTGACCGATATATGCTTTTATATGGTTTGTCACAAAACAATATACCATGTTTGTTAATTTTTGGGCGAAATATCATGATTTTCCCATTATATAAATGATATTTTGCCCTGAAAAATCAGACGAAATGTTACAACATTGATTTGTACTTTTGTTTATTTTATAAGGTTGACTAGTGATCTTAAACATATATTAGTTACATTTTTATGCTTATCTTTCATTAACTATGTTGAGATTATATTTTAGTGCATTATATTATATATACAAACATTTGTTATGACCAGTGTTATCGAGGCGCAAAACGCAATGCGGGGCGTAAATGTCCCTTACGGGCACCATGCGCAAAACGCACAACGTGACGCGCGCCTCACTAATTGAGGCGCATAACTCAAACTAATATTTGCCAACATCATAAGACAGAAACATATAAGCAACATATTAGTTACCTACATCCAAAATTATGAGAATATCAACTTAAATCATCAAATTATGCTAACTGAATTTTTAAAGTAATAAAAAAGATACAAGAAACATGTGTTTAAATCATCAAATTAAGTGATTAACAATTATGAGCATATGTTTATAAATTGTCACATAAAAGACTAAGAAATAGAATTAACAAACATGACTGTTCATAATTTTCTAGTTAGTATTCTTAATTGATATTTGCTACTTAGCATGAAAAGATGAAGAATGAATGTAACAATTATATATTTACATGTTAATAATTTGCTAGTTAGCATGCTAATTAGAGAAGGAAGTTACAATTAGCAAACAAGTATACTAAATTACTAATTATTGTTTCCTTTTTATAGGTTAAACATGAAAGATGAAAATAGATTAGCAACTAGTAAGAAAGTATATTACATGATAATATATAATTATGTAAATTATTTTAAAAAAAAGAAGAAAGAGTATGTTACATAACGCAGGGACGAGGCGCACGTGAGGCGCAAGCTGCGTGCAGCG
This sequence comes from Asparagus kiusianus, assembly GCA_022839385.1. Taxonomy (NCBI): domain Eukaryota; kingdom Viridiplantae; phylum Streptophyta; class Magnoliopsida; order Asparagales; family Asparagaceae; genus Asparagus; species Asparagus kiusianus. The sequence continues at coordinate 25,320 of BQKN01064365.1, read as the reverse complement.
CCCCGCCTCGCGTGCGAGGCGCATTTCCCCCAGGCCGAAGCGCCCCGCGCCCGAGGCGCGCGCCTCAATAAGCCTGGTTATGACATACCGATATCTACCACATATCCTCAATATTTCCCTACTACCCACAATCCGATATGAATTTGGGCATCCAATATTTCCCGATGTCCGATATTTAAAACCTTGACAATATCACATAATTATGGTGTGGCATCCCTTCAACTACACAAGTGACCTCCTTATAGAATAGACTTAATGGTAATCGTACAAGAGTTGATCCCCAGTGGTTTGATAATGGCAATACAAGTAGGAATATGAATTGAAAATTAACTACCAAGCTTTGTGTTAGATATTCAACAAAACCATATCAGTTGAGGGCGATAATGGTTCAAACTCATCCATTTTTGTCATTGATCGACAAGGTTTTTTTTCTCTTTTCAGTCCATATACATATTATCAAATAAAACTCTTGATAACCTTCCAAATGCCATTCTCTCCCTTTCTTGTTTTTTTCTGCTTTAGTACCCTTGTGGACTGGAAGTCATCGTGAAAAGTCACCCACTATTGTCTTCTGCAATGTTAGCTATATGCATAAGTGTATGCATACATGCATGACTGCTTGGCGTTGACACGAACTTGCTACCAACATGTTCAAGTCATGTATTCCTTGGTTTTGAGTTCTATAGTAGCGAGAAATTTATCCCTAGTTTGCATCACATGAATTCAAGTCTAGTTGATTGCAGATGAGGTTAAATATGGATCATGAGTTCATGAATGCATGGGAAACTAATTATCCTATCCCCCCCCCCCCCAAAAAAAAAACCACAAAAAAGGAGGCTTCGGCAGATTGCAAAACAAGTAATCATATTTTCGAATTGATCACATTCTTTTGCTTAGATAAGGGTTAACATAATGAAGGCAGGACACTGCCCCAATTCAATTTGACTTGGTTCATGATAATGCAAATATTCTCTTAGTTGATTATGGCTGATAGGAGGTTAATATCCTTCACTGTAGATTATTGAATTGAAATATCTACTGTTTGAAGTGATAAGATAAATTTTATTTGAGTAAGATAGGATTTTGATAGAGTTCCAACTTGCTAACTCTGTTTTTGAATTGGTGGGTGAATTTGATACCTCTAGTTTCTTGGTATATAATTCTTGATCAGTGGTCTTAGTTGTTTTCATGCTTTTTTGTTTGTTAGACATATGGGGGTGTCTGTGGAGAAAATTTGAATGCTTCTTATGTGAAGAAAATTTCTATTAGTTTGATGGAAAAAGTTGAAAACACCCTTCATTAAGATAAAATGTATTCTTGAAGGAAATTTTCTGATTGTCTACATGATGGTCTTGTCTGTCTAACATCAGAACTAAACTTTGATTCGTTTACTTGATCCAAGGCATTAGATATAAAAAGTGAATGTAGTTTTGCAGTACTTTTTATGTGTATTGATGGTTTAATTTTGAAGTCTTAACCTTCTGAGGCTTATTAAGTCATTCATGTTGATAATTTAACGGTATGTATTATTTTTTTTATTTTAGTAATTTGTAGATCTCTAGGTCATACCATTACATTTATGGTGCTATTGATGTCTTGAAGAAAAGAGAGACACTTGAGGTTCCATATATAGGATGTGAATTCATGGTACTATGGCCTATTCTATGTAAATGCATATTATATTGACTGTCATCATGTGCATAAAAGGATGGAAGAGATGTAAGATGTCAATTGTTTCATGTTTGAATGTAATCTAAGAAACATAAACTACTATAAAGTAAAGGTTGAGATGTTCACAAATAAAAATTGAATCATGTACATTCTTTGAAAATTAACCACATTATTGACATTGCACATAGTTATAATTAGTTATAATAATTAAAATTTTATTTGTACTTCGTGTTCATTACTTCTCATGTAATAAAGTGTGTTACAAACAAGGTATATTGTGTAAGAGACGGAGGCTTGGTTATATTATATTCATTGTTTTAAATATCTCAGGCATGACTCAATATGTCGCCCAATGTTTCCTTTTACAAGGCTGCCGCAACTAGTGTGATCTTTAAGTATTCTTTTTCGATTTTTAGCTATTTTGGGCGATATATGCACAATGTAGCCTATATCAAATGATATGTTGCTCGACAAATCCTTTTATATGGCTTGTCGTAAAACAACATATCGCCGTTTGGCAATTTTTAAGCGAGCTATCATGATTTGCCTATTATATTAAGGGGTTTTTGCTTTTAGACCCATTTGTTTACTCCCATTTATCTTTAAACCCAAGTACTATTATTTGTATGTTTAAGTCCAATTCACATTTTGTATTTATCTTTAAACCCAATCTCTAAAATATAAAAACATGTGGTGACAATATAGTATTTTGAAGATTGGATTTAAAGATAAATACAAAAGGTGAATTGGGCTTAAAGATACAAATAATAGTACTTGGGTTTAAAGATAAATGGGAGTAAACAAATGGGTCTAAAAGCAAAAACCCCTTATATTAAATGACATTTGGCCTAAAAAATCAAACGAAATGTTGCAACGTTGATTTGTACTTTTGTTTATTTTACAAGATTGATTAGCGATTCTAAACATATATTATTTATATTTTGTATGTTTAGATTTTATTAAGTATGTTGAGATTGCATTTTAGTGCATTATTCTATATATGTAAACATCTGTTATGGCATTATGATATTTATCACATATCCTCAATATTTTTTGATATGCGCAATTCGATGTGAATTTTGACCATCCGATATTTCCTTGATACGATATTTAAAACATTGGTTATAATTCTGCTCAAAACAGAGATGAGAAGTCAGAGGATGAAAAAACTAAGAAATTCTAAAGATATTCACTTTATCGTACCAATACGAGGAGTGAGAGAAAGATATCTTAAGATCCTAAAAAAAGGAAAGTTGCTTCAAACCTTGAGGGAAAAGAAATATGCTTTCGCCTGTCAAAATGTCAAAAACTTTAACCCCCTCAATTTTTACCAATCATGTACTCCTTTGCCTCCTTTGCCTCCACAGATAATTTGGATTGACCCAAAGTACCCTCTATCCTTTCTCACTAGCTGAAAAAGAAGTGGTAGGAAGTAGAGGATTTGGTTGAAACGTGAAGGTTGGGTGTTTGAGGAAGGAAGAGAAGAGGAAACAAAGAGGATTGGTGTTGAGTGTTTAAGGAAGAGGAGGCGGTAGCCAGGCGATTGAGGAGTGAAGCTTAAGGATTTGAAGAGGAGGAAGGATGAGGAGAGGGCAGTGAGAGGATGGGTGTTGTATTTTGAGGAGGAAGGAGGAAGAGAAGGCGGCAACCGATTGAGGATTGAAGCTTAAGGGCATGAAGAGGAGGAATGATGAGGAGAGGGGAGTGAGAGGATGGGTGTTGTATTTTGAGGAGGAGGAAGGAGGAAGAGAAGGTGGCAGCTAGACGATTGAGGATTGAAGCTTAAGGGCATGAAGAGGAGGAAGGATGAGGAGAGGGGAGTGAGAGGATGGGTGTTGTATTTTGAGGAGGAAGGAGGAAGAGGTGGCATGGCAACCGACGAGTGAAGGTTGAGGGTTTGGGGTTCAATTTTTTTTCACTTTACATGTTAGCAATAGAAGGTCACTAGAAAACATAAAGTTAATAAGAAAGGCATAAGATAACCAGTAGAAATATCTTGAAAACAAGTATGTAAATTATAAAAGTGAACAAGAAACATAAAAGCTAATCAGAAAAGGGAAAAGGCAACCTGTACAAATACTAAAATAGTATTGTCTTATGATGCTAGGCGAAAAACTTTATTTTAATTTATCGCAATACCTTGGGAGATGCTAGTTCTTTCTATATTCAACTTTAAATTATATTTTATAGCCTATGTTTCAAATTCACATAAGGAAAATGTGTTACAATTAAGCTAGTTTTCCTGCTAAGCATTTGCAACATGAAAGGAGATGAGTGGGTGTTTATATAAATAAGTTTGTATATATATATTTTTCGTCATCATTCTATATCTAGACTATTTAAATTAGTGTTTATCTTTCTAGATCACATGCAAATCAATTGTTCACTTCTTTCTTTCATTTTTTAAATCATTCGTTACTTTCATCGATTGCTATTAGAAAATGGCTAATCGTTTTTTCTTTGTAAGCTCTTAATTCTTTTCAATATCAATCGTTGTCCTCAAACCCATGTCTAGTTTTATGAAGGATCTCATCTTCTATTGTCTAATGTGTAGGAAGATAATGGAATAAAAACCGTTTTACTTATTATATTTTATGTTCTCTCATTCTTATTACTAGTTGCCTTTTGCATTTCTAGTTAAGTTTTATGTTTTTTGGTTTTATGGTTTCCAGTTATTTTTACATGTCACCCTTTGTCTATACGGAACTAATATGTTTTCTGATTATCTTTTACTGATAACATATAAAGTAAAAACAAAATGAATTCCGAACACTCAATGTTCATTCCTCATTTGCCGTGGCCGCCGCCACGGCCTTCCTCCATCTCAAACCACAACTCTAGTCCTCTCTTCCCTCCTTTTTCCTCCTCAAACCCTCGCCAGGGCCGCCGTGTCTTCCTGAAATTACCCTTAGGGGGGGTGAATAGGGTATTTGCTAATCTAATCCGATATTAATACCAAATTAAAACGTATTAATAATTATTCTAGCAATTATGATATACAACAAATTATATACAAGGATATGTAATTAAAACAAGGGCGATGTAAGCATGAGATAATGGCGATATAGAAAGCAATTACCAATGAGCACAAATAATACGCTAAGACAAACTCAAACATACAATATGATCACGGAGTTCGGTCACTTTCGACCTACGTCTTCGCTCCTTACCTACGAGGAGAATCTTCACTATCACAACCGGTTTTTAACGTTCACCGAAAATATTTACACAATCGGTTTTCTAGCTCACCGAAAACTTTCACAACTCACACAATCGCAATCACACAATACACCCTCTAGTGTTGGCCTAGCCCGTGTCGACTTTTTCAAGTGCTCAGATTTACAACCTCTCACTAGGCTTTACTACCCACACCACTCCTCTTGGAATCGACCCCGTCTCTCACCACACTCCTCTTGTTGTTCTTGTGTATTACAAAGTGTATCTGATGCGAAACGAAACAGGGGATCTATCAGAATCAGTGATCTAATCAAAACAACGCACCGTTTCGCCAAAAATCATGATATTCGGTAGGAAATTAATTTAAAAACAATTAACGTGACAGATGGATTTTAATAAGATTGCAACGATATTCATAAATAATTCCAATCTCTAACAATTTAATCGCAATATTAATTATCATTTTCGCAAGTTCTAAGATCAATATCAAAATTTAGCAGTCACATGTTCAGTACTCTCAATTCACAAAATAATTTAAGCAGTGAATATATGATAAGAGTCTAGAGATTTAATACGCATGCAATTAACTAACAATTATGAGATTAACAGAAAATTACTGAGTTAAGAGTTTACTATCCAAAATATTGAGAGAAATCCAAGACCCATTAGCATCTACAGTGAAGCCCAAGCCCATCAAAATCAACAACTCCACACACGGATCCAACTAAACCAGATCCAGAGTTTTCCTTCTCTACGTCGTTTGCGATCAAGTGAAAGAGGACGATGGCGGCTCACAGGCGAAGAACAACGGCGACTCTCGGTGGTTGAGGACGACGACTGTTCGGATGCGGCTATTGGACGACGACGAGGGCTGGAAGATGTGGGCGGGCGGCGGGAATAGGCGGGGGCTTGCGGATCGTCAGGAGACGCTCGAAGCTTGTGGGGTTCTGGATCAAGGGGCTGCTCAGAGTGCAGCAACTGGCGGATGCTGGCGTCGGGAGGATACGGTGATGACGAGGACACGGATGGCGGCGGGGTGAGGTGAACAGGCAGCGATCTGTCAAGAGATGGGGATGGTGCTGGAGCCGCGGGCTTGTGGAGTTTGGTTTCTGGCGTTGTTTGGAGGAAGAAGATGAACAATGTTGTTTTTTTTCTTTTATTTTTTTTATGTGGAGGAGAGAAGAAGGAATTTGCAACTTGGAAGAAACGAAGAAAACAAAATCTTAACCTAGGGTTTCACACCCCTGAATGTTTCACACAAACAGTTAGGCTAATACCATATTTTTTCATTTCATTCATCCTCTTCATTCTGATTACATCAATGCCTTAAATAGAGGAGAAATTACAGATTTTCAAATCTCTCAAAAAATCAAATATCAACTAACTAACTACCTAATCTCAGCCTGAATTGAAATTCAAATCTAAACTGAATTAACTACTAAACTAAAAATAACAAATAAAGATATTATTGTTCTTGTCCTCATCATTCTCCCCGGGTAGGAGAAAACTCGACTCCGTCGAGTTAGCTGCAGAAGCTTGTCATCTTCAATATAGTCTGACTGCATCTTAATCTGTCATCATATACTTTTCTGCACCTTAAATTATTAGTTAGATTGTATTGTAAATTCACCATCTAAAATATTATCAAAATTCACTGCAGTTTGGGTGAATATATATAAGTGGGGGGGGGTAAGGTGAAAGAACTTTCAGAAATAATAGGCTAGGGTCAGGCTTATATCAGTGGACTGCCAATAACATTAAGAACCGTTTAATCAATCAATATTGAGAATAGAACTATGACCAAATCGATAATATAAATGTTGCTATTAATTATTTTAAGAGTTGGAAAAACTCATAAATATCATGTCAAATCTTAAACAGCTATAAAGAAACTGTTTTGGACAAGTCCAAACCATCTAAAATATCAGCATTAACAGTTTTAAATTATGTCCTGACTCCATATCATTCATTTCAGTTAACCATGTAGTTATTCAAGTTAGATCACTGATTCCCCAATATATGATCAATGCAAATCAAAACAAAATGATGCCATCAACTCAAATGACTATGTATGAAATGCAGACTCGAAAAAATGCGGTCAATGGCAGATGTAACTCAACGAAGTATCTAACATGCATGACGTCCTCTATTAAATGGAAGAATTAAGTGTTCTTTCGGTGATGTGCATAACAAATTTCTTGTCCTAACAATGATAGTGAGGAATATGCAGACACATGCAGGAAAGATGAGTGTTTTGGTACACTTAACATGAGAGAAAAAGGAAATGAAAACACTCATGCTACCGCTTGTATCCCTAATCAATATTTTCTCCCAAAATGGATCAGTATATGTGGGAGTGATTGTTGGGACAATGCATGTGGGTTTGACATCTAATATGATAGTTATTTCATTAGGCCCAGTTTGGTATTCAACTTCCATACAAATATCTGATTGAATCGCTTTAGGACCCACATCAGGAACGAGTTAGGGGTCATGTTGGTCCGGAAGGACTCCGTAGGGAACATCAACAGCGTTTTCAATCACTAGAGTTGGTTCAGAAGGAGTTGGAGTTTCGATTTCAAGAACATTTTCAGGAATAACATCAGTGAACTCCGTGATTAAAGGGGTAGCTTGGGGAATAACCGGAGTGTTGTCATTGCATGAAACTTCAGTTAACTCCACAATTGTTGGGGTAGTTTCAGAAGGTACAGAAATGTATGGTTCTTCGATTATACTACCCTGGATTTTCTTGTCAGATTTAGATTCTGTCAAATTTACGGTCTAGGTAACGGTTCCCTCAATAATAGATTTTGATTCCGTTATAGGCGGCTTATTAATTCTAACTCTGAACGGAGTTGTACAGACGGATGCAACGTGCCCATATCCTTGACAATTGTAACATTGCATTATTGGGCTAAGTTTGGAGAGATCTCTCTCTGACTTCTGGACCTTGGGATCGACTCTAGACTGGGGAGAATTAGGGTTAAACCGACTGAGAGGCTGACTAGGGGTATTAGCATGGGAAGATTGGGATGAATGAGTTCGAAAATCCTGAGCCCTATGATAATGGTGGGATTTGGTTTCCTGAATAAGACGATCCCACTTGTCTAGCATCAAAGGTTGAGGGTGTGGATCAAGTAGAGGTTGAGGTGGTGGTTGATAAACGACGTGTTTATGGCCTTGACTATGCGGAGGTGGAGTTGTAATACGCGTTCCTTTGAGCCTCGCTAATATTTTGTTGGTTTTATCAATTTATGCTACTATTTCAGCGAATGTCTTAAGGAGTTCGGGATCCGTGTTGCTTGACATGCTGGACTCGCTAGATGAGATGACTGGTGTGTACAAACAGCTAAATGAGATGAATGGGTTTATTTATTTATTTATTTTTTTAATATCAAATAAAAGACTCAACTAAAAAAAATTCCTACCCTAGAACAATGCTCTGATACCAAAAATGATGCGAAACGAAACAGGGGATCTATCAGAATCAGCGATCTAATCAAAACAACACACTGTTTCGCCAAAAATCATGATATTCGGTAGGAAATTAATTTAAAAACAATTAACGTGACAGATGGATTTTAATAAGATTGCAACGATATTCATAAATAATTCCAATCTCAAACAATTTAATCGCAATATCAATTATCATTTTCGCAAGTTCTAAGATCAATATCAAAATTTAGCAGTCACATGTTCAGTACTCTCAATTCACAAAATAATTTAAGCAGTGAATATATGATAAGAGTCTAGAGATTTAATACGCATGCAATTAACTGATAATTATGAGATTAACAGAAAATTACTGAGTTGAGAGTTTACTATCCAAAATATTGAGAGAAATCCAAGACCCATTAGCATTTACAGTGAAGCCCAAGCCCATCAAAATCAACAACTTCACACACGAATCCAACTAAACCAGATCCATAGTTTTCCTTCTCTACGTCGTTTGCGATCAAGTGAAAGAGGACGATGGCGGCTCACAGGCGAAGAACAACGGCGACTCTTGGTGGTTGAGGACGGCGACTGTTCGGATGCGGCTATTGGATGACGACGAGGGCTGGAAGATGTGGGCGAACGACGGGAATAGGCGGGGGCTTGCGGATCGTCAGGAGACGCTCGAAGCTTGTAGGGTTCTGGATCAAGGGGCTGCTCGAAGTGCAGCGACTGGCGGATGCTGGCGTCGGGAGGATACGGTGATGACGAGGACACGGATGGCGGCGGGGTGAGGTGAACAGGCAGCGATCTGTCAGGAGATGGGGATGGTGCTGGAGCCGCGGGCTTGTGGAGTTTGGGTTCTGGCGTTGTTTGGAGGAAGAAGATGAACAATGTTGTTTTTTTTCTTTTATTTTTTTATGTGGAGGAGAGAAGAAGGAATTTGCAACTTGGAAGAAACGAAGAAAACAAAATCTTAACCTAGGGTTTCACACCCCTGAATGTTTCACACAAACAGTTAGGCTAATACCATATTTTTTTCATTTCATTCATCCTCTTCCATTCTGATTACATCAATGCCTTAAATAGAGGAGAAATTACAGATTTTCAAATCTCTCAAAAAAATCAAATCTCTTTAATAGAGGAGAAATTACGAAGAAATTACAATGAATGAGAACACAATTAAGCACACACTCAAAGTTACACTCTCACAACCCCAATATACTATATATGAAATACTTAAGCTCAAGTGGGTGTGTGTAATCAATGAGCAATAACAAAACTAAACTCTATGAAATCTAGCTTAATGAAAATGATAATCAACAACAAATATATATATAAAGCTAGATATTGAGTTTAGAGAAAATTTTTCTGAAAACAAGAGTGAAAGTGATGAGAGATTGAAGCTCAAACATGGAATGGTGATCTCTTCTTCCTTTTGTGAAAACCTCTTCACATAAACAATTGTAAAACACACTAAAACAAACTTAAATACCCTTAAACCACTTGTAAACTTTTTTTAAACTTTTCTTAAGTGATTTAGAAGTTTGAGAGTAAAGGGTATATATAGGTTCACAAAACAAACCCTAAAAATCAAGAAAACCAAGCAAAAAGACAAAAATCCCAAAAATTCAGCATTCTAGAAAACTAGCCGTTACAGTGTTATAAGTCGACTTGTACTGCTCATGAGTCGACTTATAAACTGGCCGTTACAAGCTGAAAAACATCTGCTAAGTCGACTTATACTGTTTACAGTCGACTTAAAACATGCACGGCAGATTCTGAAATTTTACGTATTTGGTTTTATATATAAAATTAATTAAAAATAGTAAATCAACTTCAAAAATCGTGAAAGTTTGAGGGAAGTTTCTAAACATGTAGATAAACATGTTAGAGAAAGAATTTATGAAATATCACTTCCCATTTGTGAGATATTACTATTTTAAGATAGATATTCCAGATTTTAAAAATTGTTGAAACACTCAATGTTGTAAAATCAATTTAACATAGTAAATCAATTCTAAAAATGATAGAATTTTGGGAAATGATTATAAACATGTAATAAAACATGTTAGAAAAAGAATTTCTCAAATTGCATTTTGCATTTGTGAAAAGTCATTGGTTTTGCAAAAACATGCACGAACATGAACTTATTAAAACTTGATTTTGTAAATTCAATTAAACATAACAAATTAACTCCAAAATCAGTAAAACTTTGGGAAACATTTATAAACATGAAAACAAACATGTTAAAGAAGAATTTTTTGAAATATCAGTTCGTATTTGTGAAAACTAACTATTTTGCAAAACGGTTAAAATACACGTTTGTTTAACACTTGATTTTGATGGAATTTCTTCAAACAAGTTTTGAGATATTTTTAAATGGATTAATAGATTTTAGAAAAGATATAAAATATTTGCGTTAAGTCAATAATCCAAAAATATAATATTTTCTCAAAACGTGTACGTGTATGAATTTGAGCTATAAGCATAATCACACATAATATAAACTCCTAAACTAATTTACCCAAGCTTGATGATCTTCAATAATCTTGTCTTGGTTTGCTTTGCGGATGAAGTTTGATCTTGAATCTTTTACTTGAATTGTATTGGCTTCATTCCGGTATTCCACCAACCTCCGTTATATGTGATCGTGAAGGCTTAATCCAACCAACTTCCAACAGAGGATCTTTGTATAGAATACCTAACAATCAAATGTAAACCCTCGACAAACATTGTTAGGAATTGTTTGTTAATTATAAAAACTAGATTAGATAGTAGGTTCATAAACATGAGAGCTAACACTTCATTCAAATCAAAACCCCTTACTCTCTTTCCTATCACACATCCCTCCACTCCCTCCATCTCCTGCCCTTTCGCCTCCCACCTCAAATCAAAACCCATACTCTCTCCCCTACCACCTCTCCCTTCTTATCAATCGCCTCTCCCTCTTCCACCATTGCTTTCCTTCCCCCATGTCCACTCCTTAAGTTGATTGGGACATTAAGTTGAGGTGGTTTAAAACTTTTGACCTTTTTTTGACATGGGGAATCATGTTCTTTTATGCCAGGGAGGTGGAAGCAATTATCCATGAAAAACTTGTAATTTGATTGCTACAATTTTTCACTCGTTAATTAACTAAAACGGTAACATACTATTAATTTGGTTGCACAACTAAAACTGTAAAGCAACTCCTTACTATGAATCTAGAAGTAAGTTGAAATAATAATATGCTAGTTTTCGGAGGAAGAAATTCAGTCAAAGTATGTTGTCAATAACTGAACCTTTTTCTAAAATTAAGAGGGACCCTTTGACAAGCTAAGCTAATCATTCATCATTGCACATGTAAAAATGTTTGTATCAATAAAATGAGCACATAAAAGATTTTAAGGGAAGTGAATGACGAGAAGACGTGAAATATGCTCACTGGACGTTAAAGGAAAGAGTTACAAATCACTGTGATTAGTGCTAACTTAAACTTAAAAGAAAGTAAATAAATTTTTAATCACTATGTTCTGTTGATGTTGGAATGAAGCCTAAATTTTTTTAAACCCAATTTTTTTTAAATTCAAAAAAATTCAATATCCAGTTGTACTTGCTTTAATAAACAAATTCCTGACAACCTTAATTATCATTGAGGTTCTTCCTTTCTAATTTTTGACTTGTTGACATTTGAGTCACGATCTCTCATAGTTGTCGATGACAATATTCATTGTTTTAAATATCCCTGATATGACCGGATATATTCTTTTACAAGGCATGCCGCAACTGATATGGTCTCTAAATATTCTTCACTATTTTTTGGCTATTTTAGGTGATATATTCCCGATATGGCCGATATATTAGCTGCATTGTTTTAAATATCCCCGACATGGCCCGATATATCCCCCGATATATCCTTTTACAGGGCTTGCCGCAACCGACATGGTCTTTAAATATCCTTTACCGTTTTTTGGCTATTTTGAGTGATAAATCCCCGATATGATCGATATATTAGCCGATATGTGGACCAATATATCTTTTTATATAGCTTGTTGCAAAATAATATACCGTGTTTGGAATTTTTGGGCGAGATATCAAGATTTTCTCATTATATCAAATGATATTTTGCCCTAAAAAAAGCAAATCGAATGTTGCAACATTGCTTTGCACTTTTGTTTGTTTTAGAAGGTTTATTAGTGATCCTAAACATATATTATTCATATTTTGTATGCTTAAATTTCATTATGTATGTTGAGATTACATTTTAATGCATTATACTATGTATGCAAACATTCATTATGGCATTCCGATATTTACCACATATCCCCGATATTTCCCCGATATCCGCAATCCGATATGAATTTTGGTCATCCGATATTTCTCCGATATCCGATATTTAAAACCTTGATTAGCTGACATGTTGACCAATATATGCTTTTATATGGTTTGTCACGAAACAATATACCGTGTTTGCTAATTTTTAGGCGAGATATCATGATTTTCCCATTATATAAATGATATTTTGGCCTAAAATAATCAGACGAAATGTTGCAACATTGATTTGTACTTTTGTTTATTTTATAACGTTGACTAGTGATCTTAAACATATATTAGTTATATTTTTATGCTTATCTTTCGTAACTAAGTTGAGATTACATTTTAGTGCATTATATTATATTTGCAAACATTTGTTATGGCATTCCGATATTTACCACATCCCCGATTTTCCATGATATCCACAATCCGATATGAATTTTGGCCATCCAATATTTCCCTGATATCTGATATTTAAAACCTTGACAGTATCACATAATTGTGGTGTGGCATCCCTTCAACTACACAAGTGATCTCCTTATAGAATAGAATTAATGCTAATCTTACAAGAGTTGATCCCCAGAGGTTTTATAACGGCAATACAACTAGCAATATGAATTGAAAATTAACTTGCCAAGCTTTGTGTTAATTATTCAACAAAACCATATCAGTTGAGGGCGATAATGGTTCAAGCTCATCCTTTTTTGTCATTGATCAACAAGGGTTTTTGTTTCTTTTCAGCCTTATTACATATTATCAAATAAAACTCTTGATAACCTTCCAAATGCCATTCTCTCCCTTGTTTTTTCCGCTTCAGGACCCTCATGGACTGGAAGTCATCGTGAAAAGTCACTCACTATTGTCTCCTGCAATTTTAGCTATGTGCATAAGTGTATGCACGACTGCTTGGTGTTGACGCGAACTTGCTACCAACATGGTCAAGTCATGTATTCCTATCCCAAGTTTGCATCACATTAATTCAAGTCTAATTGATTGCACATGGGATTGAATATGGATCATGGGTTCATGAATGCATGGGAAGCCAATTATCCTATCCCCCCCCCCCCCCCAAAGAAAAAAATAAAACCCAAAAAATAAAACCCAAAAAATAAAACCACAAAAAAAGGCTTTGCAAAACAAGTAATTATATATTCGAATTGATCACAATCTTTTGCTTAGGTAAGGGTTAACACAATGAAGGCAGGACTGCCCCAAGTCAATTTGACTTGGTTATAATGCAAATATTCTCTTAGTTGATTATGGCTGATAGGAGTTAATATCCTTTACTGTAGATTATTGAATTGAAGTATCTACTGTTTGAAGTGATAACATAAATTTTATTTGAGTAAGATAGGATTTTGATAGAGGTCCAACTTGCCTGCAAGAGTTGGAAGGCCTCTCTTGTAATCAGGTTTTGATATGAAAATGAAATATATTTATTTTGTTGCTATTTCATCTTATTTTCCATTTTTCTTTTTCTTATATTTTGAGTATTTGACTCTTTTATTTTTTACTGCCCTCACACTTCAAAAGAACATTGGCTCTGTTAAGTATCCATCATAATCATGCCATTTTCTTGCCATCTCCCATCATCACCCTTGTTTCTGTTTCTTGCATGTTTCATGGAAATCTCAGATCATTTGCGACGTTTTAACTGTGCACTTAGGCCATTGTCAAGTATTTCACCCTTGGTAATGAAGGAGGAGCTATATAGGGAGGAAAGACTAGGACCTTCTCTATATAAATTATGTCCTATGTTCAAACATTTAGACTGTTCAGATGTCTAAGTTCTTTTAAGAATTGTCCCTTGAGAGGTTGTGTTCAGGGAGGAAGATCAGTGAAGATTAGTAACTTCTCTTCATAATGATTTCTTAGGTTCAAGGATTATGGCCGTCTCCAGATGTATACAAGTTTTTTTTAAAGAATCGTGGCCCTGAAGGGTCCTAATGTTTTGTACAAGTGTTTGGGTCATCTAGCAAAATTTCTTATTTCCTTCATTCTCGGAATCCTTTAAGTTTGTCATAGATTCTTTTTGGGTGCTGAAATCGTTGGTTGATTATCATAAATAATCTTCAGTAGAGACGTGGTTGTTGCATTTCTTGGCATATTGGAGGGACACAGCCAAACACGCCCTTTGGCATTTTCATCCAAGCAAACATTAGGATTGGAGTGTTTCTATTTAATTTGGTGAACATGATCTCAACATGTTTCTTGTTACTGAGAAATATCATTATCATTTATTCAGATTCGTTTTTCATTTTCTGTAAGGTTGAGCTCACGAATACGCATAGCTAAACAAGCCCTTTGGCATTTGCATCCAAGCAAACACCAGAATTGGAGTGTTTCTGTTTAATTTGGTGAAGATGATCTCCCCATGTTTCTTGTTACTGAGAAATATCATTATAATTTATGCACATTCGTTTTTCATTTTCTGTAAGGTCGGGTTCATAGTTGGTGACTGTTACATTGTTTTAGAATTAAAAGTTGGTCGTTGAGATTTTTTTGCCTCGGTATCGAACCTCTCTGTTTTGTTTCTGAAATGATTGAACATAGTTTGCATACCTAATAGGGTTGAGTATGTGTGATTTAGTTCATAACGATAAAGATTATAAAATGCATGCAATTTTGTTATTTGTAATATTTTTTTTCATGTACCTTGCTTATATGTTTCTGGATATTGCATGTTCACATTGGTTAATTTTGTAGTCTCTTCCAGACAACAGCCTCTGGCCCTCGGTGCTTTCAGGCTTTAAAAATTTATAAGGCCCAACATAAATTAAGCAATCAGATTTAATCTGTTTCTGCATTCATATCCAAACATTGGGATGTCCGTTCTCTTGTTCAGAGCAATAGAGCATTACTAATTAATATTCTCATCCCAAATATATTATGTTATAAACTATAGCAGTTTATTTGATTTACTGTTTGTGTGAATTTTTCGCAAGGAGTTTTCTTCCCCTTATATCTAGGGCCTATTTGATTCATTTCCATGTAATATAGGAATAGGATTCCAATGAAAAAAACATTTTTGAGTTTTTCATGCATTTCTTGGGAAAGCTATTTTTTTGCTTTGCTTCGCACATCAAAAGGAAAGGGAAAACCTACCGCATCACCAATCCATGCTTTGGTTCAAAACTTAAAATTAGGAATTGAGCATATTAAGAAAAGATGTGTTAAAATTTTACATGTGTTTCCCTAAAAACCATCAACCTCTTTTTTTAATATTTTTAATGCGTTTTCCTAGCGATTCCACCTTAAAACTCGGAATTGGCTTTTCCACCAAAAATGACGTTTTATGATGTTTCTAAAAAGTTTTCCCAATTGTTTTATTGTGAACCAAACTGAGGAAATAAGAATTCATTTGGCTATTCTGACACAGGTGTCAGTAGTTTTCCATGTGTTTTCCACCCAAATTTTGAGCCAAACTGGCCCTTACAGAAAACCAATTTATTTCTTCTGCTTCACTAAATATGCAGCTTTGCTTCACCATTGCCTACATCTCTCATAAGATCTATTGTCTTGATCTATGAAATTTTATCCTCAAACATAAATTTCCTGTTATTCTATTGCGCCTATTCATTAATAATGACACGACATAACTTGGATTCACCCAAATCCAGACTTCACAAATGATTTATTTTCTTTCAACGTCATCCTATCTTTAGAATGAATGAAATGTAAATAGCTGTATCCATGATACTGTTTTTAAGTTGTATCATTGCCTTCAAAAAGTTACCAGAGTGTTTCCACTTTCTAGTCTGCAAGAGTTGCCAAGGAACACCACACACTGTCACTGTTATATATAGCGGCAAATAGCCCCACAATAGCGGCGCTAATAGCGTTAGATGTCCCCTCCTGCTACGCTATTGCCTAATAGCGGTGACATATTGCGAAATATGCGCTTTCCAATCACAAAAACAGCCGACAACGCGCCATAACGGTAAATAGCGGACGATTGCGTGCAATATTTGCTTTTTAACTGCTACTTAAAAGCGGTTTGAGATTTTTTTTTAAATTAAACGTGACCCTCAATCATTGCATCCCACCGCCTCCTGCGATTTTCGGCGAGCCTCCCATAACCTTTGACACCTACCTCAACACTTCCTCTCACCTCCTTCGACGTGAGCTCCTCCTAGTGTAGTCCTCTCATCGTTCAGCTCATCTTCTCGAAGACGACGACTATTTGACTCCTCCAGTCGTCGTCGGTATTATATGACGGTTATATGTTTATTTCATGTTTAGGATTTCTTCAAATCATAAAATGTGCACTTTTAGATTTTCTAGATTTTTCTAATCTATATTTATTTATTTATACATATCTAAATTAGATCGCTATTTGACCTTGCACTTTTTACCGTTATTTTGCCGCAATAGCCTCAAATAGCCTTAGCGATGCCTCATCGCTACGCGACGCTATCCGCTATCGATAACCTTGCACACAGTTAACCAGCTTAATTGCAATTTTATGCCCACAATTTGTGCAGCAGACTCCTGACGTATCCCGTACACAGACTAATGGTCAAAAGTTTATTGGGTCCCATGAACTAGACTGGATATGGGGTTCGCTGATAGTGGAGAGAACCTTAACATTTGTTTCGGCTTCTACTTGATTGAACTTCATGGAAGTTCTTCATGGAAAGGGGAATCTCTCAAGCTCTTCTGTTCTCTACTTTTTATCCAAAATCTCTTCTCATAGATTGTTGAACCTTAATGAAAGAACCAATGAAGTGAAGTGCATGCATCTTTAGTTGTGGGTATATGCCATCCGATTTGAGTTGATGTGTGAAGTTGGCTTTAGTTTGAATGTCGTGGAAATTGCCCATTTTTTTTATAGACTTTGGTTTGAATGTCATGAACCAGTGAATGTTAAATCATATGAAACTCAATTATTTATTTTGTTTTTCAGATCGGTAGCTGCCAAGGAGTTCAAACCCGATGAGTTTCCTTGTTAGGGGTTCTGCTCGAGCTCTGCAGAACTGTTTTTTGATTCTCAGTTTGCTATTTCCAAAGATTTGCAACCTGCAGCTGCTTTAGCCTCAATCAAAGTAGTTGAGGTACTTAAAATTATGAGAACGGGAGTTAGTTCTTTATTGAGCCCGTATAGTGGTAAAATGTTACTAATTTTGTACTTACTTTTGGTGAATTGTTTACGATTAACCAGCTGTTATCTACTGTATTGGTTGCTGCGCTCTGACATCAAGATCTGGTTAGTTATATTGTGCAACCATATGATTAGGAACTATGAAGTTTATGAAGAAGCTTTGATCGCAATTAGCTAATTATGTTGTTTGTCTTCCAAGGATTTATCAGTGCCCTATCATTTTCTTTTATTTTACGTGCTTTCTCTTGTAAGCTGTTTCAGTTATCCATATATTAACAGTGTCTTGTGAGTGACTACTCTATGAATAGATTCGGAAATTATTCCTAGTAGATAAATTGTTTGACATGTTGCACAACAGTGGGGTTCAAAGGAATCCGAATTATACGTGCACATCTTTAATCAATTGCTGCCATATACGAAAATGAACATGAACATCCGAGCTATTTGTCAAGTGTTGTCTTGCTCTTCTTTCCCCACGTGATTCTTTTTTGGTGGATTTGAACGGTTTGTTTTCGAACCAAAGAAGCGTGGAACATTGATGAAAACAGTAAGGTAAAGAGAGAGATCCAACAGGGGTGAGCTGCAATCTTTCATGATGATGACGCGTTCTCTTTTTATATCCATACGGTGGTTAATTCTAAAGAGGATCAAAGGCGTGCGAGAGGACGTGGTCAAGGCCTTGGTCTTATTCTTAGTATCTCAATGCTCATGTGCGATGGAGGTTGCTATATTGCTGATGGATTAGATAGTGAGCTGTAAAATAATTAAATTAAAACATTAAGAAAACCCAAGGATGAAATAAAGAACTTGAGATTTTCTACGCTTAGAGCATTCTGTGTAATGTGATGTATGTTCATCTAAGGACCGTCTGGCTGAGAATTTTTGGATTTTTGAAATTATAATAAAATCAATATTTATGTCTTTATCACTCTCGTAAAACTCTTATCTGGGTAGAACGGGCTCTTTTTTCTTTTTTCTTTTTGATACAGGAGTTTGCTGAGGTGGCAACGAATTCTATCCATTTTCTTTCACGGATTTTACCTTGAAACCAAACGTAAATACTCTAATTTTGTTTGGATTAGATAATTAATATGAAGAGCTAATTTTTTTATGTTGCCAAAAAACAAGGATTAAGGAGGCTAATCGGCGTAGTTTTTTTTTAAATAACAATTTTAACCTTTTTGGAAGTAGGCAAATTTTTTAAGGTGGGGTTAGTCAAGTAGAACTCAAAATTAGAACTGGGATAATTTTCTACAGTGTTAGTCTATTGGAACTAGAACTAGAATAAAATTATATAGTGTTAGTCAATAAGAATGGGATAAAAAGTAGAACTGAGATAATTGTAAAAATTTATCCCACTTTTAATAAATTTACATAGAGAAGAAAGAGTTCTAATCTCTCAAATTGTTCCAAGTTTTAAGCGAGAACTACACGATAAAAAACTATAACTTTTTTTATATTTTATTTCTCCATCATCTTCAAACCACACCATAAAATTAGATCACATCTCTTCTTATTTATTCCCTTCTATTCAATGTTATTCTACTTTTTATTAAATATTTAAATTATATAATTAATTTAAATTTAAAAATTATAATATTCATGTTTTATTATAAATTGTTAAAATTGAGAGATGATGGAATGATGTGTGGTAGATCGAATAAGAAAGAGAAAAAAGGGAAAAAAAATTGTCAACTATAAAATTTTCTAGCTACCTAACACAGGGATAACTAATATAAGATAAATTTAATTAAAATTGTCTTTCATCTGAACCATAAAAATATTCTAATTTTGTGTTATTTAAATAAATGAATGTTAAGAAGCTAATAAAAAACAATTTAAATTATAAAATTAATAACTTGTCTATTATATATTATATAGGAATAAAACAATAACAATTCTTGTTGTGAAAACTAACTTATCATGTATTAGCATGAATTCAATGCTAAAGAGGGAGAAATGTTCTAATAAAAATTTTAAAAGACATTTAATTAATCATTAATCTCAATAGAGATTGGCAACTACGGAAAAAGTAACAATATTCTCAATAATACTATATAAAGTTTTCAATTTAGAAAATTTTCAATGTAAAATTCAAAATTACAAAAAGAAAATATAAGTTTTCCTCCATCGAATAAAATTTTCTCCATGAAAATATTTCCACACAACACAAATATATTTCCATCCACGCTATCTTCCCCTCCGTCTTTTCTCGCCAAAATATCTCTTTATCTCGTGGTTGAACTTTGAAAATGTCTCCCTATATCTAAGTACCCGTTTATTTATTCTATTTATTTAAACTTTACATTAGTTATCCCTGTGTTGGAAATTACGAGGCTACGCTAAACCCCTAAAAAGGTAAGAAAACACAATAGAGAAAAATACACCAAGGTTCGGCAAACTTACCTACGTCCCCGGAGTCACACACTAAATTTCTTTATTACTTAAAGAAAAATACAATCTTACAAAGAGCAGATCTCAAAACACCCTTGAGATCTCTCAATCAAAAGAACAAAGAGAGAATCTTTCTCTTTTTCTAAGCACAAGATTTTCAAACTGAAAATCTCTGCAATAAATGAGAAATCGCTGCTACAGTGGTTCTTCTAAATAAATTGAGAAATCACCGCTACATGGCTTGAGAAGAATCCGCCATCAGAGAAAATCACGAGAAGAAGAGATCAACACAAGATTCTCGTGCTCTGGGTTCCCTTTTATAGGGAATACCCTAGCGACAGGCTGTCGCTGTCCTGTCTCGACCTCGCCTACCTAGATCTCGCCCACCCTCAAGCTCGCCTGTGTGGAGTTCGCTCGCCTCAACCTTGCCTGAGTGGAGCTCGCCCGCCTCAAGTTCTCTTGCGTCGCCTTGAGCTCGCCTGGGTCGCCTCGAGCTTGCCTGCTTGGAGGTTTGGGTCTACACTTCAAGTTCAACAATCTCCCATAGCTTTCCATCTCGACCATAGTTTTTCATCTCCTGAAAGCTTCAAACACTTCTAACTTGTGCTTCAGAAAGTAGAACCACACTTTCCGAGAGTGATCATCGATAAAAGTCATGAAATAGTGTTTCCCACAAATGTACACAGTGGTGGTTGGTCCCCAAACATCTGAGTGAACGAGCTCTAGCTTCTCATTCTTTAGGATTCTGCCACTTGTCTGAAAGCTAACTCTCTTTTATTTTCCAAGTATGCAATCTTCACACATATATATCTCCATTGATTTTAGACCTAGGAGTTCTCCTTTTGTGTGCCTGATCTTCATCCCCTTCTCACTCGTATGACCGAGTCTCTGGTGCCTTAAATTCAAAGTCTCATTGCCTGCTGTAACTGAGATCAAACAAAGTGTACATGCTGTCATATATAGTGTACCAGTCTTCTTGCCTCGGACAATCGTCATTGTGCCTTTTGAGATCTTCCAATCATCTCCATGGAAGGTCCTAGTGTAGCATTTGCCAGCTAGCTGGCCTACTGAGATTAAGTTCTTTCTCAGGTCGGGAATATGTCTGACATCCTTCAGCTTCCATACTGACCCGTTCAACTTAATTTTCACTACACCTTTGCCTACGATAGCACATGATTAATCATCACCAAGATACACATATCCAAGATTTTTGGGGACATACTTTTTGAAGAATTTTTTTTTTGAAGTAGCATGAAACGATGCTCCCGAATCTAACACCCAAGATTCCTCATTGCTCTCTAAAGAGCATATCAATGCATCATCTCCCCTTGAGGTAGAAGTAACATTCACCTCTGCCTTCACCTCATAATCTTTCAATGCACTCTTGCACTGGTTTTTTGTAATGCCTGGTTTTCCCACAATTCTAACACTCGATGATCTTTGAGCCATTGGGATTCTTGGATTTGGACCTTTTGTCCTTTGATCTACCTCGGTGGTTTGATCTGCCTCGTTCATTCCCTCTGATTGAATTTCTATCTCTTGACTATGTTTGTAATACTGAAGAGGTTGTAGCTTCACTCGACTCTCTCTGTCAGATCTCTTCACTGAGAAGCAGATCACGAACGTCATCGAACTTTAACTTGTTGCTTCCTAACGAGCTACTCACAGCCATAACTGTAGCGTTCTAACTTTCTGGAAGGCAAGGCAAAAGTATCAACGCTCGATTTCTTCATCAAACTCAATTTTAAATGAACTCAATTGTGTTGTGACCGTGTTGAGTTCATTTAGGGGTTGTGCTATTGATGCGCTTTCCTCCATTTTTAGATTGAATAACCACCTCATCAAATGAACTTTATTTGTGACTGATGGCTCTCATACATATTTGAGAGTGCTGCCATAAGAACCACCGTGGTCTTCTCCTTCGCTATGTTGAACTCAATATTGCGAGTTAGTGTCAGTCTGATAACTCCGATGGCTTGACTGTCTAGAAGGTTCCACTCATCTTCCTTCATAGACTCCGACTTCTTCCCTGAAAGGGATTGATACAGATTCTTTTGCTACATATAATCCTATATCTACATCTTCCAAAATCCAAAATTTAATCCATCAAACTTCTCTAATCTCACATTTTCTTCATCTTCGGCCATTGCTCCCACTTGAATCTGACTTCCTCTAGATCGTTTCAGGCTCTGATACCACTTGTTGGGAATTACGAGGCTACGCTAAACCCCTAAAACAGCAAGAAAACACAATAGAGAAAAATACATCAAGATTTATGAGGTTCGAAAAACTTGCCTACGTCCTCGGAGTCACATAGTAAATTTCTTTATTACTTAAAGAAAAATACAATCTTGCAAAGAGCAGATCTCAAAATACCCTTGAGATCTCTCAATCAAAAGAACAAAGAGAGAATCTTTCTCTTTTTCTAAGCACAAGATTTTCAAACTGAAAATCTCTGCAATAAATGAGAAATCGCCGCTACAGTGATTCTTCTAAATAAATTGAGAAATCACCGCTACATGGCTTGAGAAGAATCCGCCATCAGAGAAAATCACGAGAGGAAGAGATCAACACAAGATTCTCGTGCTCTGGGTTCCCTTTTATAGGGAATACCCTAGCGACAGGCTGTCACTGTCCTGTCTCGACCTCGCCTACCTAGATGTCACCTGCGCTCGAGCTCGCCTGTGTGGAGTTCGCTCGCCTCAACCTCGCCTGAGTGGAGCTCGCCCGCCTCAAGCTCTCTTGCGTCGCCTTGAGCTCACTTGGGTCGCCTCAAGCTCACCTGCTTCGCCTCGAGCTCGCCTACTTGGAGGTTTGGGTCTACAACTTAATTCCAACACCTTGCACTCCTGCAAGAGGAGTTTAGTCCGCCTCATCTAAATAACTTGTTAACCCGTCGTTTGACGGGGAAAGTTAGAGTTGCGCCTCACGTGAAGGTCTATTAGCCTATTGACAAATTTGTTGTTTGAGAGGCTAGTGATGGGTTAAGCCTCTTATTAATCTTTTTACTAACCCGTTGCCAAACAACACCTATAATTTTTTTAAACAAGTATCAGATTATATATATATATATATATATATATATATATATATATATATAATCTTATAAAAAACGCCTCTTTTGGAGTGCATGACTCACGCATGACCAAAGAAGCCAAATACAGGGGTTGACCCCTAAACTGGCACCACAGAAGGAATTGATACACCAGTTCAAAGAAGCACAACAACTAACATGTTCGAAAATACCTGTAATTTAAGGCATCAAGTTTAATCAGCTTTTCAATAGGATGTGGTACCTCCGAGATATGATAAAAGAACCTCAAAGCTTGAAAAGTGTGGCGAGCTTAGAAAGCTCATCAGCAATAAAGTTACTCTTTCTAAAACAATGCGAGATATCTGTATATGATGCTGCTGAACCAAAGAATTCAATCTGCCCCATCTCTTAGAAAGGTGATGTTTTGCCCAGAGACTGCACCGAACATTTAGAGTCAGACCAAGCAACAACATTGGCATAATTTTGTGCCACCACGACATATACACCCTTGGCCTTGGACGGTGCATCGATTCCAGCCTTAAAACTAGAGACTTTACCAGTTAGGGCCAACAAAAGCACACAACATGTTGCCCTCCTGGTTCCGAACAGTACCAATAGTTTTTTCACCTACTTTGCACATATATATTCGTAGTAGTATTTAGCTGCACTCAAATATCCTTGGGCCATGTTAGTAATGGATTAAGAATGAGTGCTTAAAGGGAGACCTTAGGCCATGTTTGACAAAGGATTAAGAATGAGCGATTGAGGAGAATGATTAACATATATAGTTAACCTGTTTATTAATGTGAAAGATTAAATTTGTCCGTGTAGCATAAACCAACATGCCCCAACGGTTCTGTCCACCCGTTGGGCCTTGGCCTCTTTCTACTAGTGTCCTCCTAATTTTAGTTGATACTTATGCTCGGCCTCTTTTCTCTGCTTGCAATGTTACCGTTCGGCTGAGGCATAATCTAGCTGAGGACTCACAAAGTGACTTTTTATTATGGTTGGAGCATTGTTTTTAGGGTAACATATTGGTTCTCAAGGCGCGCGCAGGAGAAATCAACGGAACTTTGATCAAAACTAATTTGTAGCCCGCCTGACCCAGTTCTAATTATTTCTCACTACGTATGGGATATGAATTATACAACTGTAGTGGAGAGTCGAGGACAACTGCTCGTGCCAAATGAGTGGAGCAGCTAGCTTGGTGGATCGAGGAGCTTATCCTCCTCCTTTTGGGTGGGTGAAACTGCAGCAGGGGGTCATGGATAGGTGGCTTCTCGAAAGGGAGGGGTAGGAATTTGCTCGTCGGTTAAAGCGGAGTGTTGTGGGCTGTGAAGATTGGTTTGGAGTTATCTTGGAGTAAGGGATACATATAGGGCTGTCCATCCGGGCCGGCCCGGCCCGGCCCGGCCCGGAAAACCGGGCCCGGGCCGGGCAAAACCCAAGCCCGGACCCGGGCCCGGGTGGTCCGGGCCGGGCCCGGGCCCGGGCCCGGGCCCGACCGGGCCGGACACCGGGCCGGCCCGGTTTTTTTTTTTTACTTTTTTATTTTTTAAAAAATTTTAAAAAACAATAAAACATAAAAATTATATTTATATAATAGTATATATATATTTATACTCTTATATAAATATAATTATATTATATGTACATATAAGTTTATGTTTATATATATGTATAGATATATAAATATATATTTATACTCTTATATGTATTTATACTATTATATAAATATATTTATATATGTACATATAAGTTTATGTTTATATATGTGTATATATAAGTATACTTATATACTAAGAGAGAGAGAGTATAAATATATATATAAGAGAGAGTATACACTGTACACATATATAAGAGAGAGCATACTTATACATATATATAATTATATAAGAGATATAAACATATATAAGAGAGAATATACTTATATTTATATATACTTATATACTAAGTAGCCCAAAGTATTCATGTCATTCAATATATGTATATGTATATATATACACACACACACTGACACACATATACATATATTATACATAAACAAATTGTAAATACTTATAGTAATTACATAAACAAATTGTATTATACATAAAAACACACACACATATAAACTTATATATACACACATATATTATACATATATAAGAGAGTATACTTATACATTATACTTATATATATATATATATATATATATATATATATAAGTATA
>BQKN01064364.1:70760-93230 GCA_022839385.1 Asparagus kiusianus | reverse complement strand
TTGACTTGCGAGCGAATCTGTTTGTTGGTCCATCGCGGTAATTTTTATCGTCTACAAGACCCCCTTCAAAGTTTTCAGACCAAAACCGGCTTGCGTGTGGTCTAGAATACTTTGAATAAAGAAATTTTGGGCGGATCGAGTGCCTTAGGATTTTTAACAAATCCTCAGCTATCAACGGATTTGATCTGCCTTTACCGATTACCGTTTGAATCGGGCTAGCTATATTATTCCCCTCAGTATGATGAGTTGTCGAGTGGTTTCTCTTAGGCTTAATGCTAAGATTCATACTCTGACCCCTAGCCGCCTGGGGCGCGGGTCTAAACAAAATTACTTTGTCGATTTTGCAATATTGGGCGAATCGCCTGTTTCCTAAGGGTGGGTGAGTCACGCAGGCGAAGCTGGGCTTTGATGGCAAAATTTTCGCCGTCAAGACTTTTCCCTCGGGCAAAAGCAGGCCTAGTGTGAGCAAACCACGTGTCCACCGGCAGCGCTTCCTGCCCTTCTAGCTAAGGCGGCATGGCTTTATCGTGATTTGACAGTTCGACGTCCACTCCGCGCGCCTCATTCTGATCGTGGCCATGGTTTTCGAATCCAACCGTTGGATGTAACCGCCAACTTCGGTTCATTCGATGTACCGAGGGTGGTTTGGTCCGTCGATCTTGATCGTGTCCACGTCTCCCGTTCGTGGGGGTTTCGCCTTTCAAGGGTGGTCGTGGCCACGTGGGCAGTTAGGTCTTTTTTAAATGAGCCCTCTTCTCCCCTCGAGAGCTGCCGTGTTCAAAAAATCTCGAAAATCTTTTTCAAGGAGACAGAGTGCTGCTTCGTCCTTCAATGGCGGCACGATCCAAGAAGTGTATTGCAAAGGGAAAAGGGCCCGGACGCTTTTCCGACCGTCTCTCCGCCGGTGCGCCCCTCCGCATGCCGGAGCCGCGTTCAGATAAGTCACGAAATCTTCCTGGTGTTGGGTTTGGGGGAATGAGTGTCGCTCATCCTTCTGAAATTCCGCTGTCCCTTGGTAGTCTCCCTGATTTGGGGCTAAGTTAGCCCTATTTACCTTCAAAGGGTGATTTTTGTTTCCTCGGGCGAGCTCAAACTTTAACGGGAAGAGGGGAGGGGCGAACTTTGCTTTTGACAGGCGAGTTCGGCCCTTCTCTGGAAGGGGGGGAGTATCGCCCGTGCGGATAGACCTTGTTCGAAGCAGGTTCCCCCTTTCGACAAGAGAATTCGTCCATACCTGTTCGATGGGCGACTTCGCTCTTACAGCGGACTTTGTCTTGACTGACTTCTTGCTCTTTTCGCAGCAACTTTTTCTAATGAGGCTTTTCCAGAGGGCGTGGCCATTGGCCACGCCGGGGGTATGAGTTATACAGCACCCCCTCGATTTCCCTCTTTGGCTCCAGTACCCTCATTCACCGCCGACAAACCTCATGGCTTGGTGAAGAGGGTTACAGATGGTTATCACTTGACGTTACGAGAGTTGACGACCGATGCGGTGCTGACAGATGATGCCAGAACGGGGTTGCCAAAGCCTCAATTTCTGTTTGGCGATGCAGCAACTGATCCTTCCGTTCTTTTGCTCAAGGAGAGCAGGTGATTCCGCACGGTGGAAGGGACTCACTATTACCTTCCTAGTATGCCAAGAGGGTTTTCGATCGTCGAGCTGCGGTCTCTCGCGGTCCCTCGTGTGATGAATTGGGACCTGACTCCAACTCAGGATGGGGTCACCTGCGGCGTTTTCACGGGCTCTTCGGCTGGGTATAGGGTGGA
The DNA here is from genome assembly GCA_022839385.1 of Asparagus kiusianus. NCBI lineage: Eukaryota > Viridiplantae > Streptophyta > Magnoliopsida > Asparagales > Asparagaceae > Asparagus > Asparagus kiusianus. Next base: position 91,463 of record BQKN01064364.1, on the reverse strand, counting down.
GAGTTCTTGTAAGCGTGTGACGGGTCTGCGCCCTGGCTTGCTGTCTAATGAGCCACCGGCAGGGGAGACGACGGCGGTAGCGGAGACTTTTCATCATCACTTCTTCCGCGTTGATGGGAAGTTTCCTCCAAAGGACTTTAGAGCCCCGGGGTGGGTATATTTGTCGCCTGGTAGCGACACTTAGTGGTCCAAGATCACCGATTTTATTCTGGCCGAGAATTCTAACCTCAAGAATTCGGAGCTGTATGTGGCCATTCAAGCCACTCAACATGGTCTGCGGATCAACGCTTCCCAGTTCCATAGCATCCTGGAACTGTATTGTGCGGAAAGTGGCATGTTCTTCACTCCCAACGGTGAGCTTGGCATCACCCCCATGAGATGTAAGAAGTGTCAGGGCTGTCTCTGGGTGACTTTCCCTATGAGAAGTACGTCCCTGATCAAGACGAGATTGATCAGCTCTCGAACCATTCCCCCTTAGTGGTTGAAACTTTGTGGGAGTTATTCTGCCACTACCACATCTGCCTCGGTACTTTAGGGGCGTCGGATCACAAGGGGAAGAAGAAGAGGACTCCGGGCATCAGCCACAAGAATTAGGCTAACTATCTGTTCCCAAGGAACAATGTCAAGGGGAAGCCGGCTCTCCCGCTGGGCGAATATGACCAATCTGAAGTGGAGGCGAGAACAGCCGAAGAGGGGAGCACCATAACTCTCGAACATGACGAGGGCGGATTCAAATTTGGTACGGTCCTTCACTCGTTCCATCATCAGGCGAAGTCCCCCATCTCTGGGAAGGCTTTATTCGCGGGGTACCTCATGTTATGGCTGAAGAGGTGTATAGTCCCCACTCACTCTTTCGAGGCGATTCCTGTGGAGGTCGTGTATCCCGCGGTCTGCTTAGCCTACGGGAAGTCCTACGCCTTGGTATCGGCGACGATAGCGTGCATTCACCGGGGGCTCCGCGCCCTGACGGCCCAGTTCTGTTGTGTATCAGCCATCAATGAGGGAGCAGGAGAGATCATCAGGACCCCCAATCCTAGGGTGGGGCTGCCGTATACTTATCTAATAGCATGGTTCGTTTGCCATTGTGAGTGTTTGATGAGCGCCCCCGCGGCTCTTCAAGGAGATAAATTTATCCCATTCGTCGAGCACTTGGAGAGGTGTTCCTGGAAGTGTAGGGACATTCCTGATGCACGGAAGACGCTCTCTCATTTCGTTCACTACAATTTCCACTGCTTCTTTCCTCATTTTAGCGAATGAGGATACGGGGAGTCCCTCAAAGATGTGTCGGCGGCGGATCATTACACGGTTCTTTCGCACGGCGCCTTCCGCTAGTTGGTGAACATCCGGCCGGGGTATCACATCCTACGGACGGGCTCCGTGTGCTATCTTGAGCCGTATGTCCCTTGCAGGCTCGTTCGCCAGCTTGGGTATGGCCAACTATATGTTGGGAACGCCAATCCCCATCTGTACTTCGAAGGGGGGTTGGTGGACGGAGCTCGGGGATGGTTCTGGACTCACGCTGGTGGTACTAATGTTCGCTCTGAATTACCTACAAAGGATCGTGATTTGCATCACACTCTCCTATACTGCAGGTGGTATCGGGGTGCCAGTGCTGATCCCGAAGGCTTTTGGTTTGGCGGCTCGTGTTTGGCGGAACAGGAGCATATCCCTAGAAGGCCTCTACGTACTTTGAGACGGAGAGGTCGCCAAACTGTTAAGGAGTGGTTGTCCGAGGACCTGACTGGAGACACCGAAGGCGGTGACATAGGTCCAGACGAATCTGAGGCGCCAGAGACGCGAGCCCCCTCTCCTAGTCTTCTCTCGGATCCCCAAGGTGAGCGTAGGGAGCCTGTCGAGTTGACCCGAGCGGGTGAACGTCTGGAGCAAGCCCGGAGCACGATCGCTAGGCGGATGGGGATGCCCCTGTTGTCTCCAAGCAGTTCGTTGCTCACAAAGTGGCAGCGAGAAGCGGCAGAGGGTTCCAGAGCGGAAGCGGCCAAGAAGGCTCATGGCGAAGAGACTGTGGGGACCACCAGAGCGGCGGATAGCTAGGACGATACTGTCTCTGAGGCGGGAGCTGCTCAGCCTACCCCTTCTGCCGTATCGCGAGCGGCTCCGGTAACTTCGAAGGACAACCTTCCTTTATCTGATGTGGGTCCACAGGCAGGGGTCTCAGCGACTCCTGCATCTGTACCAAGTGGTAGTTTTCTTAGCACGGTACTCTTATGTACGAAATTGGGTTCGTATTCTCTGACCGTTCATACTAAATTTGTGCAGGTGCGGTCGAGAAAGTGATCCTCATTCCTTCTGACGAGGAGGAGGGGAGTGGAGACAAAGGAGACTAGGGGGTTCAGGTAAGCGTGAGTTTTAGTGCTGTCGATCCTTCTAAGCCAAGGGGACATTTATCAGTCTTCTTTCTGTATCCGCAGTTGGCCCCTCTCATGAAGTTATAGGCAAGGAGGATCCTCCCTCTTGGGAGGGTCATTCAAGCGAATCAGAGACGGATGACGACGCCTCAATTCACGAGGCGCTATCGAGCGAAGAGGAAGTATCGGTCTCTGTGGGTCAACAAGGGGGAACCTCCACCTTCGAGGGAGCATCGGTCGGGGGTGAGCGCTTGGTACGAGAGTCTCCAGCTCGAGAGGGAACCCTCACTGGGTTGATGGCCACTTCCTTATCGGTGGTGACTTGCGATTCTACTACCGCCACTCTGGTGGCATCAACAGTTGTTCCGGCTCTAGCGGCGCCAGTCGCTGTTTCTGCGATTATGACCACTAGCACCCCGATTGTAGCTTCATCCTCGTTTGAAGATACCGCTCTCTCCCTTGGAACGCTGGCGAAAGACGCAGGTGGCGCGAGCTCTGGCCAACTTTGAAGATACTTTAGCCCACTGCACCCGGCTGGTCTTGGAGGAGAGTTGCCCCTTCGAGGAATTCAAGGAGGATCTCGAACACGACGCGTCCTTTTTGCGTAAGAGGCTTGATGCTACCGCGGCGAGGCCCTACTTTCGGCGTCTGAACGAAGTGGAGGGGGCCGTTCGGCAGCTGCTCACTCTTCACGCGGAAAGCTCCACTCTTGTTGATCTCGCCTCCCGCGAAGTTTGAGTAGCTATGGCAGAGCGTGATCGCCGCCTGAATGAGAGTATGTCGCTGGAGTTAAAGTTGTCAGCAGAGTTGGAGCAGGCCAAGGCTGCAGATGAACGGGTTGCCCACGAGCAACAAGCGGCCGATAACCGGGTCTCCCGACTTTCTTTCGAAGTAGAGAGACTGAAACAAGTTATAGCTGACGCACAGGCTTCCCTGGCCGTTCAAGAGAAGGCTCGTGATCAGGCGGCAAAAGAGCTGGAGGGCATTGAGTCTCATCGACAACTGGTCACTGACTCTGTCGAGGAGAAGGATCGAGCTCTCAAGGATGTCAAAGAGACCATTCAGGACTTAATCTCGCGCACAGAGGAAGATCTTCGTCGAGAGGTCTTAAGAAGGCTCGAGCTTCGCCACGCCGCTAAGGTTCACGAGGCAGAACTACGGTTGAAAGATTTGTAATTCGCCTTTAATTTCTCACTTGTAATAGGACTCCCTTTTCATAAATGAAATTATCCTTTTGTTTCTGGCGATTATTGCGTGTGTGCATACTATATATAACATAGATATTTCTATGCACTAGTCGGCGTTTAGCCGTGGGACACTTTCCTCAATAGACTCGTTTCGCCTGCTGGCAAGTTTTGCGTGAGGGTGAACTTGCAGTTGTCATGCTAATAGCGATTTTGGTTACAGGTTGGCTCCGCTTTTAGTGGGTCGTGTGTTCACCCACGTGCATGTCAGTTATGGAGACGTGGGTGCGCCGCCTCGTATTAATTGTGGTACGATGGGTCCCTTCATCCTTCGTGCCCGATCCGGGCCGTTAGCTAGAGATCGTGTCTAGGAACTGCCGAATCCTGGCCGTTTATAGGGGATCCGAACTGTTCGGCCTTCTTCTCAACTGTTTGGGCCTGAAAGGTCCAATCGAGTCGTCGATAACCGCCTAGGGTTAGGGTATTTTAGTACCCTTCCCCTCGTCAAGAAAAGACCAAAGTTTTTTTTTGTCTTTCTCAGAGAAAATCCAAGTTTCTCTTGCATTCTCCAGATGGCACCGAAGGTGAAGAGGGCTGCTTCTAAAAAGAGGAAGGAGGCGTCTTCTTCAGGCGTTGTGAAAGCCGCCTCTACCGAAGGTAAGTCTGTAATTCAACTCCTGCTCAGGCATGGCTTGGTATTTCTCACTTAACTCCCCCTTTCATGCCATTGCTGTGCTTCACAGCCCATGAGGCTGAGCCTATCTTGATATCCGATGACGAACCTGAGAGTCCGGAGCCTTCTCCTGCCCGCGGTCCCGCCCCGCCGCCAGAAACGGAACCTTGCCTCGAGATCCCACCCATCGCGATGCTTGCCCCAGGTCAAGAGCCTATTTCCCCTGGTTCTTTGCCTTGGCAGGATCGCGTCGAGGAGTTTGAGAATGCCGTGAGGCAGGTGATTTCTCTTGTCGATCTTGGCATGGGCAGCTTTGACAGCTTCAGGCAATCTCTCCTGGATCGCGTGGTCGACCTTCGACGATCGGGCGAAAATCGGCTTGCCACCCGTTGCATGCAAGAGCTCCATCTTCTGGAGTCGCGCATGATAGGGCTAGAGACATTGCTGCGGGAAGGCCCGGAAGTTTATATGGAGTCTTGCCTGGCTTTTATCAGGCGTAGGGAGGCTCAGGAACAGGAGGTCCGTTCTAAGGAAATTGCTGATTCGGAATCCATCGCCAACTTCTGGGTGGGTCAACAACACTCGTCGGAGGAGGAAATCGTTGACCTCGATCGCACGATAGCTCGCCTACGAGTCGAACTGGGACATGCGGAGGCGAAGTTGGAAGGGCTTCAATCTGATGTCGTCACTGTCCGCAAGAAAGCTGAGGTGGAAACTAGGCGTCTCTTGGCCTTGTGGGAAAAAGACGCTGTCGCTAGGTCGAGCTCTGAGGAACAAATCAGGAGAGCGGCTGAGGACAAGGCTCGAGAGGACCACGCGAGACGGGTGGCAATAGCTAAGGAAGAGATTTCCACTTTTAGTGTGTTTGATTGAGATTTCAACCATGTATTTGTGCTTAAAATATTTTGCTTGTTTGCCTTAAAACTATGTCATGACTCGTGAAGTCATAACTTTGTGCAAATGCCTTGCCTTAGTGAAAAACTAGTGTATGTTCTATGTTTCGACCATAACATTATGACTTTCTTAGCTATTAAATCATAACTTTGTTCAAATGTACTGTCTAGAAGCATCTGCTGAAGTTTGTGTTTTTTCTTTTTCATGTTTCTTTTGGATATACCACTCTCCAATGTTTCTTTTGCATGGCCATCAGCGATTTCAGGCGGCACCCCCTTGGGCGAAGACTCAACTCGAGTACAGGTCGGTCCAAATGATGGTGAATTCGCTGGGAGAGTCGTATTAAACCGCCAGAGAGTTCTCTTGAAGGTTAACTTTGACTGTTGGCGAATTCGAACCGTGGGTGAATCCCTGGTGTTGGCAGATTCGTGTTGAGGATGACCTTGGACGCTGGCGAGTTTAGAACGCAAGCGGGACTTTCGAAAGGACGAACTTAGGTTGTAGGCGAAATCTCGTGCCATGCGTCCTTCAGCGGGTCCAAGTGCTTGTCAGCTAAGGCTTTAAAGACGTGTCAATGCTCATTAATGGCGAAATGACAGAACGCCTCGCCTCTTGGGCTTCATCCGATTGGTCTGTTCGGGTTTTGAGAAGCATGGCTTTGAATGGAGCATGGCTTTTAATGGCGTTGAGCTCGAAGCGCTGCAGGGTATCTGGGCCGTTCGATTGCTCGAGGGAAGAGATCTCGACTGTTATATCTTCGGCTATATCTCCCGTACTCGCCATCTTCTCAGTCACGCTCTTTTCTTTTCGAGAAAAATTTGTTAGACGAAAGACCGCTGCCACAACTTCTGCTCCAATGGCCTCCGACTCTGACCACAACGCCTCCGAGGAGGTCGGCTCCTCTGCCACCGTCATCGACGTTGGCGCTCCACCTGCTTTCCCGGCGAGCTCAGTCCAGGGGTCCTCCGTTTGGGATCCTGTGGCTTACCCTGCCTTCGTGCCCCTCCAGAGGTTGGAGGATTTGGTGCGGGGGGTCGCCCTTTCAGTAAGCACGGGCGGCGAGCGGTATTACGACGCGCTTCCTCTCGTGGAAGCGGGTTTGAGGGAGATTCGACGAGCGGGTGATATCTCGCTCGCACGTCAATGCGAGCAGGAGCTCCACCGAGTGGAGGAGTGGATGTACCGCCTCGAAGAGCTGGCCTATGAAGATCCCTCCGACGTACCCCCGCCCCTCTCTCTGCGCCTTCTGCTCGAGCGCGAAGAGCGGGCGAAGCAGATCCAGGCGAAAGAGGCCGACCTTCGACGTCTGCGGAAGCGACATCGGGCGGTTCTGGACCGGATGAACGCTTATCTGGACAGGGCCTTCTTCGAGGACGTTGGTTCTCTTCGTGGTGAGGCGAAGCTGCGGGAGCGCGGGCACAAGGCGAGGAGGCTCGGCGAGGCCACCAGAGAGGTGGAGAGGGCGTTGCAGCTTCTTCACCAGGAGGAAGAGGACAGCAAGGCGAACTTGGCCAAGCGGCAGCAGAAGCAGAAAGAGAAGGCGATGACCCAGTGGGAGGCGGATCGTGCAGCGGTCAAGGCCAAGCTTTTCTCTTTTAGCCTGCTGAAATTCCTCTGAGGCTTGCCTCCCCTCCTTTTTTTTGTTGTTTTGTTTGTCATTTTAGTTGATGCCACAGGCATCATAACTTGCAAACTTATGTATGTGAATTCTGGCCCGTAATGGCCTTTAGCTTTTGCTTATTTTTGCTTCGTATGCACATTTTTCTTTCTTTTGTCTGCACTGTTTGGCATTTGAGTTGAACTCGGCAAGCATTCGACTGTCTTATTTTGGACTTAGTCGTTTTAGGCTCTTGTCCTTCCCTCGGCTGTTCACAGCGTGGGATCGGGTTAACCCCGATCTTCGCGTTGTAGCTCTGATGGGATCAAGAGAGTAACACTTGGTTTGTCAGCAAAGAACAATCGTTCGTTCATGCGGCCAACTGAAGAACCCAGCTTTGACTCGCCACTCGGCGAGCAGTCACTTGGGGGACCGGCAGACAGGACGTCTGCCGAGCCGCTCTCGCCAATTGTCGTCGTCTGGATAGGCGGCGACATAGGTGATGATCAAACCGTTCAGGGATGTAGGAATATGACGCTCTATTGTTGTAGGAGCCATCGCGTGGTAGGCTGCTACCCATCAGTTACCCTAAGGGAATATTAGAGTATCTGGGATAGGTCAAATAGTTCAGGGACGTAGGAGTGTGACTATCGACCGAAGCGATAACACGTTGCGTGGTAGGTTATCACTTAGGCTATGCCATTCGTAGGAATAGCGACGCCAATCATCGGAGGTAATCATTAACCTGATGAAGCTTTGTTGTGATCAGAGCAACTGTGGGGTCTTACCATCTCGTTGAGGGAGACTGATAAGTTGGTTTGGTTAGAGGTGACAGTTAACATAACCGAGTTGTTTGCCGCGATATGAGTGACTTTGGTGAATCCGCCATCTTATTGGGGAAGATAGGCGAATTGAACTCTGTTTGTCGTGATATGAACGACTTAAGTGGATTCGCCATCTCATTAGAGAAGATAGGCGAATTGAATGGGTTTGTCGTGATATGAACGACTTAAGTGGATCCGCCATTTCATTGGAGAAGATAAGCGAATTGAATAGATTTGTCGTGATATGAACGACTTAAGTGGATCCGTCATTTCATTGGAGAAGATAGGTGAATTGAATGGGTTTGTCGTGATATGAACGACTTAAGTGGATCCGCCATTTCATTGGAGAAGATAGGAAAATTAAACTCTGAGAGGGGTCTTTCGCCAGAGCGGGTAGAGTAGGGACTGTTTAGCCTCGTGCACCAGTTGGAGGGGGTGAGGACCAGCTTAGACTCATGCACTCGTGGGAGTTGGAGAGGAAGAACTAAGGGTAGTACTTCTTCAAGTATTTGCCGTTGATAGGCATCATGATCTTGTCGCCGTTTGGCTTGACAAGGCGGTAAGCTCCATTCGAATAGACTGTTTCTATTACGAATGACCCTTCCCATTTGGATTGAAATTTGCCTTTCTTCTTGGAGGTAAGAATCATTGGTTGGCGAACGGCCAGCACCAGCTCCCCTTCTTTGAAGGCTCGGCGCCTGACCTTCTTGTCGAAAGTCTTAGCCATCCGGGCTTGATAGAACTCAATGTGTTGTTGAGCCTCTAGTCGTTTGTCGTCCAACGCTTCGAGCTCAGCGAGTCTTTGTCGATGGTTGTCTTCCACCGTCATCCCTGTTGCTAATGCGATGCGGAGTGACAGGATCTGAATTTCTAGTGGCAATACGGCCTCACAACCGTATACTAATGAATAGGGCGTGTGGCCAGTCGGTGTGCGAACCGTTGTGCGATACGCCCACAAGCTTTCGCCAAGTTTTTTGTTCCAGTCGCGTTTGCTGGTGGAGGTTAACTTGGTTAAGATCTTGATGATTGTTTTGTTGAAGGCCTCGGCTAAACCATTCGCAGATGGGTTATAGGCCGTGGAAGAGAGGTTCTGTATTCGAAACTTATCGCAGAACCTGGTGAATGCATAGCTAACAAATTGCATGCCATTGTTATGAATGATACGTCGTGGTATGCCGTATCGGTAGATGACATGGTGTTTGATGAATTTAATCACGTCATTAGTCTTGACTTCCCTTAAGGGGATGGCTTCGGCCTACTTAGAGAAGTAGTCGGTGATCGTGAGAATAAAGCGATGACCTTTCGCCAACGGCGGGGAAATTGGGCCAACTATGTCCATTCCCCATGCTTCGAAGGGCCAGGAAGCCTTGGTTGGGTGTAGGTCCTCTGGCGGCTGATGCATGTAGTTGGCATGGACTTGGCACTCATGGCAGCACTTCGCGTAGACGACTGCGTCGTGAACCATTCTAGGCCAGAAATAGCCTATCCTTCATAGGCGATCCTAAAGTTTGGGTCCGGGCTGATGGGCCCCGCAAATACCGTCGTGGGCCTCGCGCAGAGCCTCCTGTGCCTCTGCCTTCGAGAGGCATCGAAGCAACAAGCCATCTTACGACTTTCGATACAACGTTTTAGTGGTGGAATCATAGTAGAATCTCGTAGCACGTCTACGAACAGACTCTCGCTCTTTTGCATCTTCGGGAAATACACCGTATAGGATGTAATCAATGATCGAGAGGCGCCAATCCTCAGCACCGGGCTGATCTGGGGCTTGGTGGGTGGCGTTCGCTTCTGGAGCGTCCTTCAGCCGAAAGAGCTTTCTTCTCGCCACTGTGACCCATTAGGTTGTCCCGAATGGTTGAGCCAAGTTGGCCGCCAGGGAAGCGAGGGCATCCGCATGGGTGTTCTTGGAACGTAACACGTGCTCTATGCAGAAGCTCTCGAATGACCCCACTAGTCGGACAACTACCTTGTGGAGTGGGATTAAGTCATCGTTCCTAACTTCGTATTCGCCGGTCATCTGCTTGACGATGAGCTAGGAATCGCCGTAAGCTTCGAGACGTCTTATCCCTAGCTCTTGGACCAGCTCAAGCCCGATGAGTAGGGCATTGTACTCAGCCACGTTGTTGGTGCATGGCTTCGTCAAAGAGAAGGCTCGGGGCAGCACGTGGTTGTGCGGAGAAGTGAGGACTACCCCCACTCCTGCGACGATAGAGCCGTCCGTGGCTATACGAGACGCGCCGTTAAAGAACATCTGCCATAACTCCGGTAACGAAGTTACGTTGGCTTCAGGCGGTTCGTCTGGCAAATCTTCAAACAAGTCGGTCTTTGACCCTAGTGGATGACTGGCCATGAGATCGCAAATGGCCTGTCCCTTGACGGATTTTTGGGGCATGAAGTGAATATCATACTAAGAGAGGAGAAGAGCCCACCTAGCCAGGCGCCAGTTCAATGCTGCGGGTTGCGTCATGAAGACACGAATAGGGTTCATCCGGGAGATGACATGGATTGTCTGACCAACCAGGTAGTGTCGCATCTTTTGGATGGCGAACACCAAGGCCAAGCGTTCTTTTTCGACCATTGGGTACCGTTGTTCAGCCCCTTGCAGGGTCCTACTTAGGTAGTAGATGCCTTGCTCGTAGCCCGCCTCATCGTTTTGTGCCAAGAGAGCACCCAAAGAATGCTCCATGGCCCGGATGTAGATGAGAATGTTTTCGTCAAAGTTGGCATTTTTTGACGGCTACAGAGAAACGGTCTTCCTGATATTGGCGCGGCGAGGACTGGCGGATTCAAAAGGTAAGCCTTGATGTCCTCGAAGGCCTTTTGGCAAGACTCGTCCCATACGAAGGAAGTGCCTTTCTTCATAAGCTTGGAGAATGGCTGGCACTTGCCTGAAAGGTTTGAGATGAACCTTCGGATGTAAGCTAATCGTCCTTGAAGAGCTCTCAATTCTTTGAGATTCCGGGGCGGCTGAAGCTCTTGAATGGCTCGCACCTTGTCTGGATCGATCCGGATCCCTTTCGTCGTGACGACGAAGCCAAGGAATTTACCACTAGACATCCCCAGAAATGACTTCGTGGGGTTCATCTTGAGCTGATGAGTCCTCATGAGTTCGAACATCATTCTCAAGTCTTGGAGGTGGTCGCCTTTGTGGCGACTCTTCACGACCAGGTCGTCTACGTAGCATTCCACCGTTTTTCGCAGATGGTCTCGAAAGATTATGCTCATGGCGCGTTGATAGGTTGCACCAGCATTCTTGAGTCCAAAGGGCATGACCGTGTAGCAGTACACCCCCATGGGAGTGCGGAACAAAGTGTGTTTCTCATCTTCGGGGTGCATTTTGATCTGATTGTACCCGGAGAAACCGTCCATGAAGGACATCCTCTCGAATCTGCACGTGTTGTCAATGATGACATCCGTGATGGGCAAGGGAAATTCGTCCTTTGGGCACGTGGCGTTGAGGTCTCTGAAGTCAATGCAGATGCGGATTTTACTGTTTTTCTTTAAGACGGGAACAATGTTTGCCACCCAGTCAGGGTGCTGTTCCTCTCTGATGAAGCCGGATTCAATGAGCTTCTTCACTTCAGCCTCAATCGCCTCCATAATTTGGGGGCGAAACCGCCTTTGCTGTTGTTTGACTGGCTTGGCGTCTGAGCTGATGTTGAGGCGATGCGTGGCGACCCGAGGATCCAAGCCAGGCATGTCCTCATAATTCCATGCGAAGACGTCAATGTATTCCTGTATGAGGGCAATGAGATCCTCTTTTTCTTGAGGAGGTAGGCTACCGCTGATGAATATAGGCTTGGGATTCGCGTCAGTGCCCATGTTTACCTGGAGGATTTCGTCTTCAGTCGTGGTTCCCGTTGCTCGAAGTGACTGCTCCACTGGGCGTTAATATGGCGATCCCATGTCTCGTCATAAAGTGGAAGTTGTCCATCCTCCGCAAGCTCAACGGGATCCATCGTGGCCATGTTGACTGTGAGGCCCTCGAACAGATCCCTCACGCTGACATCCGAGTCCCATGCCGATGTTACTGACGATTGATCCCCTGAACATGCATAGTCGGAATCTTCGTTGACGTAGAAAAACAAATCTGACGAGGAGGAGGAGTAGCCTAAGCCTCTCCTAGTCCTGTTGAAGTAATTTGAGGGCTTCCCCTTAGGTACGTAAGCGGGTTGGATGACCGTCTTGCGTCCTCGGCCGTAATTGAGACCCTCCAAACGAGTGAGGTTGTACCCCATATCGCTCATCATGCGTTTCGCAATTCGATTGTACTGCGAAAACTGGGGCGCTGGGCCTTCGTCTTCTGACTCATCCCAGAGCGTGCGCAAGGGTTGATCGATCCGGCCGAAAATAATGTCTTTTCGATATCTATCTCGGGCTGGCATAACAAATACGTCTCGCGACGAGTCAATCGGCTGCCTCCTCGCGGCGTACGACGAGCATACCGGCATGTGCTGGGCCGGATCGCCGTAGAGTTTTGTCCACGAGTCATTGGGTTCATCGCCCTCGGACGTAGAACAAGACGACACATAAGTAAAGATGGACTTTTCATTCATGGTAGTTTTCCCTGCCTGAACGGCGTTGGTTACATGATGACTCTCATAACCGATTACAATTGACTCGAAGTCGTTTAATATCAGGTTATCGCCGTACTCAGGTTCGCTATCCGCCTCGTTGCCGCTTTCTGGCTCCTCAACTGGCGATTCGACGGGGTCCTGATACAGCAGAGAGTCTGTGAAGTAGTTCTCGACGCCTTTGAAAGGTTGTCTGTCGGCCACTACTGTTTTTACTCGTTCGTAGTCGTCCACGTACTTCAAACATTGGTGAAGGGTGGATGGGACTATCCAATTGCCATGGATCCATGGGCGCCCTAAGAGCATGTTGTAAGAAGGCTCGGCATCGATGACGTAGCAGGTCACTTCCGTCTTCATGTCACCTATTCGGCATTTCAAGCGGATTTTACCCAGCGGCCGCGTCCTTGTGGCGTTGAAGCCAAAAATGGTCGTGGTGGTCGAGGAAAAACGCTTCGGCGGTATCCCCAAGTGCTTGATCAGTTTTAGGGGCACGATGCTCAATGCAGATCCCGGGTCGACTTGGATTCGATCCACTTTCGCCGATCCGACATATCCCGTGAAGTACAGAGGTCGATCATGAGACGTGCTCTTGATGAGCATGTCCTCAGGAGTGAAGATGATGCACGTGACTCGTCTATCTGAGACCTGGCAACAATTTGCACATTCCTGTTCCGCCTCCGTCTCTTTTGAGAAATGGGTCGAGAATGCCTCTGAATCCGCCAACGCCTCCTGTAGGGCCTCCCGTGTAGACCTGGATAGTCTAAGGAGGTCTTACATGGTGATTCGCGCGGGAATGCTTTTCAGTTGTACGAGCACGTTGAACCGGAAAGGTTAACGGCTTGAGCTGGGTGCACCTGGATTGGGAGGGGTTATTGCGGCTGGCCTCACGGGAGGTCTTGCCATGTTCTCTGCTCTCGTGGGGTATTCTTTGGCGAACTCCTTTCCTGCCCTCGTGGCGAAGACATTGGTATCCTCCTCGGAATCAGTAAGGGCGGTTATCACTTCGCCGTCTCTATCGGGAATGGCAGAGACAACGTTACAATATTTTCTCTTGGCCTCTTTCGAGGGCCTTGTAGTCCATTGTTCATCGTTAAGGAGGTCTGGTGGACCCACATTATCTGTCCCGATGGTAGGGTCTGCGGGACCAAGCCCTTCTCCCGCTGGTGGTGAGGATCTTCGTTGGTGATCTTCAAAACCGCTTTGGGATAGGAATTACCCCGGCCGGCGCTCGGACCTCTGGGAGATTTGTCCCAAAGCTCAAGGTGATCATGTTTGTGGTCACCTGCTTTTGGACCTTCTCCTTCTTCAAGACCCCTGCGTCGTAGAGGGCCTGAAGCTTGTCCTTGAGGACGTAGCATTTGGTCGTGTGGTGACCAAGGAACCTGTGATAAGCGCAGTAGGTTGGGTCACTGGTTTTGTCTGCCTCCTCAGGCTTCATGGCCTCTGGCAGTTTGATTCGACCACTCTTGAGCAGAGTATCGAACGTCGCCACCACCTGGTCTTCTTTGAAGTCATACTGCCGCGGGGGGCGTTGTTCAAATTGCCTAGGTTTCTGCCTCTGAGCAGCCTTTGGCGCTGGGGCAGAATCAACAGCCATAATCTCTTTTCCTCTTGTTCGAGGGGGGTTCTTCGGCACGGTTGGTTCTGCAGCTCCTTTCTTAGGCTGTGGTTCTTCGACCTCGAGCCTTTTGATCATGTTTTCTACTTGTTCGCCTTGATGAACAAGCTCTTTCCATGTCCGTGTCTCTACTGCGCCTATCTTAGACAGGATGTGATCGACAGATTGTTGCGACACATCTCGATCAGTGTCGACTCGGAGACTTGGTCCCGACAGTGGACTGATCGGTTCCGAAATCTCTTTACGAAGTCGTCGACCGACTCCGACTTCCGTTGTTTCTCCGCGAGGACGGTGGCCATCGACACTTCTATGTCGTCGTTGAAAAAGCGGGCCAAAAAGAGCCTTTCGACGTCGGCCCATGACTTGATCGAGCCGGATTCTAGCTTACGAAACCATTCAAAGGCTACCCCCTTGAGGGTACCTATGAATAGTCGAGTAAGAATGGCATCGTTCCCCGTGAGGAATCCAGTCTGCGCCATGAAATAGTAGATGTGCTGTGAGGGCGAGCCTTTGCCATCGAACTGCACCAGGCTGATCGGTTTGAATTTCGTTGGGTATGGGACCATGTCCCACTCGATAGGGTAGGGACGGACCACCTCCAGCTTATTCATATTTTGCTGAAGCTTCAGCGCGTTGAGTTGATCTTGGAACTCGTCGAACCTTTTGTCACGGGTGCTATCACCGGTGTGTGACGTTCCTACCGATGTCTTGGAAGAGTAATCAGACTGTGGATTACTGTTGTCTTCCGTTTTCGTCGCCGGACGACAGGGAGGTATCCACTCCTTATCCCCAGTTCGTCGGGGTAAGAGACGTTGCGCCCTCTTCTTCTTCTTCTTCTTCTTGTTCAGAAGTTGTTCCATCATCTCTCTCAGAGAGTCGATGGTCGCCTGCTGTTCCTCCATCTTTTGAGCCATCGTCTGCTCGTGGGTGAGTTCCGTCATGTGTACCCTTGTAGGTATTTCCTGACTCGAGTGTGAGGTCTGGGACGTGGCTGCCGCCGAATGAACCTCGTCTTCGCCGTGGGAGGAGGGTGCCAGGGTCGAATAGTCAAACCCGATGCTTACCCCCTTATGGCTACGGGTCCGTTGGTATATGCCCTCTTGTCGGGCTCGGGCGAACCGGGTGTTAGGTCTTAGAACGGAATTCGAATCTGGGGAATCGGAGAGTACCTCCTTACCCTTGTCCGTCATGTTGACTGTGGCGGACGGGAGATCTCGGACGTCGGCAACGCGTCCTTTTTGGTGACGATGCTTTCGACGGGAGGTCCTCTGCTGAGAAATTTGTTGAGAAAGTCTCTCAAACACCGAAGGCTTCGCCGTTCCTATGCATTGGCAATCGGCGAGCACCGTGTGGATGAGCCTTTCGCAATGGCACTGAGGACTCGCCTCGCGTATGGTGCGTTTGCGAGTTAAATATTCTCGGAGATCTCCTGTGGGTGGTTGGTGACAACCCCCAGCATCGGAAGGATCGCCAGGGTGAGCACACGAGAGATCTTTGGATGTACTCCCTGGTGCACGCTGGGTGGAATGCTGTGATGTTGGAGTTAGGCGATCTCGCCTTGATACGCGAGTTTTCGCGTTTGGGCGAACTCCAGCGTGTAGGCGAGTTCCAACCCTTCGTTTGAACGAGCGGGTTCGTGGAGTGTCACCTACTTCCTTACCTTTACGTTTATCCGCCAGAGGATTATGGCGAGGCTCGCCAGCCTTTAAGGATTCGCCTATTCTGGTAGGCCCACTCGCTAAGGGTGGTTTATTTACATCAGGGATGTGACCTGAGAAGCGAAGTCCACCTGAGCGGGCGACCCCATCCTTCTTGGTTGGTGCTCCTGATTTGGAGGGCCTCCCGATATTGGGTGAGTCATCCTCTCGCCTCTCGCTCCTCGGGCCTGTATGGTGATTCAGGTCGTCGCGTGAAGCGGTGGTTTGTGCTTTCTGCCCGACAAGCGTCTGCCGTCGCTGTTGGCCGGATCTTCCAGCGGAGAGAGCGTCTGCGCGGGCTGTGGCGGGGTGGCTTAGGCCGGAACGAACTAGTGTCTCTTTTGGGACGGGTGTTACCGAGGGTCGTTTAGCGACCCACTTAGTAGACCTTCCCCACATGCTCTCGATTTGGGACTTGGCCTCGAGAGACTTTGGGGTGGGTTTCTCTATCGAGACTCGGGTAGAGCCTTCTGGCGTAGGAGCTTTGACCGTCTTAGGTCGGCTCCTGTGCATTACTCTGTGGCGCTTGCGGGACGCTTCGCCACCGGAAGAGGAGGAAGACAAGTACTCTTCGTACTTGGCCTGGTCGAACTCGATCTCTAGGGACTCCACTGTCGTCCCAACAACAACCTCGTCGAACTGAGCTACCACCATTTCGCTTGAGGAAACAGCTTCTCCTACTGTGGTCGCCATCTTTTGTAGGTATAAATTTCTGATTTTCCCAAAAATGGGGGTTTTGTTTGTATTTATAAGAAGGCTTATTACAAACTAAATCAATCTGAATTACAACAGAAGCAGAGGGAAGGCCCTCTTTGTTTAATCGTGGGGACTTTAAGGTAGCTACAGGATGCTTCGCTCGGTGCTCACACCGAGTCTGCTTCCCTTGGACGGTTCGACCGAGGTTGCTGGAGAGAGCTTCAGTACTCAGTAGAAGCTCAGGTTGATGGAGTTCGAATCCTCTAGTTCGTCGACGATCGGAGCTCGGAATGAGGAGACGGTGCTGCGGTGCAAGAGTATGCCCAGAGCTCGTCATCAATCCTCTTCCTTTAATCAATCTCACAGTTGATGAATAGAGATATTGATCTATTGGCCGATCCGATCCTCTCTTCAGTTTGCTGAAAGAAGCTCTTAAATGGGAGAGAGACAGTTTGGCTGCTCCTTGAATTATGGGATGTGACCGTACACTATTCAAAGACATCCTATTATCCCTCTGTACTACAAACGGTCATTCGAGGAACCGCATATTACATCACATCACGTAGGAGTAGGAAAGCCTCTCCTCGTATCTGTGACAGCGACTGCCAGATACTTGAGTGGATCTGGCCAGCTCATCGAGCGTCGGCGGCTCTTTCTCTCGGTTTGGACGAGTGAGGCAAGCCGCATTTATGAGGGTGCAGGCTGTTTTGGCAGCTGTCTGCTTACCCACGCTGCGAGTCACCGCGTGGCCATTTGACGGTCCTGGGGTCCTGCGCCTTCTCTCCTCTCCCTATGTCCTGATAGAGGTTGGAGAATGGACGTCGTGTGTCTAAGTGAGCTCCAAGTAGCTTGCGGCGCGCTGACAGCTTCGGTTTTCCATTTTGATGGGTGAGGTGACCTGCATTTATGAGGGCGCAGGCCGGTCTGGCGCCTGTCTTGTTCGCTTGAATCGCGGACGGCCGTCTGACGAATCTGGAGCGCTGTGCTCCCTCCCCTCGCATCACAGGAAGTAGGGAAGGCTTGTCCCTGGAAACCCGGCTTTCGGCTCACGTAGGTGGCTTTGGTCTTCTGCCAGCGAAATTGGCATATGAAGACGGATCTGGAATCCCGCGGACGGATTTGGCTTATGGAGCGGATTTTGGGCCTCTGCGGGCGAATCTGGCTCATGAGGGCGGATTCGCTCCCATGCGACTTGGTGTGTGAGGGCCTAGGTGTACCATCGAACCCGTCTCATGGCTACACTCCATTCTTCGTCTAAGTGGATGGTCTTGACTTGCGAGCGAATCTGTTTGTTGGTCCATCGCGGTAATTTTTACCGTCTACAAGGATGTAGCTATGATACTTGGTCTCCGTATAGATCGTCCGTGCATTATCGGCAGTGATAGACATTTTTGTCCGAGAAAGTGTGAGGAGTTGTTAGGTGTAGCTCCAGAGTCAATGCCTGGAGGAAATATTAAATTGAAGTGGCTAAAAAATACCTTCTCGGTGCCGTTGCCTTTTGATGCGCCGCCAATATTGATTGAGCAACATGCACGTGCATACATTATGCACATGATCGGTTCAATATTATTTCCAGATTTGAGTAAAGATAAAGTGCATGCCAGGTATCATTTTTATCAGTATTTACGATTATGTCTGTTGATTTAGCTTATTTTGATAATTTGAAATGTTATGAAAATGATAGGTGGTTACCACTTATCGGGGACTTGGACACGTGTGGTGCGTTATCATGGGGTAGTGCGGTTTTGGCATACCTATATAGAGAGATGTCCAAGGTTGCATTCATGAAAAATAGTGACCTCAAAGGGTGTCTCAGCTTACTGCAAGTATGAGCATGGGAGAGGCTGCATTTGAAGCTGAGACTATGCGTGAATTTACAATTAGACGGACAAATTCCACTAGGATGCAGGTATTATATTTTTTAACGTAGTAAATATAATTGTAGTTATTCATTTGGTACTGAATTTTGAAACTAACCCAGATGGAATGTCCAAAAATGTTTTGACGAGACCCCGACGAGACAGTTAGATTTCTACCAAAATGAGCTTGACCGCATGAAGATTTTTCAGGTATCATTTCTATAAAAACGAGTTTTTTCTTCTATATATCAACTTTCGTTTTAATGATATGCAACAATTACATGTAATACTTTGTAGATGGAATAGGAGCCCTACACCCCATTTCTCGATCATCTACCCCCGATATGCACAGAATATCCAGTTATATGGAGAGCAAGAGTTCCTCTAATATGTTTTGAGATAGTAGAAATGCATGTACCGGACCGCGTGCTTCGACAATTTGGTCTTGCACAACATGTTCCGCAATTTGTTGAAAAAATAGAGAGGAAGGCGAAGAAAGGAGGCCATCAAAAGGACTGGGCAGCTAAGCATCAAAATTATATACACAGATGGAATGATAGATATTTTTGTATTGTTGAGCAAATCGAGCCAACTCCCCAGGAATCAGATTACTACACTTGGGTATTGGAGGATAACTAGAAGATGGATACTCCATGCGACCACATCCCCGGCTGAGTTGCAAAGAGGATATGTGCCTCGGGGTATAGATGAGAGAGAATTAGTAAGTATTTTCAAATTTATTTTAAGTTCATTTTTATTAGAATTTTTCAATATTGCTAAATTATGTTTTTTTTAAAAATTTGTAGGTATCAGCAATAGTTGGTGTTCAAGCCATTGCAAATAGTGGCTTGGAATTGGCTCGAGCAGGTAATATAGAATTAAATATAAAATTTACATATTGTAATTTGAATTTTAAAGTAATTTTTGCATTTCGGAATTTTTGGAATTATCTTTGGCAGGTACATATCCCGAAGCACAGAAACATGCATCAATATATCAGTCGATAATACAGAGGCTTCACCAAGCCTTACATTGAACTCATGAAGACCTTCATGATGGACGAGAAGTAGCGCAATTAGTATACACACGTCAGCAATGACACAGACGAGGACGACGCAGAAACGACAATGAAGCTGGGCCTTCCCAACGTGTTGACGATGGAGCTGGACCGTCACAACCACAAACGCAACCGGATCATGAACTCATCGAAGGTCGGGATAGAGGAGGCTGAAGACAAAGGAGGAGGAGAAGAGTTCTTGGATGTATGTAAGCTAATCGGTATTGTTATATAAATTACAATCCTATTTTGATATGTACATTACAAACGTATTTCAGGACAATAGATGGTTTTTGGACTTGTAGCTGAGATTATGGTGTGACTTATTAGATTTGTAAGTGGGTTTGTGGCGTGATTTGTTGGATTTGGATTCGTAAGTTTGTGGCATGATTTGTTGGATTTGGATTCGTAAGTTTATGGCGTGATTTGTTGGATTTGGATTCGTAAGTTTGTGGTGTATTTTATGATTTTTAGATTTGATGTGTTTATACAGGGAATTGACATGAGTTTGTACAGGGAATTGATATATGTGTTTATGCAATGGTGTAATTTATGATTGTTGCATTTGAAATATGAGTTTGTACAAGGAATTATCCCGTAGCAGAAATGCATGCATAGTTGTGAATGTGCAGGAAATGCACGAGACTGCTAGTCCCGTGCATTTCACTGCGCCCAGGAATTGCACGGGACTAGCAGTCCCGTGCTCTTGTTTTTTTGCAGAGACAGAAGTCTCTGCAAAATGCACGGGACTGCTAGTCCCGTGCATTTCTTTGTTGCAGACTCTCTGCAAAATGCACGGGACTAGCAGTCCCGTGCACTTCATTTTTGTAGGGAAGTTAGTCTCTGCAAAAAACACGGGACTGCTAGTCCCGTGTTATTCGAAACTGCCATGAAATACACGAGACTAGCAGTCTCGTGTATGTCGTAAAAATTCTTCACCAGCAAAACCGACCCTTTTCAGAAGAAAAGGATCGGTTTTGCTATTTAAATTTTGAAATTGGTTGATTTTGAAAATTTGTCCTAACTAAAAATATAACTTTAAATTAATCCCCTACATCTTCATATTTTGAATTAGTTCCTCCAAATGTTTTAAGTATTTTGAAGTTAGTCCCCCAGATCTTTCAACCTGGTGGCTATTAGAGGGAATAATTTCAAAAAGTTTAAAAGATTAGGGGAATAATTTAAATATATGAAGATTTTGGGGACTAATTTCAAAATGCTTAAATATTGCAGGGGCTAATTTTAAAATATAAATGAGACTAATAACCCTGGATACAAAGGGGAACTGGTAATTGCACTAATATTGGAATTTAGATCCTCTCCACTTAAAAATTAGTAGAGAAGCCACTATTTAATTATAACTATTGCTTATCTAATGGGTGGTCATAATTTTTTTTCTTTGAGAGTAAATTAGAAATGAGTGCAACAAATGGGGTATTGTGATTATTAAATTTAGAATATATCATAATCATTAATTAAATAATTGATAAATAAGATTAAAAAATAATGACCTCTCCACTACTTATTTAGATCCAGATTGCAGATATTATAACTTTAACGTATGACCCCACAACATATGCTTTTCCCCTTTACTACTCTATCTCTTTATACGTCACTTTTTTTATTTGAAGCCTCATAAGTGATGGACCACGATCATGGGAGTA
>BQKN01064364.1:24134-50760 GCA_022839385.1 Asparagus kiusianus | reverse complement strand
TGAATGCTTTATGAAGTTCAAGTATTAGCTTCTTGTAGTATTTGTCTAAATGCTTGGCTGCTAAAGCATTAGACCACCACGATATTTTATAACCACAGAATATCAATGTCCGTGGCCTTCTCTTAATTCAGTCTTTCCATGGAATCGATGCAGAGATATGACATTGTGAATGGTGTGGTCGAAGTTGAAAGTGTTGCAAAAGAAAATGCTGATGTAACTGCATCTGAGGATAAAGACATGGAAGCCACTGAAGGTTATTATCGGAGCTTGAAAATCTATATTTAGAAATCTTATGATGTTCTTATTAGCTCATGAAAGTTTCTCTTTTCCCTTCAGAAAAGGGTGTGCCAGGTTTCTGGCTCACTGCTATGAAGGCCAATGAAGTGCTATCGGAGGAGGTCAGCACGTTGAAGAGATGTTTTATTTATTTTTCTTCTTGATCGTTCATGACTAATAAGATTTCTTGTTTCAGATTCAAGAGCGTGATGAAGAGGCCTTAAAGTTTCTAAAGGATATTAAATGGTCGAGGATTGATAATCCAAAGGGTTTCAAGCTTGAATTCTTTTTTGATACTAACCCATATTTCAAAAATTCCATCTTGACAAAAGTATACCACATGATCGATGATGATGAGCCAATTCTGGAGAAGGCTATAGGGTATTTTTTATTAGTGTATTCCGCTCATCAACTTTTTATTTTCCATTTTCTGGATGTCCACCGAGCTATGTCCTATCTTTTTCTGTAGGACTGAAATTGAATGGCTCCCAGGGAAGTGCTTGACTCAGAAGGTCTTGAAGAAGAAGCCCAAAAAGGGATCAAAAAATGCCAAGCCTATAATCAAAACGGAAAGTTGTGAAAGCTTTTTTAACTTTTTCAATCCTCCCCAAGTCCCAGAAGATGACGAAGAAATTGATGAAGCTAGTGTAAGTTATCATCAATTGCCTCTACCATCTCCTACAAGCCGAAAATTATAAGAAACAGAAACATTTATTGAAATTGTGTGTGCTTACTTTTTGTCCTCCTCGGTTGGGCAGGCTGAAGAGCTACAGAATCAGATGGAGCAAGATTATGATATAGGGTAAGTCTGTCTTTACAGTATGCTTTCCTGTTAATAGAGTTGGCTAAACTTCCCGTTGGATATGCATTTTACATATAAGAAAAGATTTAGAGCTTTTTGATGTTTAGTACTATTCTGTTCCTTTATTTCTGACTAATTGTTTCCTGACTTGTGAGGGAATGAATGGAGATAGAGGTTATCTGTTTTAATGTGTAGCCATTTTCGTTTCTCTTGTTATATAATAATGAGTTGCTTTTTCTTGCAGGTCTACTATCAGGGACAAGATTATCCCACATGCAGTGTCATGGTTTACTGGAGAGGCTGTCCGAGATGAAGATTTTCCTGATCTTGGAGAGGATGATGAAGGTGAAGGTGATGAAGAAGACGAGGATGATGAAGAGGATGAGGATGAGGAAGAGGAAGAGGAGGATGATGATGAGGATGAAGAAGAGGAAACCAAGCCAAAAAAGAAGGTATGATTTAGCGTTCTTTTAGGGAAAAATATCCTACATAGAGGCTCCTTTCTAGAAATCATTTAGGGAGAAAGTAGATCATTGCAATCTGAATGAACACACACCAGTGCAGTTAAAATGTTGTGTTAGTGCAATCATCTACTTCGAAATCTATGATGCACACTTGTCGTGATCTACTTCCTCCCAGTATGATTTTCTATATATGATATGCTCTGTATGATCTTTTTTTTTCCGATCTTTTGAAAGTGCTGTGCGTAGTGTGTTTTTCAATGACATGTGCTGATGTTTATGATTCTTTGTGATCGGTGAAAGCAGTCTGTGGCAGGACATAAGGTGCGATCTCTAACCATTTCACGTATTATCTTTTCAATTTGGTATGTGCTTTATTCATATGCTGAGCTCTTGTCATATGTTCAACTGCAGAAGAGTGTCTGCAACGGAGCAGAACGGCCTCCTGAGTGCAAGCAGCAGTGAGTTCTTGTGGAAGAAACATTTTGGACTATCAAGCATTATTGAGTAGTATTGATGGTGTTGTCTGAAGGGGATTGAGTTGAGAGTGATCTTCTCTCATCAAATCCTGATCCTGTTCTAGTTTGAAAAGTTTGAGGTTGGTTTGGGGAAACTATAGATTGGTTGTTGGTGTGTTTTTAGACTATCATTCGTAACGTAGTAGGTATGCAGCCCCTTCTATTAATTCATTCCCAACCCGTGTTTATTCTTTTTTCTCAACCCATTTCATTTTGCCAGTTTTAAGGTTTCAGTGTTGATCTTGGGAATGTCGTCTATCCAGAGTTTGAATGTGTGGCAACAGTTTGAAACGATCTTATTATAATACTAAAGTAAATATTGCTGGCTTTGGGGGTGTGAACCTTCATCAGTGCTGGCTATATTCCAGTTCTGGAGCTCACTTGAGGATATTGGTTTGTATTTGAGAAATGGTTTTCAATTTTTGATATTTATTGCAATGAAGAGAGTGGTGGCAATGCGGTTGATATTTGATATTAATTTCTCTTCAGTTTTTTTAAAACTTTTACAAATTTATTTATTTCCAGAATTTATGTTGTGCTCTAGTATGTGAATAATGCATTTCTACTGATCTTGCAAGTATTATTCGCTTCATACGCGCAAGTGTTCTTTCAGCTATTGGTGAGCAATATGCTCCTTTGACGGATTATACATTCATGACACGAGAAGCTTATTAGTGCTTTGAATAAAGCATTGTTTACTGTTTAGCCTGGTTCTTCAATGAATATCCGAGCTGCTGAAAATAGTACTCTTTTAACAGATTGTACGGTTGCGTCACGGCAAGCTCAGTGAATTTGTATCACGGGACGCTAGTGCTTTCGATAAAGCCTTCGGTTTGCATCCGTACTTGTTCTCAGGAAACGGGTGGTAAGTGTAACTGAATGCACCCTATAAATATTTATCCCAGTTATAATCGTATACTTGATATCATTTTTTTGTTATTACTAATAACAGAGCCATCTCATATGAAAAAAACGCTCCAATTTATATATTTACAACAAAATTAATCATAATAAAATTGAGCTAATCTCTATCTTAATATATGTTAATTTTGGATAAATTGCAGCGTTTTATTCATAATTTTATAGTATTTTATTCATAATCTAATCAAATATTTATCCGAGAATATTGTTTTTCCACGATGGATGGTAAAATGGTTATAAACGGCATAAGATTAAATTCACATTTATGTTTTTGTTTGTGGAGTTTTATTCATAAGATTTTATTCATAAGATTAAATTCACATTGATATTTTTGTTTATGGAAATTTTTTCCCATGAATTCTATAATCTAATGTGAAAATCAACTTGCACTATATTATAGATAGCAAATAAACTATTTGATTGTAAACTACTGCCTTGATATATTCAGAATTCAAGATATTATAATCATTCACAATTCAGGAGCATGAAAGGAAAAGTAGAATATACCTGTTATTTGTATATCAATCAAAGAGCTTTAAATGTAATGCATGCAAGATATGAATCATGCGGAACCTTTATTTTGATATAGTTTTCTATTAATGATGATATTTCTATAATTCATTAATCTTTATATATAATTGCATGTGACTAGCAGCAGAAGATTATACGAAATTACATGTCCCTTGTAAGGTTTACAATTCTCCCCACCAAATTAAGAAAAAAAAAAGAATTTCACCATAACCTATCTCAAAACACTAAATAAATTAGTAGAAAATTGAATAAGCTCATTAGAAGTGTACCGAGTATATTTACATCCGGCAGTATAGTTTTATAATATTATATTTTCAATTTAGGTGAATAGATTCATGTTGTATGTCCTACAAGAAAATTTTTCTAGATCTGTCATTGCATATAGCCTAACCTTATTCATGCTTAATAAAGTCTATATGCTTCCATAGATAGGAACATAAAATATTACATCTGCCATACACTTTTCCAATTTGGGTCTGTTCGGTTATTTTCCGGAAAAAAAAAGAAAACTGAAATATGAAATCAAAACCATTTCAAAGCATTTCAAAGAGGTTTCTCAGATTTGATTTGTTATGTTCGTTTGACATGGAAATCTTTGGTTTGAAATCACAGATCACATTTCACCTGTTCGGTACAGCAAATGAGAATAAAGAAATGTAGTGTCCTTTACCAACATAGGTTTCATTTCATCTGTTCGGTTTGCCCAAACCCAAATGAGGAAATCAGGCAATTTAGTGTGTGCGGTGAGGTTACCTCCAAACTTTTTCCTCCAACCAGCCAATGGTAAAATTTTTGCAACGGTCAAAATAACAACATACAGGGCAGAGGCAATGACCAGCAGCAGGGGTATTTTGCCAACGGGCAAAATTTGATCCCTACCGCCCTGCACTTATATATAGCTGGGATGTGAGGCATAAGTAATAGCAACTCAACTATCCTCTACATAAATTCACTGAGATAAGAAGCATAAACAGGCAGGGAAAATACCGGAACCCAGAGGCCTTGGATTCAGCTGCGACATGGAAACAAGTCAAGTCTCCAAGGAGTTAGCTGAAGTTGTAACTTGCTACTGTCAAATACCTACGCCAATCAAGCTTTGCAAAACAGGATTAAACAAGGACAAATACTTTTGGGGCTGCGGCAACTATCCAAATAGGCGTTGCCAGTTTTTTAGGTGGGCAGAAGAGCATAATGATAAGAAGCAGTGCAAGGTAAATTGTGAAAGTGCCTCTGCGCAATCAGTACCCCAAAATAAAGATGTTGAAACAAAGCTCTTGCGAAGAGAGTTGAAGCTTGCAAACCAACAAGTTGATTACTTGAAGAAATGTATTGTTGTTTTAGGAATATTTAGTATTTTCCTTGTTGTCATAAACATTGTAATCTGCTCTATGAAAATATAATGCAAGAAATCTCCAAATAAATGTATTGCATAAATCTCCATTGACGGGATGATGCATAAATCTCCCTTGAACTGTAATGCATAAATGCCTATTGAAAATGTAATGTATAATTGCCTATTGAAAATGTAATGCCTACAACCCCATTAGCAAATGGTTAAATCCAAAGAACTGAAAAATGACATTTCCAGCCAGCAACAAGAGCTTGTCATATTTGAATCAGACTTGATATCAATGAATGTTGTAATCTGCTCTATGAAAATGTAATGCAGTTATCTCCAAGTAAATGTTGTTGCATATCACTCCATTGACAATGCAACATGGAAACATCTCCATTGAAATGTAATGCGTAAATGTCCACTGAAAATATAATGCATAAATCCCCATTTCTAAATCTCCCCATCCAGCATATAGGTAAAAACATTTTCAGTCAACCAATAACTCCATGTGCAATGGAGATAGAAAAAACCCGATTAAATGTAATTTCCAGCAATGAACAACAACTGAGTATTTTGAATCAGACATGACAGCATTGAGTGGAAGTATAACACAGTTTTGAGTTTCAAAGTGGGACTAATCCAATGCATCATAGTCAACGCGGAATAAAGTCTGACAATTATGACAAGTTGTGCTCAGATATATGTCTACAATACATTGATCCCACACCAGCAAAGTGGTGCATCACAATGATGGCTGCATTCCTTCCAATTTACTCCTCATCAAAACAGGTAAATGTTGGGAATGCCTCGCCACTACATTGCATGTACTATATACTGGTGAGGAATATCAGCTACAAGACAATCATCACAGCACAATTAAATCATGCAATTGCAAACTGCCCACCCAACAGTGCTCAGGATATTCATGAACAAACAGTTATGCAAGAACCACGTCTCAAAAACAAGGTAAGGCTGCAGTCAATGTAAAATGCCTGCATATCACAATATCATGCCTCGCCTTTACCTTGTTAAGATACGTGTGATTGCATATATGATTTGCATGATCTCATCACAGCACAAGTGCAATTAAAATGCAAATTGAGAATACTTGCCATACCAGATTGTGTTTGCGCTGAACGGGGCACTTTACCAAAACCCTCGTACACCTGAAACATAAGTGAAAAAAGCAACGTCACTTGAAACCAATAATGGAGAAAAATACAACGCCAGTGTCATCATAATCACCATACATACGGTTGCATCCTAAATCACAAACGTAGCTACAAAACAACGTAGCCTAATAAGTTACAGGCATACCCAGTTCTTACAAAATAACAACTTGATAGTTAGGCAAAAAGTTGCAAAATACATATTTCCCACCCATCTCCATAATGACCCTATAAGTAACAATAGGTAAGAAATGAGAGATGATTATTTGTAATAAATTACACGACCGTATAAGCAGCAGATCAAATTAAGTACCTGAAATGACAAACTAGCTCCCCCCCTCTTGCATTTTCCTGAAATTTTATAACAAAGCTCTCTGACCGAAGTCAGTCTTACCTATAAAATGCCTGGCCTTGGATTCATCCTAAAAAATGTGATCATAAAAAAGCTCCAGGAATTCTATTGAGTATGTATCCTTGTGCTTGAAGATGGCTTTGGACAATTTCTCTGTCCAGTGGAGATTAATAAGATTTATAGAACTTGAAAAATGTTTAACTTCGTCAACCATTTGCTGCATTATCTCTTTCTCGTTCGGGCCCTTCCTCCCCCTCACTTTAGCCGAAGGGATTCTCCTCTGTTTGTCCTTATTGCTTGACCAGACATTGTTGTTTTCAGATTGAGTTTCTTCATCTACTAGGTTGACTGACCGAGGTGACTTTTGGGTCAAAGGAATGCTAACATCCTCGTCGTCATCACCTGCAAGGTTAATCGGATCCTGACCTCCAAATTTCTCCATTGCAGCCTTAGCGAAGTTACCTCTCGCTTGATCATCCCCACAAATGATAGCTAGGTTCTCATAGTGCTTCAGAGGCTTATTAATGTACTCTTTAAGCTTGCTCTTATTTTTATCCTGCTCGCATAAATACACATCATTTACCAAATGTGCATGAGAAAGAATCCAACAAAATTGGAACGGGTTTGAAAGCATATACCTCATTCCACGCATCAAAACTCTCTGGATCCAACATTATTGTTTGAGTATCTTCATCCCAACCTGCACCACTAATGTTACGAGCCGCCTGCATGTCTTGAAACCAAGAACGGATTGTTTTCATATGATTTACAATACTTTTCGTTTGAAAGGAAGTACCAAACTCCTTGTTCACTTCAGCAGCTGCCATAGCAAATGCATGTTGCTTAAAGTTTTTGTCTGGCTTAAGACCAGACTTGGCCAATTTTGCGAGGAAGGGTATAAGCACGTCATCATGTGCAGAGGTCCACCATCTGGTTGGGCCAACCTTTGTAGCTTCGACCTCAACTGTGTTTCTTCTTTTCTTATGGGAAAGGGCTTTGCCCTTTCTTGGTGTACAAGCAGAAGTTGCTACTGCTTCATCCCTGTCACTTCTTTTTGTTGTTACCTGAGTCAGAATTAGTCTCTGTAATACTAACTGGGGAAGGAATTTGGCCGGATGAATTCGAGGCTTGAAAATTTTGGGGCAAAGGTGGTGGACTATTGAGCATGTGCATGTAAGATGAAACGGGATGATGCATAGCGAAAAAGTTACCATCGTAGCTTGTCATATTTGGAAAACCTGACTGGAACATGGAATTGACACTGTGGGGAAAGGGTAGGCTTGCGGGGAAAGCATGAGATGATGGTGGGGCCATTGAATTTGTGGAGTGAGTGGAAGTCACATCTTTGCCTAAATTCATCTGTTCGGATCTTGATTTATCCCCCATTGCCTATATTTAAACCAATTCAGTCATGATAAAGTGAAAACTGGATCAGTTAACAACATAGGAATATTACTAAAGCAAATGAGTAAAAGATGACATTACAAGCATGTATTTTAAGAAAGCTCGGATGTAATATATTACCCATTGCATTTCAGAGCACAAATGGCATAGCAAGCAATTAATAAGTCTAATAATGCATACATAAAACTACAACAGAAACTAATTCCCGCGGAATAAAAGGACAACGTCGTACAACAGTATTATATACTCATAGATATCTAAGTAATACGTTACACAATCACCTATCTTAAAATAATTATCATAATCTCAGGACTACCATAGCAAATCACAATGCAGACTCGTGAGTGTCACCATGCCGATATTTCATACAATAATCAATCCACATGTCCATTGCGATTTGATCTCTAAGAGACCTCCACTCATCCTTTGAGGTGTTTTGTTCCCTGACTGTTTGGGGTTGGGTGAAATCCATAACGTTGGTTTCTTCAGTAATTTCCTCCGCGGCGTCCTCCTCTTCAATGTTATTGGTCTCATTGAGTAATTCATCATCTGGATCAACTGTTGCAATGTAGTTATGGAGAACCGTGCATGCCAGTACAATGTCTACTTGTGTGGGGAAAGGGTAGTGCGGTTTTGTGGTGAGAATCTTAAAACGATTCTTCAATATACCAAAGGTAGCTTCAATCTTTGACCTCAAAGATGAATGTCTCAGATTGAATAGCTCCCTCCTATTTTGAGGTGTTCTTCCCGCAAACTCCTTTAGATGATAACGCACACCACGATATGGGGATATGAAACCTGGCTGGGTTGTGTAGCCCGCATCACACAAGTAATATTTTCCTACATATTTAACAGGATTTTAATATGATTGGTATAATGTAATATTTAAGGAGGAATAACAATTTGAGATAACCAGAAGTTTACCAGTGTACACCCGTAAGCCATATGGTTGTGGTCTAGACAGAGCATCTTGAAGGATTCTATAGTCGTTAGCCGACCCCTCCCACCCAGCTAAAACGTAAGTGAACAGTTTGTTTGGGGTACAAGCCGCGAGAACATTTTGTGTGACACCTTTGCGCCCTCTGAAACGCGAAACAAGTGCAGCTGGTAGCATAGCATCCACATGCGTCCCATCTATCATACCTATGCAACCCTATGGAGTACAACTAACTATGTTAATGTATTTTAAGATTTCGGCGGATAATTATTTAGGAAAAATGGTTGAGTGGATGATATACATTGAAAAATGGATAAAATGACGGGTTGCTTAGGATCTCTTGAGGTACTTCATTCGGGGCTTGTTTCATAAATCTGCCTTGTATGCGCGAAATAGCTTCCAATACTCTATTGAAGTACTTACTGACTGTATCTCTTGATCTTATGAATTGGGTTCTCATCATACGATTTTTGGATTTATGTCCCAAAATATTCAAAGATATGGCGAGTTGCTCCTCAACTGTTATATGCCTTGAGTCCTTTAAGAGTTGTTGTTTCCTCATTAACGTAGCTAGTTTCATAAATGCACCCGGTCGCATTCTAACAAAGTTTTGACAGCTATCACTATAACCTTCAAATATACGACTCATCAATTCAGACCTAGCCTTTTCCCTACGCAATTTCTCAGCACTTGGTCCAGACCGTAGTGATCTACGGCGGCATTTAATTCTCCTCAAAAAGGTAAAAATTATTACCATGACTGAAAATGTAGCCCCAACACACATTCTTTTAACACCCTCTTCATCATCATAATCACCATCCATCTACAATATTTAGCTATCAGTTAATATATGATATTAAAATTCAGAACACACATTTTAGTTACTCAATTCAGTGTGACATCAAACAAATGTAGGTTACTGTTATTTTTAGCTTCTTTCAACCAGCATTCAAGTAGATACAGTTTTAAACTAGCCTTCAAAAAGATTACATAGCATGATTTGTACTAATTTTTTGCCAACAGTATGATGCTATGATATATGACTAGAATTCTGTGCTGGAACTGTAAGGAAAAGGGTGATAAAAAATTCAACTATGTAATTCTTTTTCATGTTATTAGAGAATTTAGTAAAAGATGAGGAGGAATAGAGGACAACGGATGGCTAAATCCTTCAACATGTGATGCCCCGTCCACTAACAGAGCACTCGAGACCTTTTCAATGTAGAAACATGTGATATTTCCATATGATCTCCAGCTTTAACCCCCACCTATTACCACATCTCATGTGTTCTCCTTAATTTCCCCCTAATACAAAGGTTAGAAGTGATTTCTCCTCAGTATTTTTCCTAATTGACTAACCAACCCACAAAAATCAAGACTAATTGTTAGGATATAAGACCAGTAAGCTGGCAGTTATAGTGCATCACAATATGCGTAGCAAGCTGATCACGTACAGGGATGAATTAAGAGGATACACTCATAGATCGTGGTGCATGTTACTCAATTTAATCAAAATATGCTCTTTGAATGAGGAATACCTTAAGGACAAAGTAGAGCGAGCCTCAAGCAAGTCGTAGTTGATGGAATCCTCGTTCAAGCACTACAGCTGCCAGGCCGGGCTCAGATCCGACAACCAATTCGGAGGGGAAGAAGATAAGAAGCAGAAAGCACCCGATAAACCCACCGTTGCCGCTAGATCTGGCGACGATAACATAGTCAGCCCTAGAACGGTCGTTCAGGGCCTAAATTTCCAGTTTTCTCAGAGTGAGGAAGATGAAATTAGAGCCGGAGCATAGGAGCCGACATGAGGCGAAGCAATGGGGAAGAAGAAAGAACCGAAGAGTCGGTGACCCTAACCCTAAGCAAATCCCAATCTTCTTTCCCCCCGCCTAGGAAATCGCCCCTGCGAATATTAAATTGGGCGGAGAGGAGTTTTCTGGGTGTTTTCACACCCAAAACCGCTGAAATCGGCTTTTCTTAAAGTCCGATGTGGAACCCTATTTCAGGCCCCTATTTCTCTAAATATGTTTGCCAAACGAACACGTGACTTGGAAATCTTGGAAAAACCGGATCCTATGTGGCAGCCTCTTTTGTTTTCAAATCACAGTTTTCCACATGTTTTTGGCCCAAACGAACAGGCCCTTTATGGATAAAGTTTCCTTCGCAATGACAAATACTAATTGTAATCTCAACATTGTAACATAGGCCAATGGTTGACTTGGCCTATGAAGAGGGGGCTAGAAGGAGGACTACAAAGATGAAATATGATTGTAATGTTGCTACTTTGATAATCTTTATAAGCAAAAGAACATAAAATTCATTCTTGCTTGAAAAGTTAAACTCTCATCACTTCATTTGCATTCATTTTAATATAATGCAACAATGAAGAAAAATTCCTATAAATTCTTAACTACTAACATAAACTTTCAATACTCCAGTGAAACTCATAGTGTTCCAACCAGAAGCACAACCTAAAATACAACATAACTCAAATACCTCTCATTTAGAATCAAGTTTACTTAACATACTCCAAAAGAAATTCACCCTTTCCTCAAAGGTTGAAATCACTTAGGTTGATTACAATACAATGCAACAAAAAAGAACTTTTTTTATAGGACTTTCACATTATAATCGAACTCTTTGTGTTCAAAACAAAACTCAACAATTCAACCGTTCATCAAGTATCCTCCCACAAGCAGCATCAACAATCCCCTTCCCAAACTTTCTCTACTCACAATTTAAGTATTAAAATTTCAACAATTTAAGTGTTACATTTTCAGAATTTAAGTATCAAAAATATCAACAATATAAGTATTAGATTTTCACAATCTAAGTATTAAATTTTTTACAATTCAAGTATAAAATTTTCTTCTTGATTAGCACAAACAATTCTATTTATTATTGTATTTTAATAGCAAACTCGAATTATGAAAATCAATGTGATATAAATACTTGCTTAAAATAGATTGTGATATAAATACTTGCTTAAAATACCGTATTACACCAAGTCCTATCACTCTGAGGCAATAATAGCACAAATGCACTGACTTCCAAAAAAAAGTACCCTTTCTTCAAAGGTAGAAATCTCATTAGGTTGATTACAATACAATGTAACAAAAAATAACTTTTTTTAACAAGGCTTTCACAATGTAATGGAACTCTCTATGTGACGCCCCTAGGTTCACACAAGGCTGCAGTCCGAGGTGAAACCAGGAATGTCAAACCTGCCGTGTACCACACCGTGCAATAACATGTTTCACCATCATAATTACTATCTCTCTAGTGGAATCAACAACAAGTGTAAGTACAAAGCAATTGAAAGATTTTACAATAAATACATGATAAAATGATAGAACTCGAATTAATACACCTCATCAACCGAATAAGATGGAATACATAGTCAATGACTGAAATGAATAATAACAGTATGAAGATCTCAACATGTCTCAAAGTACATAACATCTGATACATGAAATAAGGCACATAGCCTTTACAACTCTAAAATATAAATCTCTCAAGTCTAAAAATGTCTCACGTGGAGCACAAAATAAAATACATCTAATAAGAGGATAAACGTGCTCTAATAAGAATCGCCCTCAACCTGCGACTCTTCGGGCTCCTGGCTCGTTACCTAAAAGGGGGAGGGACAACGAGCGTCAAAGTGCTAGCGAGCAACATCACAATCAACCCTAAGAGATAGGGCTTGTTGTATATGAAAATAAAGTTAATACATAATAATATAAGATCATTTATTCTAACAATAATGGGTTTCGGTACTTAGGAAATTACAACACGAGCGTAAGTACGTCGAGCAAAATAATCCAAATAAGGAAACCCTCATGTATATACCTTGTATCTCAAATTGTAAATCCCTAAATACCAAACCCGAAGTCTAATACAGGAAACAATAAAGAAAAGAAAACAAACCCATCTCTACTGATAAACGTAAACATGTCAAGCTACAATAAGAGTCATATCCAACCTAGGTAGCTATCATGTCCCAGCCTCATATAATATTTCGTGTTCCAAACTCGGTTAAGAATCATACTTAAGGTTTAGCAATTATCCAACATAAGACTATAATGGATTATAGTCCAACACGAGGACTTTGATGAATTATAGTCCAACACGAGGACTTTAATGGATTATAGTCCAACGAGGACTTTGATGGATTATAGTCCAACACGAGGACTGAAAGGTGAAAGCTTGTCCCACACGTGGACTATATATATTCATATTAGGCAGTGTCACAGATGTATATATGTGCAAAGTTATGCATATCCAAATCTCACATGTATTTCTATGTATAGGTCAACATTTGTGTCAAAATATCATCTTACATGTGTGGGTGAAAAATATAAATACTTCAATTTAATACCCAATAAACGAGGCGGCTCCTCGTACTCAAAGAGATAAGCAGTGAAGCTCATTTGAATATAAACGATGCGGTGGTTAGCCCGAAACAACTCACAAGAAAAGGGCTAGAATAGTTCACCAGTCAGTCGACCCATGGTCGACTGAACAAGGGGCTTCCCTGTTCGAGCATATTATGATCATTTTGTGAAAATTCATCAAAAATTAAAATCTATCCAACCCGAATTTATATATTCAATTCTAAGCATATGTGACAGTGAAAAAAATTCGTATAAAACATGGGAAACGAAATCTTACATGTTAAGTCTAACATTAAATCACTAAACATGTATGAGAGCAATTGATCAAGATAAAACTCGTTTTTATTTTTCTTTAAATAAATTCCTAGATCTGGGTTTCATCATAAATTCATTGGTGAGAAATTTAGAGATCTGAAACACATGATTTTTAGCATCTACACTAATAAGAACATTGGTTTAAACTTAAAAATAATTCTTAGGCTCAATAAACCTCATGAAAAACGTTTAACAACTCTTAAAAACATGAGAGAGGGATTGGGCGAGATGCTACTCGTCTTAGGTGTGCTGAAGAATGATTCCCTTCGCTGTAAACCACAAGAAGCTGCTGAAATCGCCCAAAAATCTCTCAAAAACGCCAAAAAACGAACTAGGGTTTAGAGGGGGAAAGGAGACTAGGGTTTCTCTGGGGAGAATTGATGAAAAAGGTATTTTCGGATAGAGGAGATAATATATGAACAGTTAAAACCCGACCCGCAAACTCAAACAAACCCAAACCGTAAAAACCAGAACACCCTCGATGAGTCGACTCATGGTCAGTTATGAGTCGACTCATGACTCATGGGTCGACTCATAAACTGATGAGTCGACTCAGCAGAAACTTTTGACAACGGGACTTGATATCGTGAGGCGACTCATGACAGTCATGGGTTGACTCAACCTGATGAGTCGACTCATGATGAGTTATGAGTCGACTCACGATGAGTTATGAGTCGACTCACGAGCTGAAAACTGGATTCTTCGAATCTGCTGCTCGCTGTCTCGCTCCACGCTTCCATCGCGCTGATTGACACCTCCATAAATTATCAAAATGTACGGGGTTTTACACTCTAAGTTCAAAATAAAACTCAACAATTTAACTGCTCACCTGAAGTATCTTCCCACAAATAGCATCAACGATCCCATCCCTGAACTTCCTCTACTCACCAGAAATAATTGTGATATCTGATATAATTGGCTTCAAATTAAACATTAACTCCAAAAGAAACTCTTAAAACACTTGAATGATCTATTCACTGTCTCAAGCACGTCCTTGAATCGATCAATAATGCAATATGGAGAAATTGGTAAGGTTTATTACTAATTTATACTGGTATTAAGAAGATGAATAAGTATAGCATTTGCTATGTATATTTGTGTAATTATTGATAGCTGAGAAATGAGGTGTGAGGAAAGTGAAATAAAGTTTTGTTTGATAAAGAGTAGGAAGTGGAAGAAGATGTTGGGGAATTTCAGTCTCCCCGCCTACTACGATATGCATAACTTGGAAGCCAACCCATAATTGACAAGATATAAAATAACCACAATAAAAAAGAAAGAACACCAAGATTAACGTGATTCGGTCGACCAACTTCGACCTACGTTCACGGACAGCAATATGAGAAATCCACTATATATCAGGGAGAACTACAAGAGGAACCACTCAACTCTCGTCTCTCAATCTCTCAACCTTACATACATAATCAACTCTCATATTATCTCCAAAGCCCTCTCTTTACAATCTTTTGAACGGACAAAGACTGTAAAACCCTCTCTCAATGATGTAATCTTTTGCACGGAGAAAGACTACGAAACCCTCACCTCTCGTACAATATTCTTGAATCAGGCTACGCCTCCTGTTAACCTTAGATTACAAGAATATTGGTTCTCTCTCTCTCTCTCTCTCTCTCTCTCTCTCTCTCTCTCTCTCTCTCTCTCCTTGGTTTTTCTTCCAACAATAGAAGAATATATATGGAAACCAAAACCCTTGTCTAGCCTAACTTTCTAATTAGAATAAGTTTCAAACTCCTAATCATGATGAGACTCAATCTCCTAATCATGATAGATCTCTAACTCTATCTAATTCTCATGAAGTTATACAAAGATTCAAAGACACAATCCCAACAATCTCCACGTTAGATTTGATTCCCAAACTCCCTTGAAGATATATCATCGTCGTCTTAAAACTTTGCCTCTCCCGCTAGAGTCTTTTATTTCTTTCACACTTTAAATTGAAGCATCTGCACTTAAACTAGATGCCCTTATGACTCTCACGTTCATATGTCTCGTTGTGGCGCCTCCACTTCTCTTGTGCACACCAAGAGATCTTCGCCACATTTGACATTAGAAGTAAATCAACCATGCTTCTCCTCCCAATCTAAACTTGATAGTAGTCTTCCCTAACTTGCTGTCCTCGTACTATGCCTGCATCTCTCGTCTCGAATTATATTGGTGCACCTCTCCTACTCCACACTATGAGTCAGATGCCTCCATCTCCTCCATCACTTGACTTGGACCGAATATGAACGCTCATCGTCTTCAAGTCTAATGCCATCATCTCCATCTGCATGCGTGTCACACAGTCGTGTCTGCTTGCAAGCTCCACCTAATATGGTATTATCTTCCTCGAGTTTACACACCAACTAACTACTACTCCCGCGATGACTCTGAATATTATATGCTGATAATTCTACTACTAGAATAACGTTTGATTCTCTACACTAGTCTCATCTGTCGCATATTTGTTTGCCCTATCTATCATCAGATTTGTCTTGCCGTTGAATAGCGGAATATCAAACTTTGGACCCGAAGAAGTCATCATCCTCTAACCATAATCAAAATTCAAATCAATAACTATAGAGATTGAATTTGA
The DNA here is from genome assembly GCA_022839385.1 of Asparagus kiusianus. Lineage (NCBI taxonomy): Eukaryota > Viridiplantae > Streptophyta > Magnoliopsida > Asparagales > Asparagaceae > Asparagus > Asparagus kiusianus. Next base: position 34,751 of record BQKN01064364.1, on the reverse strand, counting down.
TAAAACCGATGTCAAAAACGAACTCAACACGTCGAAAAACCCTAAAACGACTCTTGGATCATCAAAATATATCTCCAAATTCTCGATCAAAAGACAAATCAATCTGCACCGTCAGATTTGATTTAATAGCTTGTAAGCAAATCCTCAACCATGTGAACAGCGTTCCCACCGTCGTTACAGTATTCCCTACTAAAGTACCTTTTTTCATATTGATTATTGTAATACCGCCGATCTTCACTTTTATACGACGCCTATCTTGCGAACACGCTCCTGGATCCATCATCATGGCTCTGATACTACTTGTTGGGGAATTTCAGTCTCCCTGCTTACTACGATCTGTGCAACTTAGAAGCCAACCCACAATCGACAAGATATAAAACAACCACAATCAAGAAGAAAGAACACCAAGATTTACGTGGTTCGGTTGACCAACTTCAACCTATGTCCATGGGTAATAATACGAGAAATCCACTATGAATCAGGGAGAATTACAAGAGGAACCACTTAACTCTCGTCTCTCAATCTCTCAACCTCACATACATAGTCAACTCTCATATTATCTCCAAAGCCCTCTCCTTAAATCTTTTGAACGGACAAAGACTACGAAACCCTTTCCCAATGATTTAATCTTTTGCACGGAGAAAGATTACGAAACACTCGCCTCTCGCACAATATTCTTCAATCAGGCTACGCCCCCTGCTAACCTTAGATTACAAGAATATTGGCTCTCTCTCTTCTCCTTGTTTTTTCTTCCAACAATAGAAGAATATATAGGGAAACCAAAACCCTATGTCTAGCTCAACTTCCTAATTAGAATATGTTTCAAACTCCTAATAGTGATGAGACCCAATCTCCTAATCATGATAGATATCTAACATTATCTAATTCTCATAAACTTATACAAAGAATCAAAGACACAATCCTAACTGTGCTTTCCGTGACATGCTTTCTGTAGAAAGGTTGGCTGTTAAAGGTGTATGTATAAGTTTGATTTGATTTTGCATTATTTGGTCATTACTTGGATATAAGTAAAGGCTTGGTAAACTAAGTTTGAGTTTTAATGGTGAAGTTTAAACTCTTGGGTTATTGCATTAATAGACGTGTGAAGAGATAATAAAATAAATAAGTAAATAAATAATAGTAAAGTTGAAATTATCAAATCTGATATGGGTAAAAAAGGTAACTAAAAGTTTTAACACCCCAATTCTCTATAGATTATTCCTGTTTACTGAAGAACATAAGTTCACATACAAGGATATGCAAAAAAATAAAGTGAAACTAATAATCTTCCACTACTAAAAAAATGCTGAGACTTCATCAGTGGTAAATTGTTGAGATAAATTTATAGAAATTTGCAGGTTAAGTGGCTTCTCTGATTCATTGTTAAAATGTATTAGAATCCTTATGTCCAATCATAGAAACTGATCAAGATGAATGCCGAATTCACTGTTAATTCTTATGTCCAATCATAGAAACCGATCAACATGAATGCCGAAAATATTGAAGTGGGTACATTACATCAAGCACCAACCTCCCTAACTCATTTCCAAGGTTGAAAATAACACGAGGAATTTGAAAATATAGTATTCTCATCTTCACGTTATCAGTTCGGCCATCGTTCAAACAAACCTGGAGAAGCATTGTACAACTCACACGTTGAAAATTCAGTAAACTGTAAACCAGTAAAAAGACCAATAAGCAGTAACATTGTCATGATTCCCACAAAAATATATAAACAAACATACAAGATTGAACTGTAGTGAAATACAAATCCATCTACAGCTGTAGTACATAGGTCAATTTCATGCAGATTCCGCTAATAGTTTGTTGGTCGAAATGTTTCACGTAAGTTGCTCGAGCTTTTGAAATGTTCATCTTTGTTTCACAATCGGTGGCAGTATCCACAATAGCTTCATGCATTCTGTTACGTTCTAATCTGATTTAATAGTCCCTGCAAGATTAAGATTCAAGAGAAACATGAATTATCACATCCATATACACTTCCATTATTTTACATGTTGAGCAGTAAAGGGTTGATATACCCCTGTACTATGGGGGTCGAACCGTTTATACCAGTTAAAACTATTCTATTAGCAGTTACCCACTTTGAATCTCAGATGAGATTCTTTCTTCACTCAGTTTAGAGGATGCTTTAGTCTTTTTCAGTTAAATGGAGAAGGTAATTAATCGTCACGTGATTCTCATGTGACATCTCAAGTATATGAAAGAAATAATATCATCTTAATAAACATAAACTGGAATACAGCTCTTAATGGTCACACAGACATGTAAGGAAAAGAAAAACTCCATTCACGTATTTCCACATCATCTAGTAATATAATTAATATTTTCACAGAACCTTCTTAGTTATTCAACCATATTAACATGTGCATGGAATCTCTTTGGAGCTGAGTATAACAACAGATCACATGAACAAGCATCTAATTACATGCATTTCAAGCAAAAGGACAACATACCGGGCAATTCTGATACTTCTTAACCAGAGCATTATGCTGAGAACAAGAGGAACCATAGCTAAACACAAGTGCTCTAAGGAATGACCACTAATGGCATATTTGTTAACACTGTAAACTTTCATATCTGCAAGGGCTTCAATTCTTGACAGAAGGTAAAATGCTGAAATGAAAAGAGAAACAAGCAGAGGATTTAGTAAACAAAAGATGTGAAACTGCTTTCACTTGGCACTAGGACATGTAGATCAACTGAGCCAATAACTAAAATGCAAAAGTCTGCAGCTTTTCTTGCAATTGCACAACTCATGGCCTATATTATTTTTGTTGAAGGGTTCTTGCAAATACACCCCTGTACCATAGAGGGTTATCTACTTATTATCCCCAACTGGTTTTTATTAGCACTTTGATCTATAGGTGTTGAACATATACTCTCTATAGTACAAGTATAAATAACATGGAGACAACTTTGTCTGAACATCGAGGAGTCCAAGTGCTAATAAAAGAAATTTAGGAGTCAGAGTAACTAACCCCCTATAGGGTGTCCTCTGGTGTGGCCCATTAACATAGATACTTTGCTGGCCTATTAGATCTATATATACCATAAAAGAACTGATTGGTAAATCAAACTGCAGGCATAAGAATTTCACCTGCAGCAAAATACCAAAATCTTGAATGTGTGTATTTGGGTCGAAACAGAAACACCAGGGCAGGAATTACAATGGTTGGAAAAAAGCTGAACATCATGCACAATCGTAGATCATCAAAAATCCTGCAATCAACTAAGAGAGAATATTAACTTGAGCATGTTAGAGAATGAAATCTTTGGAGATGAACCCCAAAACTGCTTATTTGTCTAAAAAAAGGTAACTACCTTTCGCAAACAATGCTGACAAGGACAAATGTCAGAAGTGAAAATAAGCAACTTATTCCAGTTCGTTCATCCACTCTCTCGATAACTAGGTTGGATAAGAGTGAAACAATTGAAACCATTACCTGCATCGTTAAGTTGAGATATGAATGTGATATAAATTAGGTGATTAAACAAATCAATCAGAAACATAATTTAAACTTTAGTCCAAGTAAACTACATGGCCTATCTGGCTATTTAAGCAGAAGGCTTGAAGGTGTTAATAGAACTTTTACAGATCTATTCATACATTGGATACTATTTTGAATAATAACTGAAAGAATTATTAGTTCTAACTTTTAAAGAGGACATCAGAAAATACTTCAGATATAAGAGATCCCTTAGGGCATGCTCAGATCTCATAGAAGACAGCAAGTACTTCAAACAAATTAAATAAACCCAGAACGAACTCCAATGTAATATGCACTGATTTCCTGACTTTGAAATTTTCAGCTAAAATTGACTAGTTTTACCCTAGGGCTACTCACATGGTTGGTTTTGGATCATGAAAAAGATAAAGCTAAGTTCTCACAAAAATGAAAAGATCTCCATTCAGTTAAGTACTTCTAACATGAGAGCTGCCCCTGGCCATATTGTTCATACAGTAGTAACTGGGATTAAGGAGTTAAGAACAAGATACCAAGGGTCATGAAACTTAGAAGGGTGATCATTAGCAAGGAAGAAATCTTGGTTTAAAAAAATCCATGCACGATATTTTGAATTTAGGGGGACAATCCTTGAAAAGATAATAGTGTTTGGAAAATCAATACACATATAGGTGAAGGACAACCTATGGATAAAATCTAAATGCACACCTCGAGTCTTAACCTACGACAATTTGCTGTGTCAACGAAAGAAGACGGTTAACTACCTTCTTCTACATTGCCCAGTGATGTGGCTGTAGGATGAACTTGAAAAAGAAAGCAGTTATAAATCGATTGTTGGGATATTCAATTTTATCTGGAAAATGATCGCGTGATTTTTTTATGGCAACTGCAGCTGCAGTGAGAATTGTGGTGAACTGCACAAACCTGAAGAAAAACTCTAAAATACCATCTCTTTTAAGGCTCTATAAATATGGGAGAAATCCACGAAGGTTAGGGTGAAAAAAAAAGTAATCTCATCTGAGTTCTGTCTCCTAATTGAAGTAATGCCCTCGATAACTATCTCCTATTATCTCAAGGATTATGAAGTTTCAGAATGATTTATCAGCCTACAACTGGCAATCGTTAAAGAGTATGTTAGACTAAAATTCTCTTGGGTTGGGAGACAATTCTACGTTGACTCTTATAGATAATGGAGGCAGATGTCTTAAATCAAGTGCTGAAACATTACGTCTTAAATCCATAATAAACAACCCAAATTTACAACAGAGGCATCTAACATATCACCAAATACAGATTTTCGGAATCTAAAATCCCCTCTCAGCAATGAAAGCTGCATCATAATAATAAATGTGCTTCCCTATTCTCTTAAATGATTTCGGCATTCCTCAAAACCCATGGATAATTCTCAAAAAAAGTAAAGTAAACTAAAAGCCTAAAGAAGATAAAATAAAATCTTACAGGCAATTTGTCCCAAACAACCCGATCATCATCCGGCTTCAAGTGATAGTAAGCAGACCCAAACGCTGCCGCTGCAATCCCACCATAGAACAAAGCCCATCCCCACATTTCTCCCTTCAAACTACCACCACCAAAAAAAAAGGAAAAAGAAAAAGAAAGAAGCCCATAAATCCAAATCACAAAACATCCTAAAACAAAAAAATAAATAGAAATACACAAAATGATCATACCTTATGCCAAAACATGTACCCGAGAGGCATAGCACGAGCCCAGGCACACCAACGAGAAGGAAAGGGAAGCAAGAGAGCACATTCAGCGTGTTGGGCACTCCTGCAATTGAGAAAGAAAATATTCAGAATAAGAAAGTCAACAAAATTTCATGAGACTTTTTGTTGGGTTTTCTTGAAGGAAGAAGAAGTGCAAACCCAAGAAGTTGCGCATATCAGCGAACAGGTGGTGGGCGGGAGAGTGACGGACTCTTGGGGTGGTCAGCATGAGGAAAACCAACGTCAGGAGAGCTCCTCCGATGAGCCGGAGGCGGTTCTCTCGCCGGAGAAAGTGGTGGTGATCCGCCTTCAACTGCATTTTCTTATTTTTTTTGGGATTTTTTCCCCGCCCGCTTGTGATTTCTGAAGCGAGAGGGTGTTTCTTGAATTTTGAAAGTACAGTGTCGAGCGGCATAAAAGTTTTAAAACTATTGGGCTGTAATAGTAAACTGGGCCTTCACTGGGCTTTAACTTTAGTGGGCAAAAAAGAAAAATTGCCCAAAAAAAGAGGAGAAAACTCAAATCATTTTCCCAAAACTTTTCATCTCCCCAATCCATCGAAACCAGACTCTTCATCTTCCTACCGCACCAACGAATTTCATTTTCTCCCCACGCCTCTTCATCTCCCCAACCCCAAACCAGACTCTTCATCTTCCTACCGCACCAACGGATCTCTAGCTCCCCAACCCGCGGCCTCTGAGACTCAACCACCGCCGTCGAAACCAACCCGAAGGTGAAGTCCGCCGCCGCCGATCGGATCGATTTGCGCCGAAAAGGTTGGATTTTTTTGTTCAATTTTGGGCAGATTTTACTTTATTTTCAGCTCTGCAATTGTGTACTTGTTGAGGGGTGTTCTTGTTAAATTTCGGCCAGTTGGGAGCTCCCAAGCGCTCCACAAATTTGTGGAGCGCTTGGGAGCTCGGAAGCTCTCAAGAGGCACGTCAGCCTTGAGAGCGGGGCTTGGGAGGGTTTGGGAGCTTGCTGGAGGGGGGGAGGGGGAAGAAGTTTTCCACGGCCACGTCAGCCTTGAGAGCTCTGAAGAGAGCTTGCTGCCCTTGCTCTCAGGCATCGCCTCCACTTGAATGAGCTTTTCAACCCTCTTCTCTCTCCTTTCAGAATCTCTCGAGGATCAATCATGGCGATCTTGTACCGGATCCTGTTGCTCTTATTCTTCTCAGTTGCTTCGTCGTCGACGACGATGCACAGCAACAACTGGGCAGTCTTGGTCTGCACTTCTCGATACTGGTAAATCTCCCCAAGTCCTCTCTCTCCTCTCTCATTCACAGTCATTATTAGTGTTTTCGACGATGAACCCTAATTTCAGTGACCTGGTTATTTTGATTGGCATTGGTATGGGTAACTAATCTATCTCAAAACATACTGAGATTTTCATGGTTTTCGGAGAATCTGTGTGTTTTGAATTGGGTATTGAAATGGGCATTGTATTTAGAAATGTGCGCCTGATTTATTTAGTATAACCCTCCTAAGGTTTCAAAGTGACAGTTTGGCCCCTCGATTTCAAATTCTAAGGAGTTAAGTGTGTGCTTTAGGTTAAGAGTTGTTGGAACATCATGACGTTCTAACTTCCGTTGGAATGCTTATGAATTGAACACCGAGCTACATCCTTATTTTTGGCCTATTTTGTTGTTGTAATAATCTTTTGATATTGCAACAACATCCAACAGAAAAAAAGTTTTCAAATTTGGATGTGGTTGGAATAATGTGAGTACAACTACGTCTAACCAAGTACACCATAATGTTAATTTCAAGCTCCGTGCTTGTACTTGTAGGCCTGATAATAATATGTAATCCCTTGTGGAAATTTATATGATTATTGTATTAGAAATTGATATTATTTTTGAAACTGCTAACTCCTCCAATTACGAGAAGTGATAAGGTAATAGCTAATGGGGGGGGGGGCTGCCGTTTCTAAGATAAATTGGTTGAAGGCAATTAAGATTTTAGGTTGTGTTTTATTAGGATTAATGGAACCTCATGTTGTTTCTAATACATCTAAATTTTAAAATTTTTATTTGGTTGGATATTGTTGCAATTTGCAATACCAAAAGGTTGTTGCAGCAACAAAATAGGCCAAAAATATGGGTGTTTCTACAACATCCAAATTGATGAGCATTCTAGTAACATGAGTTAGGACAACATGATGTTGTTTGTTGTTTTAATTACTCATAACCAAAAACACCCAAGGAATAATATGATAACGGTTATATTTAACGGAGGTTATATCCCTTAGCGTGACCGAGTGAAAGAATATGATCCGTGTAGGGAGGAAAGCCATATTGTTGTTGTACAATTAATTACATTGAAAAAATTGACGTGACTAGAAAGTGAAACTGAAGATCGGAACGGGGGTTTAAAGTTGCATTTTGAAACCCTAATTTCAGTGATCTGGGTATTTTGATTGACACTGATATGGGAAACTAATCTATCTCAGAACAGACTGAGTTTTTCATGATGAACCCAAATGGGGTTTTCTCGGTTTTTAGAGATCTCGGTGTTGTGAATTGATATTAAAATGAGCATTGTATTTAGAAATGTGCAAGTGATTTACTTAGGATAACCCTCCTAAGGTTTCAAAGTGATAGTTTGGCCCCTCTATTTCAAGTTCTAAGGAGTTAGAGTGTGTGCTTTGGTAAGGAGTTGTTGGAACAACAAGTGCTATTGGGACATCATGATGTTCTTACTCCCGCTGTTGGAACACTCATGAATTTGAACACTGAGCAACACCCTTATTTTTGGCCTATTTTGTTGTTGTAATAATCTTTTGGTATTGCAACAACATCCAACCGAATTAAATTTTTTAATTTGGATGTAGTTGGAACAACGTGAGCTCAACTACTACTAACCAAATACATGCTAATGTTAATTTTAAATACATGCTAATGTTAATTTTAAACTCTGAGCTTGTAGGTCTGATAATAGTATATAATTCCTTGTGGACATTTATATGATTATCATATTAGAAATTGATATTATTTTGAAACCGCTGCATCCTTCAGTTAGGAGAAGTAATAAGGTTATAGCTAATGGGTCGGGGGGCTAGAATCTGGTCTAAGATAATTTGGTTAGAGGCAATTAAGATTTTAGGGTGTGTATTATAAGGATTAGTTTAGAACCTCATGTTGTTCCTACTACGTCTAAATTTTAAAAATTTTATTTGGTTGGATATTGTTGCAATACCAAAAGGTTGTTGCGGCAACAAAGTAGGCCAAAAATAGGGTTGTCGCTACAACATTCAAATTTATGAGCATTCTAGTAATGTGAGTTAGAACAACAGGATGTTGCAAAATCATTTGTTGTTCTAATTACTCATAACCAAAAACACCCAAGGAATAATATGACAAGGGTTATATTTAATAGAGGTTATATCCCTTAGCATGATTGAGTGAAAGAATATGATCCATGTAGGGAGGAACGCCATATTGTTGTTGTACAATTACATTGAAAAAATTAACGTGACTAGAAAGTGAAAATGAAGATGGGAACGAGGTTTTAAAGTTGCATTTTAAAACCTTAAGGAGATTTCTGTGATTTCTACAACCCATAGGATAATTTTATGACTAACCCTAAAAAAGAAAAGGAAAAGAGACCCCCTTTTATGATAGAACTAATCTGAAGATGACATGATAATTTTCTACTTGATAGGGATTCACATTTAGTCTTCGGATTAGTAAATGCAAGCAGTGAATTTAAGAAAAGGTTTAATTGATTCGTCAGGTTTTGAAGTGGTTTGGGATTGGGTTGAATTAATGGTTAGTCATGATTAGTAAGTTTTACGCATTGCTCATTCGTGAAAAATAAGTTTAAATTTAGAATATTATGGGCGGCAAGTAATTGTTAAAAATTGAGTGATGGATGAATAAGAAAGCAATTAAGATTGGTTATGAAACTTGCTCACAATGAGCATCAAAGACAAAGGAAAATAATACATAGTTCTTAGGCATTGAAGCATGTTTTTGCGTTGGTCAAAATGCTTTTGTCTCTACTTGGTTGAGTTTGCTCATGAGTTATAATGAATCCATGGAGTTGACAATTTGCAATCTTGTCAAATCTCCTCATTTGGTCAAGGGTCCTGCCACTACACCAGATCTTCGAAGTTGTAGTGAGAGCTGAGGGATGTGATTTTATACTCTAACATGTAGAAACTTTGCTACTCTTTCTTTAAGGAATTTAGAGTGAGGGATGAATGAATTTCATTGAACATATAGCGATACTGTTGTTTACATAAACTCGTAGCACTAAAGGCTGTTAAAGTTTCAAATAGTCCTGCAGACACACACTAAGCTGCTGCTTTCTTATTAGTAGATAATCCAGAGCTATAACTAGGAATTCAAATGGTCATAGAAATAATATTAAACAAGATACAACTCCTTTTTAACAGAGAAGATGGCCTGTAATGGTTCTGAATGGAGGGGAAAAAAGGATTTTGGGGGCATCATCCAAAGGTTTATGACATAACTTCATTTTCGTTCTCGTTGTTTTGTTCAACTTTAGCTTATGCCTCCAGTATGGCTTACGCAAAGCTATTATCAGTCGGTAAATTTATATATAAATGTTATGTGTGCAGATTTTGTGCATTATTTCCAACTGTTTCTGAGAGTTTCGTATTGTTCCATAAAATATTTAATTTAATACTTCAATATTCCTTGTAAGTGAATATTCTTTGTTGTTACTTTATGGTTTGTTTATCATATAATTTTAGTTTTGATGGCGGTGTTTCATTTTCTAAGTTAGATTGATGCCTTACATACTTCAACAGGTTCAACTACCGTCACATGGCCAATACTCTGTCATTATATAGGTTAGTAGGGAAAGATCATGTTCTCATTTTTTTTTCAACCTTTTATTTTGAAGCCTTTCTAAGTAAAGTATAATTTTTCTGCCTCAGGACAGTCAAGCGACTAGGTATTCCTGATGAGCGCATAATACTCATGTTGGCTGATGACATGGCTTGTAATGCTAGGAACAATTACCCTGCCCAAGTGTTCAACAATGAAAATCATCAATTAAACTTGTATGGCGACAATGTTGAAGTGAGTGTCTAAACTATATCTAGATGCCTTGTAGCTCTAGGATTGCAGAAATCTTAATGCAAGGGTATTCACATTCCTACTTTTCTATTGTAAGAAAATCTAATATATCAAAACTCTGGAAAGAAGCTTTCAGCCATATAAGTATCTTGTGGTCTGATCCAGTTCTGATGTTAATTGTTGAAATTTGCTGAATATACATTTAGTATTGCACTTCAAACTAACTGAAAGGGAACTGTATATTACAGAAATTTGATGACTTTCCTTTTTGGGTTTCTCAAAGAAAACCAGGCAAGTCATTCTTATTTTCTGCATATGAGCAATGTTTCCTTATGCAACTTATCCACATGGGGGGGG
>BQKN01064364.1:9324-24034 GCA_022839385.1 Asparagus kiusianus | reverse complement strand
AGACAAACCTTTCTAACATGATCATCATATGTGCGTTGCTTACTTTGAGGGCTGTTATTGGGTAAATCATTAACAAAACGTGGGCAGAAAAAATATTATTTCATATTTATTTTCTTCTACCTTATATACAATAATCAAATATATCATAGTCATTCACATCTAAGCCATTCTGTATTAAATTACACATGGCTATAGTATATGGCCAACTCATAGTCATCATCTAAGCCTTTTACCATCAGGATTGGCTTGACTGTGGAGCATCTTCTAAATTGGGATGGTTCCATGCAAAAGATATATGAAATTTCCTTCCAGCTATAATAAGCCTATAGTGATCTGTTCGGTCCTAAATTTTCCAGCTCATGAATCCATAGGAATAGAGGAGTCCCTGTAAAATCCTTAAATCAATTGTGATAGTGCGCAATCAGCGAAATGTCACACTAAGCATAACTGCATCAAATCTTTCATTTCACCAGACATTTTTTAAGTTGTTACTGGAAAACTGCTTGACCTTTGCTTCCAACTTTCAGGTGGATTATCGAGGGTATGAAGTGACTGTTGAAAACTTTTTGCGAGTTTTAACCGGGAGGCATGAAAGTGCTGTACCAAGATCAAAGCGTCTTTTAAGTGATGAAGGAAGCCACATACTTTTGTACATGACTGGGCATGGTGGAGATGAGTTTTTGAAATTTCAAGACAAAGAAGAACTTCAGAGCCACGATTTAGCTGATGCAGTGAAACAAATGAAGGAGAAACATAGGTGGGACAAAATGCACTTGTTTCCATGTATTTATTTCTTTCACAACTTTTGTTTCTGATCACCTGTTACAGTTAATACTAGAGAATTCTGTTGTGGCTTAATGTAGTATTATTAGAAGTCTGTAGTCTGTTAACCATAGCTTTCTCATTACTCGTTATATATTTTCAGATTCAAGGAGCTTCTCATAATGGTTGACACTTGTCAAGCTGCAACTCTGTTCTCTCAGGTTTGTTTTTTATCTCAAGAATTTTGACATGTATACACATAAGCAAGGCTACAAGAGTGTAATCATATACGTTAGTGCGTTGATGATATGAGGAGGTTATAAGATTCAGAAAACAAGTAACTTGCTCAAACACCATAATTGTGGACGAAGAGAGTTGATTGAAGTGAATGTTATGAATGGAGTTATCTGGTTCTACTTATTTCCAATTGTCGCCTGATTATGGTAGTTCTTTATAAGGAAGTCAGATGCTACAGGACATGAAAGGTGTACTAGCCATCCAATATCTACAAGTGCTGTAAACACACAAGGAACTTGCAAAGTTTAAAAGATTCTTTGTGTGATCATTGCCACTGCCACATCTAGTGAGGTTGTAATTGTTTAAAAGTTTTTAGGAAAGTGCAGGTGGAAGTGCTTCACGAATACTAGAAGATTGGATACATACAAGATAAATTAATGTGATAATTTTGTAGATTTGCCATTTGCGTAATGTACCAGAGGAAATTGGACCTTAAGAGAGCTGGAATGAAAAAAAAAGTATGCATGTTGTTGCATGAAAGTTTTGTTATTAAGGCCTTGTTGTTGTATTACGTACATATGTAATTTTTTTCTTAGTAACTAGGAACTAAGTCCAGCTTTTATTCAAGGGTTTTTTTTTGCGTATGTACTCCTCAAATCTTCCATATTTGTAAATTTACCCCCCAAATCTTGATATTTGCAAAATTCTTTTCCTTTGAGTTTTTCTATCCTCCCACTTCAAAGTTTTAATTTTAAATGTTGCAAACATATTGGAAATTATTGGAAAAATTTGACATTGCCCTATTTGGAAACCAATATTGTTAAGTGGGGGTGGTAAAAAAACCAATGTGAGAACTGTGGGAATTTTTGCAATTACTAATATGAAGGGAAAAATTGCTAATATGGAAGATTTGAGGTGGCATATATGCAAAATTTCAAATTCTAAATTACCTATTTGAGAAATTTTAATCTGGTTAGGGTTTAGATTTAGTCTCCTGCATTAAGGTGACTTTTCAGTTTCTTTAGCTCTCGAGAAAGTGGTATATTTTGAGGAATGCTAGATTTGGATAAGCTAAATTCGAAGAAGAATCTGATGAAATATAGGATTGAAGCAATCCTGGATTGTAGATCACTTACAAAAGTTGGATCCATAAATGGACCACGAAGAGTTATAGTGGATCTGAAGTATATATTCTAGGATCCAATATCCATTAAAAAGAGTTACCCCAAAGCTCCCTTTAGTATCAATTAAGCACGGTGGTGGCAGTTTGTTTTTATAACCCATTGTGGGTGGTTGTAATGTGTAAAGAATCTTGCATCTTTCTTCCAATTTCCACTTCCGCACATGTTCATGTTTTACAGAAATTTTACTACAAAAGCTTCTCAGTTCTTTTTTAATCTCTCTTTGTTAAGTGAGAGGTTTCTGTTAGTTGTAGCCGCTGGCAACCATCAGGTCTATCCAACACTGAAATTTCTCTCATTCTCTATCTCTGTGCATAGGAAATATTTCCAGACCCAAAGCTTGAAACTTTTTAATTGTTTAATTGATGTAGGTTCAGAAGGCCCAATACACTTATGACCACTTAGTTTTAAATAAAAACAGCAGTGCACATAAAACATAGTAGTCCAAACTTAGCATCATATGTTTTTCCTTCAAATCAATAAGTTCTTGATTACTGTTTATATTTAAATTTTAAAACTGACCACATAAAGTTTTAGCAGATTTTGGTATTTTTCTTTGGTTCATGGAGTCCAGGGAGTTTATAAAGGCATTATATGTGCTTTAACTGCAATCTTGATTCTGAAAATTGTTGGTCAATGTATATTGTTGTTCTCATTGGTACTCCTGCAACATCTGAATATTATTACCAATTTAAAGTCACGTAATGCCTCTCTTAAATTCTGCAGCTTCATTCCCCTGGAGTTTTGGCAATCGGTAGTAGTAAGAAAGGAGAAAATTCATACTCTCATCATCTTGACTCTGACGTAAGGAAGTGTCTTTCTGCAGTTACTGAAGTGAATGCTGTCCTGTACTAATTATCATTTTCCGTGCATTCTGACTTCTCTGTTAATTCCTTCTCTGCTCTATGCAGATAGGTGTTTCGGTGGTTGATAGGTTTACTTACTACACCCTTGCTTTCTTTGAGAAGCTGAACATGTACAGCAATGCCTCACTGAGCAGGTAAAGATTCTGTAACTTGTTTTCGCTCACTTTTTAGTTTCATGTGAAAATTATTGAAAATGACTTAGGTATCTTGGAGTATAGTTTTTTTTAACTGTATTTACATAGTTTTGACTCCCATTCTGTTGATTTCTAGGCTTATTCATGCAGTATTTATCATGAACATGCTTTTGCATTGAATTTAATATTTTCTCATCTTTTTTTTGCTATTTCATTTTTTCCCTTGGTAAAAGATTAAATAACTTACCTAAATGTGTAAATTGGTCAAGAATTAGACCTACAGGCTTCTCGGACAATTCAATTGACCAATTTTTGTATCGTTTATTTCTGAATTTCTGACTGTAAATGTATATAATTTAGCTGTTTGTACTAATTAATAGAAATTTGGTACATATAGTCTTTTCAATTCGTATAACCGAGCACTGCTGATGTCTACTGCTTATTATCGCACGGACCTCTATCAGCGATCCCTAAATGAGGTACGAGTGATGTGACTTCAGGTGCCATGTATACTATTTATTTCTACAATACTACCGAAATTTGCCAATTAAAGCTTCATCTCACGAGGAGAGTTTTTTACTCTATGTTTTCCTGTGATCAGGTGCCCGTGACAAACTTTTTTGGCTCAGTTATGAAGACAATTCACACGGACTCAGCATACACTGGCTTCCAGGCTCCACCTGAAATTGAAGGAGAAACCTTTTTTAAAGATCGTGATGAGGGAAGAAGAGCATTGCAGAGTGATGCTGATGCAACGAGAACAAATGAGGACAAGAAGGTTAGTTTGTGATTTTTTCCTCCAAAATAAGTGGTTTTTGCAAATTCTAATAATATGAGCTCTCCAGGAGCCTGAGTGCCCTTTCCATGCATGGATGGATAGTATGCAAGAGAAATTGGAGAATGAGGATACTGATGCTTTAGTGAAGTATGGTCTGGGATCCATGATATTATTGCTAGGCATTTCCACTTGGCTATCTAGATAAGTACTTGATACAACTTGAATGTATAAAGTTGTGTTTATTTTGAATTTTGAACAAGTGATGTACTCTAGCTTCTTCCTTATTTCAATATTACACTTTTGAGATACACTTGTACCTTTCCCTGAACATTCATCTTTTTGATGACAGAATTTTTAGAACGGTTATGCTTTCAGGTGTTTTTAGTGAAATTCATGTGATCAACAATGAAAATGTTATTGCTTCAACAGAATGGCAAGAAGATATCCTCTACTTGTAAGAGGTATGCTGTTATTCCCTTGAAAGTATATGTTGTGGATTAGAAAAAAAAAATGGACATGATTTCTCTTGTACATGGATTAAAGTACTTATTGTGGATTAAGATACAAAAGATGCACATGACGATGATTGTGCCGACACACTTGCACATACTCATACACAATGTTCTGAATGACTATTGATATCAAATGCTATTCATAGTCATTATTTTGTTACTTCATTTAGGTTTTATGAAGAATGCTTCCATTGTGTTCACTTTAAAACTTATATCATTCTCATTCTTTATCCACGGGTTTCCTTGGGCTGTGGCCCTTATTGGGATTGCATCTCAATAATTTTCTGCTGATATGACGCACAACCATCATCTCCGTACATATGTTCCTTGAACTGCATATTCCTCCACCATGCACTGTGAAAAGTCAGTCATTTGTCAATATAAAAGTACCGTTAAGTAGATAAATGTCGTCATTCTTTTTTATTTACAAGCATAAACAAAATTTGAACAATGGTCAGTAAGAAATCTGAGAGGTTTATATACTCTTTGCCTTCATGTATATGTATATTCAAAACATTGTGCTTCTCTGCTTAGGTTAACATATATCTTATCTCTTCACATAACAGTAGAGGAGCCATAATATCTGTGGCTGCAAATATAGTAGCTGGAACTTCTAACCTTGAATTATATGAAACAACTAGAAAAATATCATGTGCTGAAGTAGATATCCTATCTTTTTGTTAGTGAAATCCTCAGAAAGCAGCAGTAGGCCCTCATGCCAGGGGATGGATACTGTATATCTTATTTCATACAGTACTTCAATAATTAAGAAAAAAAAAATTAACAGATCAAAAATTTGAAAAATATAGAAGAGCCAAACTGTGAAGTTGAGAATGTAATTAAGTTTGACATCTCCGCTGAGCGCGAGAATGCGGGAGAAAATGAGAAGGGGAAAAAAGTGAAATTCAAAACCTGGAAACTCGTTTTGTTTGATGTTGAAGAAAGGCAAAGAAAAAAGTGGCTACAAGGAAAGTGTCTAAAAATGGAACTTCTCCTGATTTGGGTTGGCAATCCCAACTGGTAGAACCCGCTGCAGTTTGTCGGAGAAAAAAAGTTTCTGAGGGTCCTCTATAAAAATCATATAAGGAGGAAGCAGATCACGACAATTGTGTAGCACAAATTTTAAGGTCGGTATGTGAAATGGTCTTGTAGTCTGATGCTCTGATAGTCTTCTGATTGCACTAACATCGCATATTGACTGTTGTTTTAGAATTATTCCTCCCTACATGACTTTCTGTAGAGCGTCCTCTATAAGATTACTGTTCCCAGCTTATGTAGTCACTTGTGCAGTATACGTAGAGCTTACGTCCGCATATACAGACTATGTGGCCACATATGACCATTTCTATGCGGTTGATGAAAAATTCATATTGACGTAAGATGTAGTTGTATTCTGTATAGCTGGCAACTTATTTTCCCAAACGTTAAGCTAAATGCAAAATCCCATGAAGTTGTGAACTTTTGGCGAATGTTGGATGAAAATTGATGAATTGGCTATCAACTGCCTGATGTGTTCTTGAAATTACGTAGTACATCGAGCATGGTCAGATATAGATGCGGAAGGAGTCTCAAATTCGGATATTTATGTAGGTGGTTGAATCAAATGGCTAGTGCCTAGGGAGCTCAAAGTTACAATTAGTCGCTTTGAAGTTAGTTTGATGTTTTTAATCTAACAGTAGTGCTTGTCTCAATGGGTGTTCTCCAAACAGTCCGTGGATAAAAAGTATGTCCTTTATAAATGGAAATTATTTTTAAGGTTCTACTTTTACCTTGATGAACTTTTTTTGTAAAGGCTTCAAGCTTTAAAAGGTAACCTATTATCAAAACTTGGTGAATTTGGAGCATTAGATGTGTTTTCGTCAACTTTTTTTTACAAGGGATATCAGCTTAAAGAGGAAATCTTATCTTATTATAGCTGGAATAAAGGCTTTGTTGTTGTTTTTATTATTATTGTTGTGATTTGGAGTGCTTAGTGCTGTCGTAAATTTTTCGTGCAAAATAGGTCGTCCGTAATCTAAAGACAGTTTATCTAGAAGAGTAGGCAGAACTTCAAGAGCATAGTTCTTGACAGAGTTTAAAATGCAGGACGTCGGTTTGAAGTTTCAACTTTTTTCCCTTCAAAAATCTCAATCTTCTGTGTCTATGCCCATCTTCACAATCAAAACAAATGGTAAGGATCGATTTATTTCATTAGCAAAGATGATTTGTGATGCATAATTGCCATAAACATAGAACCTAAATTATCTTCATTTGAAATTCAAGTCATTGCCATTAAATTTCATCAGTAATGAATTCATAATAGCTGAGAATGCAGGCGTCGAAAAATGTAGGGCTCACTCATCAAAATTCAAGTCATTGCCATTAAATTTCATCACAACCTTCAAGTGGGAAGTCGCAAAGAAGTTTGTATGCTTATTAATATTCAGAGCTTAACTATTTATGGTTCCTATTTGGAGTGATTTTGTTGATTAACTTGATTGTTCTTGAACTTATCAGCAGTAATGAATTCATAATAGCTGAGCTGCTAGAATTGCAAAACCTGAATTATTTTCCTTTGATCCTCATGCATATTGCTGGTTCTTGTAATGCAGGTCGTTCATTTCTATAAAATATCAAAAAGAAAATAATAAATGTCATTGCTTTAAAATTTAAACCAGAGGTCATACATTATTTTCTAGAAGGACATATTATATGGCCCAAATAGTAATCTTATTCCAATTCAAATAACAAAATTGTATTATAGATTCTAGACTCTTTTTTTCTCTCGAAATTTTACTTAGATTTAGGAGTATAATGATTTCTAAGTTTGTTTCTACTTAGAATTGCTCATTCTTAAATATTGAAAGCTTAATCATCTATCCTCGGTTATTTTGTGACATTTCAGATGCTTGCTATTGGGCCCTTGTCTGTTAAATTGTTGACTACATTTAAATTCAGCCTAGAACAGTATTTGTTTTAGTGTTTCATTTATATCATTGACTTAATGTACTGCTTATCCTTTATCTTCTTAATCATTTTCAATGCAAGTGCATTCAAGTCGAACACAATTTGATTCACTAGATAAAGAGACCAACACCGTAACTAACAAAAGAAGGAAGGACCCCCCTCCAAAAAAAAAAAAGAAGAAAAAAGAAAAATGACCAACACCACCCTTGATGGCAAAACATTGCCCCCAACGTGAAATAAGGTTGTCTACTTGTCTTGGAGAGCCATATTGTATGTATGGCTAAATCTCTCTCCGCAAGGAAAGGGATAAGGAACAAAAATATGCCAATAACTTGTACTTCAATTTATAGTGTAATGATTAGATAGACTTTAAGATGGTATTAGAGCAATCCAGGTTCAAATCTCACCGGTCACAAATTTAAAATAGATCTATTAAAAATTGATACCGCAGTGTAAGTCTAAGATTCAGTCCATAAAAAAGATGCTTAACATTCAATCCTCACTATAACTTTGAAGTTTTGGTCTATGGTTAGAGGGGCTTCAAGACTTGCGGGTTTTTATCTTACTTCATAGTGTAGCTAGGCTGTTTACAAAATCTAGAGAGTTGTAACATATGAGCTACATGAGAAAATGAGAGGCGTTAGAGTTACGGTTGGGATTAGAGTTATGGTTAAGGTCATAGCAAACGTTACTGCCTATTCGAGTTCACGTTAAGGTTATAACGAAACTTGGATGAGTAACCATTGCTATAATCCATCTTAACTCTAACCCTGCTGCTAACTCTAACCAATACACTACCTTAACCTAATGCTAATTGACATCCATCAGGAACTACAAATTAGCAAAAAGCAGAGGTTTTCTCTTTCCTTGAAACCACCTTAAAAGAGGGTAACTGTACACAAACCATCTTTGTCAATTTATACATAAACCACTTTGAAATGGATTTGCATTGCAATCAATGACCTCCCAGTCAAAATTTTCAAAAAATAATAAAAATAAAAATAAAAATAAAAAAACGAAAAATACCATAAAACTCACTTTCAAGACATGTGACTTATTTTGTTAGTGTTTAGGTCTAGTTCAGATGCAAGGCACATACCGACATGTGAACGTTTAGGATTATTTTTGGTTTTTTACTAAAAATTTGATCTAAAAATTTGATCAGGAGGTGGTTGATAGTAACACTAACCCACTTTAAATGTGGTTATGTATGAATGGATATTCAAAGATGATTTTTATATAATTATCTTATTTTTAAGGTGGTTTCTAGGATAAAACCAAATTGGCGTTTTAGCCAATACGAGTTTTAAGGATTTCATGCGATTTGATGTGATCTCTTAAACAGGCGAGCTCTCTTTGACACATTACAAACGGTCAAAATGAGGTCATCCAGAACATGTCACATGTTACCGTCTTCCACCTATGTGGCCATTCGAGGCTGTAGGCTGGACATTTGGATTGACTCTCTTTTCTCTGTGGACCCCCATGGCAAGTGATGACTAGGCGTTCTGGTTGCCGACTTGGATACACACGTGGCAAGATCTAGTGGACTCAAATTTAGGAAAACGTTATATGTATAACAAGCTTATTAGGGTCTAAGGCTTGACATGAGTTCTTTCTTTCTTTCTTCTTCTTATCGGTTCAATTATTTCTGTATATTCCCTAGGCTTTTCCAAGCGGCCTGGGTTACAAGCCCTGCCCGGACCTGGGCCTGGACCAGCTGAGTTAGGATCTGAGCCAGCCAGGAATTTTCAACATTTTTTTAACTTAAATATTTTCTTTTTAACAAAAAAAAAAAACAAAATAAAATAGATTTTTTGCCAAAAAAGGAACTTTAGAACTTAGAAGTATTTACAAATTACAACTCACAAAAAATTCTATTTTATTAATAATCTCATAATCTCTAACAATTACAAAGTTCTAATTTTTTTTTGAAATTATCGCATCACAATATATGAGTACATCTCAACTAGATTGACACCTACCCATCTATATCAATATAATTTGCAACTCTTTCTAAATTATTTTTTCACAAATGAGTACATCACAATTAGACTAGCTTGGCATCTTCTATCTTTGTTCTACTGCAACATTTGCTATCATCAAATCTTGAATCCTATCTTAGATATTAACAACATGGTCGAGGTTTTGATGTTTCTTTTCTGACACCCACCAATCCTATAAGCACATTATCATCTGTATAGTAACCAGATCCAATGGTGTTCTGTTGTCATCAATCAACCATCCTGATGCGCTGAAGGCACATTCCAAAGCTATAGTAAAAACCTGCGCTGTTAGTAAATCACGAGCCATGATGGAAAGAACATGACACGAAGTCGTTTTATATACTTTCCACCATTGCAAAATATCGCATATCTATCCATTGTGACCCCTAAGTAAACATGCAGAAAAATATTGTTCAATTTTAGATACTTCCGCTTCGCCATCAGTACCACCACTACCAATACAACAAGTTAGTTGGTCAATTAGCATCTGCCTGTTAATTTCATAAGAATATGGTCCTGAACTTGGGAAAGAGCTTGACGCCATAGCAGGAGCCGTAGCTTGAGAACTTCCATCACTTCTAGTTGCATATTCTTCATGTAATTTTTAAAAATAAAATTTGATTGTGTTATGATGTCTAAGAGTGGTAATAGACTCACGGTGCCCACCCACCTCAATATGAGCTAGTTCAACAATTTTTGGAGCCTAACATCCTTCAAGCATGGATCAACAAGAACGCCCAAACTAAAAATAATATGAATGAGTCTAAAATGTTTATTATATTTTGCTTCAATTTGTGCAATCATGTTTGAAAAAATAATATGATTGAAGTAAGTATTAAAAAATTTTGGATTTTGAAAACTTGTAAAACAGCTTAATTTATAGTAAGGTAGTAACGACCAGATAAAAGAAGAATAGCTTCATAAAAAACTTGTGGCATAGTCTTTACACAAGTTATACTGTTCCATTCTTCTTCAGTTATTCCATAATAGGAAGAACTAGAAGTTGAACTAGAACCAGAAACATAAAAATTCATAAAATTATTTATAATTTCTTTATACTCTACTACTATATTTAAATTAAGTAGGTGGAATTCCACCTATGATCAACATCTTGTGGAATTTTTTAGCACTCATAATTTTCTTCTACAAAATTGTTTCCATTTTTGAAGTATTTTTTAGAAGCATTAAGAAAATAAGTAATGTTCCTAATTCTGTCAACCACTGATCTAATTTCATTAAAGCACTTTGTACAATTAAATTCAAAATATGACACATGCATCTAATATAAAAAATAACCATCAAAGGATAATAACAAAGATGATTTGATATGATTTATTACTACATTATTATAACTTGTATTATCCAGTGAAAGAGTTAAAATTCTTTAAGACATTTCCAATTTTGTTTGTTCTTTCATTATTAAATTTGCAATATTTGTACTAGTGTGTGATTCTTAATATGAAATAAAAGAAACAAATATTTTAAGCACTTGCCAATTATCATCAATCTAGTATGTTGTGATACATAAATAATCACTTCGTGCTTTATATGTCCAGATATCATAAGTTAGATAAAATTTACAATTTAAACTTTGAAAATAAACAATTAATTTTTTCCCATCTTGATAATGTTTCAAAATATCACTTTGGCAAGTTCAACGGGAAATTTGTTGAAAAGTAGGTTGATGACCCTCTTTTATATCTTCAAAATCATCATCTTCTACTATTTAAAAAAGAAATTTTTTAAGAACAACAAACCCGATGGCGCATTTCCTTGATCGAGTTGCGTTGTAGTCCATGAATCGATTGCTCCTAAGGGAGATGATTGAGAGAGAAGAATCTGGTGGATGTCAAGTTGAGTAGATCCTTGCCTTCTATTGTGGCCCGCTAAATGTCGTTTGAGGTGGTTAGTCCCCAACTTGTGTTGAGCTTTGAAGACTATGCCGTAAAAAGCACATTTCGCATTTTGGTTGAGAATACGACTGTTACTATCTTTTTTTACTTTAAATCTCCCAAGCTTTGTTATTTTTCTTGAGATTTTGATGGCTGAATCACGTTCAACATTTGCTCCGATCTCCATCAAGTCATCTTTTGAAGAGTCTACCTACAGTCTTCTTGCTAGGTCACCATTTGTTTCCACATTAGGCGATCATATATCCTTGTTGCTGCTGTTGCCGTTACATTTTCATCTTTCTAGCTCTCTATGAACAAGCTACTAAAGCGAAATTGTGGGTGGACCCTAAAAGGGTACTTCGAAAGTGTATGTCGAAAGTGATTTTTTCTCTTTTAACTCAAAGTTCACCCCCACATATTTAAAAACCAACCCACTTTCCCAAACATCAATACACCCAATGTATCACTGTGACTTAGTTTTAAACCCAATATCCATAATACCTCTCTATCTTTATACGATATTTTTCTAAAAAAAACTTAACACTGCCCTTTCTCTCTTCTCCTGAAGACCGCTCACAGTACATCACATTAATGGAAATTATGGCGGGAGAATTGGGTATGATGCTCTCCCACTCCACCAAACCCCAATTTGGTATTCATCTTCTTCAAATTTTCTCTCTTTCTCTCTCCTCCATTAATTTCTCCTCTCTTCTTGAGAAATCTCTCTCATCCATTAATATTTCTTCTCAAAGAAGACATTGATTCGATATCATGGTTGAGATTCCCTATGTTCGTTTCCTGTAGTCAAAGAAGACCTCTGAAGATAACTATAAAGTGATTGAGATCTCATCTTCATATCTTAATTTGTTGAAAAGACTCAATTTTGTCATGAGAAAACCTTTCTTTTGTTGAGAAGACTATTTTCTCATGAAAAAACTTTGATTTTATTGAATATATACTATGTAGTGAGTGCCAGAAAAGTGCTATTCTTTATTTGACACAAACATAAAAACCATTTATTTTTTATTTTCTGTAGAATATAAAAAATTCTTGGTCTTCAAATAATTAGAAATGGATATTGAATTATATTGTGCAGAAACGTAGAGAATTGCATATTGAATGTCAATGTTGAATTATATCGTATACAATAAGAAAATGCATATTCAACTTGTGTCTGTTTGGTAATATTTGATTGTTAGTTAAGTGCCCCACTTATTTTGTTTTTTTATGAACTTTAGTAATGGATGAAGAGCTGTACTGTGCAATAATAGATTTTAGAGGAAACAATCACTTGATTCTAATGAACATCAATGGACTTTCAGTAATTTAGTGGCTGAGATACAAAGTAGAATTGCTTTATGTTCAAGCCCAATGAAGTTGACTTATGAAATCCCATATACAGAAAGATTGTTTGTACGTGTTCATGATGATGTCGATGATTTAACAATGTTCAATGTACATATAAGTTGCAAGAAGAAGATAGCTAATATGTACGTTGACATAGACCGATATATATTATTTAGTCAAGCGGCAAACATCATTCACATAAGATAATAACTTGTTATGTATTGTAAATTCTATATTTCACAAGTTAATTCATGTTTATTTAATTTTCTGCAGTTGAAAGAATAATTATGACTATATAATATGACATAAGGAGCTATAGTACTACACAACAATTTTTAGTAATGTTTTTAGTTGCTAGTCTAATAAGGTAACGGATTAATGTTCTAATATGCTGTAAATTCCTATGCAAGAATCCTATCTTATCTATATTGGAATAACATGCTTCCTTATCGCATAATCCATCCAAAGTCACCACTACAAAATCAACACAACATGCAACATCAAGTGCACAAATCTGAAATGATACAACTTCAACAATAAGAACATCCTAGACATATATATTCAGAGTCTTTTTCCTATGTGAAAGCATTTTCGAGCAGATTTCCTAATTCCTCTGAGATAAATGCAATAGCGATCTTTGCTAATAGTAGTTCACAATCGTTCTGATGAATGAATAGAGTTGTGCCATTAATGATGGAATATATGTATCCATCATGAAAATGCCACAATCTAAGCTTCTGCACAAACAAATGCCATAGTCAATGATTAAATAAAATAATAATATTTAATAAAGACTACACTAATACATTTTAAGTTCTAGTCATACCCATACTGTTGAGGAACTTGGCAGGTTCCTATACTATATCCATCCACATTTTCTATTTTCCATTTATCCTTAATGCAAACTAAGAGATTGTTCATGAACTTCATGGCATCATTGAGATATTTAATGTATGTGACTGATGAATGGTGATAAAATTTGTTCTCAAACTTAATCAGTTCCGACATATGCCAATGACTACTGCTAAGAATAGGAAAATAATCTTCTTGCGTTTTTGAAAGTTTGCATGTGAAAGTTACCGACCCTTAAATTGTCTTGCCCAATGACCAGGATTATCTTGTAGTAATGCTCTCTGTTAAAACATGACCATCATATTTAACCAAAAAAATAATCCAAATGAAATAAAAAATTCCTATTACTCACAGCAAAAAATGATCCCGTGATGTGTATGTGTTTTGGGCATGCTTCTGTTTCAATCTTCATTTTAAATCTCTCTATCATACCATCGATTAACTAAAAATTATGCATGATAAAATGATTATAACTAAATTATGGAAATATGCAAAAACGATTAAGGTTTGGGAACCTACACTATTATAAATTGCCCTTCCAATAAGAAGATGATATCCATCTAATCGAGTAATAGACTGCCAAACAAATTCATCTCTATGACAAATGAAACATATACAAGTTAAATAAAAGTAATATGAAAGTGTTTGTGGAAAATTTGTAACAAGAAAATAATGAAAGAATTGTATTTGATTTATTCTCTCTAACTGCTTAGAAAAAGAATGTTTACAACTCTCACAACTCTTAATTACAATTTGAATTCCTGATTATAAAAGAGAAAAGAATTGATCTGGATTCTCCCCTTTGTTTAAAACTGGGTTCTTCACGGTGGCGATGAGATGCCTCCCTCGAATGCTCGCGTCGAGTTTGCTTCTCGTTGACGATCCGAACGTCTTGATTCACTGGAACTATATCTCCTCCTCACGATTTGACGTTGTGGAGGACTTGCGTGGTAAGTTTGAAACTCTGAACGAGTTGATTAATCTTAACCGTAATTGGTTAGACAAGCCAAAGATCTCTCCTTTGCTGCTAAGGAGAAGGATCCAAAAGCCAGCCCCAGATCTCTTCTTTGCTGCCCAAAAGAAGGATCACCCAGCCAGATCCGAACTAAGCTGATTTCTTAGTTATTTATAGAGGATTAAGGGGTGTAACCACCTCCTTAATTCGCTCCTAAGTGGGGCTAATGGGATGTAACCGCC
>BQKN01064363.1:114545-127800 GCA_022839385.1 Asparagus kiusianus | reverse complement strand
GGACCTGTGACTTCGCATTGTACTTATTTTCAGACGCTTAGCGTATTGGATTGAGAAGAAAAGAAGAAAAAAAGAGAGTATATTTCTTCTCAATCTAATACGTCGCGGGCTTGTTCACGTCCCGATTCCCCAGTATTTTGGGAAGCGGGGCGTGACAAAGGGAAGGGAAGGGAAGGAAAGGTAAACAACGGGAAGGGAAGGGAAAGGAAGGGAAGGGAATGAAAGAGAATTATAATATGTTGTTTGGGAGTTGAATAAGATGAATGAAGGTGAAAGGAAGTAAATATATGTAAATTTACATAAATGACTTTATACTAATAACACATCAGCCCTTTTATTTGTTTTGATGGGGGTAAGAATGTCATTACACCCATTTACCCTCCTCTACTGCCCAAATCGGGGGTAAAGAAAACCAAGCAATTTTACCCTCCGTTCCCCTTCCTTCCTCCTCTCTACCCTCCTTAAAAAAACTCTCAAACAAAGTGAAAGCTGCATTTCTCTTCCCCTCCCCCTCTCTACCCTCCATCCAAACAGGGCAATAGAGAAATAGCCCAATAAGTTAATAAACAAGGTAAGTGCAGAGGAAAGAGGGTTTTTGGGGTGAGTTGGAGAGTGAATAGCCTAAACACCATGCTAGAGAACTACACAAATAAGTGGGGAAAAAAAAAGATTAATAGTGTCCACATATTCATATTCATCTTCTATCAGTTGAGTTACTCCAACGATATCCTAGCATGCCATAAATATTGTAAGGGCAAACACTTCTACAACAGTTAACAGCGTTAAATTCCCATGGTTTCAATATTTATGGTGTCCTTTCTTCATTAGAAAGATTAAATTTGGATAATCATGTGATTTTGGAAAACTATGTAAAAGAAACTTTGGGCACATTTCTAAGACAAAGAACATCGGTGTAATGAAAAAGTTGAGAAAAATATCACTTCTACTAGCTCAGCATTAAAATGAAAAACAAAATCAAAGAAATCAAAACAACTTACGCTGCCTCACTCCGCCAATAACTCTTGTCACCGGATCGAGTCGGTTCAGGTTCGCCGGCACCTCCTTAACGGGTTCCGTACTAACTTTTGCCTGCTTAACGGGTTCAGGATCCGAAAACTTGCCCTCTTCTTGGGGTTTTACAGCGAGCTTTGAGATCTCGAAAAGAAGCAAAGCGATCGCTGGAAGAAAGAGAAGGACCGGCCACCACCGCCTCGAAACCCTAAAGATCCGACGAATGAGGTTGTTCTTGCCTCGAAACCCTAGCTTCTTGCGCTTTCGACGAACTCGGGCCCTCAATTTCCCGGCGAGCTCATCGGACTCTTCGTCCGAGATGGAGATCGAGATGCTGTTCATTAATGACGACGAGAGATAGAGAGAGAGAAAAATCGAATTAGGGTTTTTTCCTTCGAGAAATATCGCGGGAATTGGGACTTCAGTGTCGAAGCCCGCAGAGACCGAAGGATACGGAAAGAGGCAAGAACAGGCCAATGCTGTGTATATTGCAGAGGAAGAAATTTTCATTGTAGACCAATTCCTATATTTAATCTCAAAAACCGACCTATTTTAAAATTATTTATAAAAATCGACTCATTTTGAGTTAGTTACGGTACTAATTAGTAGGAGTTGTCAATCCTGACTAATTAATAGCCTACTAATTAGTAGCCTAATTAGCAGCCGTAAACCTTCCCTGCTCCCTGACCCCGTTTGTAATTAGGTTACTAATTAGTCGGGGTTGGTAACCCCGACTAATTAATACCGTAATTAACTCAATGTGAGTCGATTTTCATAAATAAATTTAAAGTGGGTCGGTTTTAGGGATTAAATCTGGGATTAGGTCTACAGTAAAAATTTCTTCTATTGTAGAGTCATCGACCAATTTTAAGCTGCTTGAAAATTAAGGTGTTTAATTAATGAATTTAATTAATGATTATGAAGTTGTAAAACCCAACTTATCCAAGTTTTTCATGTAACTTTCTTTTGCAGTACAAGCTCCACTTAGAACCCTTCTGTTTGGCATAGATACAGAACAAAATCCCCACCTTACATCTTTCACGTAGTTGAGTCCGCGTATAATTCCACGAGTTGAGGCACATTGAAATTTAAAAATAGCTAGATTAAGAAAAATGATGGAGTATATCATTTAATTCTACTTATTTGATTCTTTTTTCCTAATCACTAATTTTTAGTTATATTATGGTTATCCAATAATGACATCCAATATGCAATGTCATTCTCTCTAACCACTAACATATTCTTTTGTGTTTTCTTTTTCATGAAAATCACCTTTAAAATATCATCTTTCTATGGAAACCACATTTCATTGTCAATTTATACACATATTAATTTTAAAAGATTTTTTTATTGTAATCAACCACTCCCACGTTTCAATTAAGTATTTTCGGTATTTGACTCATCTATCTTTTTTTGAGAAAAATGTGTCAATGCCCCAATAATAATAAGCACATGTGACAAGGCCCTATGTATTTTGGGCGTTGTGTTTCAGCCCCGAATACATGATGTATTTGTGTCAAGGCCCCAATATGACTGTCATGTGAGCAGTTAGAGAAAAAGCTCATTTGAACTTACAAACCCACCCTCGTCGTGAAGTGACCGAACTTGGTAACCGCGACCATCCCTAACTCAAGTACTCTCTCTCTCTCTCTCTCTCTCTCTCTCTCTCTCTCTCTCTCTCTCTTCCGCCCCTACTATTCAAGAACCACTGAAAATTCCCAAACTCCATTTCTCTCATCTCGCATTTCAACTTAGGGTTAGGGTTTTCGTCGTGAATATGTCGTGGAAGTATCTGCTCACGATTTCGAAGTTGTTCATCGCAGTGGACGGCAGGAGCAGGTTGTCAACGGCCATTAAAGATGGTCGAAACAAAAAAAATGAAGCTAAATCTTCGTCCTTGGTCGCACTTCGTGAGCGAAGTGGTGATCACATGGCTTCGTCGAGTGATGATGGTCGTGCCTCTTCTAGCGACGGTGAATATAATCAATCATCTGAAAGCACGGAGGAAGCATCAAAGACCCTTTTGGTCATGCAAAGGGGTGAAGTACGTGGTCGAGACAATAAAAAAAGTTCAACAGGGGATGGTTCCAACCCCATAAAGAAGTAAGTGTTAGGTTTTTTTTAATTAAAGAACTTAACCTGAGTTTAATCAAATACATAATACGTTATTGAAATAACTAATAATTGATTTCCATGTTATCTAAACTGAGGTTCATGTTAATTCTAATCCTATACATGAGAATTAACCTGAGTTTCATGTTATAAGAACTGAATTTCATAATAACTGAACTGATTTTCATGTTATCTAAACTGAGGTTCATGTTAATTCTAATGCTATACATGGGAATTAACTTGAGTTTAATCAAATACATGTTAACTAAACAAAGTGTTATGTTAACTAAACTGAGTTTCAAGTTAAATCATGTGAGTTTCAAGTTAAATGTACATTTGAATTTCTTTTTAGAAAAATTATTGGTGATCCTGCAGAAATCAGGTCAACTGCCAATATTGGATCATATTGTGAATTTATGAAACATATTGCCCCAGTCTTTACATGTTGACGTCGACGTCGACGGACCACAATCTTTACATTTTGAGTTCAAAATGTTGACAATGCTGCAAATGTTTAGAAAATATCAGAACACGAGATCAACAACAAATAATAAAAACTAAACAGTTAATGAAAACTAAACAAGACTTAACATCGAACCATTTGAGTTAACAAGTGAGACTTAATACTGAATAGATTAGACTTAACAGCCTTCCTATTAGACTTAACATTGAGCTTATTAGACTTAACGTTATTTTTATTATAACATTATTTTTATTATAATTAACATTCTTTTCAATAGGCTAAAACATCTTTGAATTAGGCCTAACATTCAGCTCTATAGATATAACATTCAACCAGATAGAATTAACAACACACTAATTAGATCTAAGATACAACGCTTTAGACTTGACATGTAATGACTTGCAGTTAACATACTACAAGTTAGACTTAAGATACAAAGCTTTGGACTTAACATGTTACGACTTGCAGTTAACATACTAGAAATTAGACGTAACATATAATATGTTACACTTAACATTCTACATTTAGACTTATTATTCCACCCAAATAACTTAACATAAAATGTTCTTGAACTTATCTTCCAATTCATTAGACTAAACATCATAAATATTGAACTTAACATCAAAAAACCTGATAACTTACAACATGTGTTGTGGATCTTGCTGGTTGTTATGGAAAATCGAATCCTCTGTTCTTAGGAAAGTTTTCATGTGAATCTCTTTACACCTAGTATTACGGCTATGCTCCACCATAGACGATAAATCATCTTCGTTCTCAATAGGAAAATTAAAGTTGTCGTTTATTTCATCTTTGTATGCCAACGATAAACAATCGTATGGAAGTTTTAACCTCTCTGACACATCAAATTTCAGTTCTATTATGGTGGTTGAAGAGTTAATCTTTAAGAAAATTACTTTATCACTTGAGACCGTGTAGATGATATCTTTCTCAGCCATTAATGAAGGGAAGGTAGAAGGAGCAGTGAAGAGAATTTTAGGACAACAGGAGTATTGAAGAGCAAAAACCTAAACAATTACATAGATATTTATTGCTCGTGATAGAGAAAAATTGGGGGAAGTTTCCCTCCAATTCCTTCATCAGATCGCCATTAATGAGATCTGACGCCCGCGCATAGATTTTATTGATGGGGGCGCTAAGTCTGAGGAATGAGAAGGACATGTTAGGGTTTATTTGGAAATACAGTACTTGCCCTCTATACGGCTGATGTGGAGGGGCCCGGATACATTAGATAGCTTTTTTTGGGTAAGATCCACAATGGAAAAAGGTGGAAGGGTAAGGTCGCATGCTACTCTTTAAATTGAGGCCTTGACAACCCCCCCCCCCCCCCCCCCCCCCCCTCCTCTTTTTTAATAGCTACATTGAGATTGCACTTCCATATGCTCAGAATCAAACTGTAAGGTATCCATCTAATATACTTAATATTTAACAACTAATTATTACAGTAAAACTGGAAAAAAAATTGATCTAAAAGTGAGACCAGGTAGTTAATTGTAACAAAAAACCGTTTAAAGTTGATTTAGATATAAATTGATAATCAAATATGGTTTCTACATAATAATCCTATCTTAACGGTGGTTTCAATCCTATTCTATTTACTCTTCTCTTGCTCTCTCTCTCTATGATGACTTTTTGGTTGTCAATATTTTTGGATTCATGAAGTTCTTAATTTGGCTTAATTATCTTGATAAGCGCCTTTTAAGTTTTAAAGTTGATTTTTCACCATGTAATTTTCTTTTTCTACAATATGACAGCATCAACTAATTTTTAGTTATGGTTCTTTCTGGAGGAAATAAAAAATAAAAAGAATACCCAAGACACCTGATCAATACAACAGTAGTACATGAATCTTTGACAACCCACAAGCATTACGGTCAGCGAATTTGATCAAGTATTCATTGCCATTAATATACCATCAATTAGGAGAGTGACCCAAAAAGAATGCACCATTAACCAGTATCATCTCTAATGTAAATTAACCATTCAAACAATAAACTTCAATGGGGAAGAGGATAATAGATGAAGTTTCTCCGATTAATGCGTACTAGATCAATAAGTAGAACGTAAATTCACAAGAAAAAATTTATAAAATCTCTATAAGATTCCACTCCTTTCTGCATTGATACTTCAAAAGTGCAGAGCAGATATAATATATACAAAGAGATGGAACTAACATTAGTCGCTATCAACAATAAGAAAGAACAGGACATTCTCTGTTAATGATTTATTAGCATACTTGTAATATTTCTACTTTCTATTTGTAATATTACTTTTATATATAGCTAGCGTCCTACTTGGACCCAGAAAAAAAAAAGGATTAAAAAAACAAAATTGATGAGCTTCGATATCCCCGCAGTATGCATCTCCCAGTTCCCGTATGGACTGTACAGGAGTGGAGCTACCGGCTACTGGTAAGATGTTGACATAATATATTCATGTCCTACCTGGGTCATTAGGGAAAAAACATCAGGAAAAAAACCCTGAAAATGAATATAAAGCAGTAAAATGATTCTATAATTGGGGGATTTTGATATATCACGGTATTTCAACTCAGAGAGCTGTGTCATGTTTCGATCACCTCACTTGCGTTTTCAGCATTAAGTGAAGGGCATCTCCTGAATATTTTGTAAAGAGCACTGTAGAAATTGTCATACTTCTCTCCCCTACTTATCTCTGTAAAAAACAAGAAAAAAAGAATACCGGTTAATATGAAGGAAAACTAACAGAAGAAAGAAATGATACATGATTGAAACAAAGCCGGTATCAGTTACATTAAGAGCTGACATGCTTTCCTTGTTCAGCACAATGATCCAAATATATAGAAAGTTCTGGTGCTCTTTCTACACCATTGGATTTGTAGGGAGCAATTTGGTGTGTTGCATTCCCAAGAGGTTCCAATAAATCATGCTCTATGCATTTGTACCTGAAAACATAGCAAAACAGTGATTTAGTTAAATAAAATCAATTTGGTAAAACTACTTACCAAACATAAACTTACATTTGCAGGCAGAGGAAGTCCACAATTCTTGACAAATCAAGAACGTTCATTTTTATCTCGTCAATTTTTGCATCCGTAAGAAATTGGAAGTCCTTCTCAAGATTCATAGAAAGTCTTTCTACATTGCCTTCTAATTGCTGCTGCTGGTCTTCAAACAGATTCTTTTTCATTTCCCTTTCTTTATTTGATAACTCGCCTTGGAAGAGTTCATCCCCAAACATATAATATGCAAAAGGGTATGTGTATGTAAGAACACGCCTTGATCGAAAGAGACGACTCATTCCATTTAGCGCCCAACTATAATCTTTGATTTCTGATTCCTTATTTTCTGACATGGATATTTTTTCCAGCAGAGAGTTCCTCTGCTTGCTTTCTTGGTTGAGGGAATCAGTGTGAGCTTTGTATCGATCATGATAATGCACAAACCTGTAGTGGTTCTTTTTTGTGTGTTCTTTCTTCTTTGTATTATCATTTTTGTAGCGGTTACAGCTGTGGCCAGTAATAGATGTCCAAGTATGTTCTCTCCCAGTAGCGCCGCCACATAACCAGCTGCATGGAAATATGCAAAATAATATTAAGTCAGATGATGCAAAGACAATTTTCTTTGCAATTGAGGAAGGTCAATTTGATGAGTATATCAACAATCTGACTCCAATATAAACTGTCTACCACACTATTTTCTGGTAAATAAATGTAATACCCACGCATGAACTACACTCGCCATAAGTTAGGAATCAGGTATGAGTTGGTAGTACGCGTTACACTAGGGTACGTGGTACACTTACAGGTTCGGTTCTTAATTGAAGGAATTAAAGGTTTTGCAAGTCAAATTTAAGAAATAGACTAGTAGACATCAATAATGGTAAAAGAACCTTGAGAATCATGTTGCAATAAGGTATGCAAACTTTATTTGCTTGCATTTTTTGTTGTTTATTCTTATAAAAAGAGTTATTTTTATAAAATTTAAACTGATTTGAATTTCAAATCAGATCACTGGAGTTGGTGAATGGCATGTTCCACGCGAATTTGGGACAATTGAACCCGGGTTGTGGTTCGCTATAGCGTCCCAAGTTCCCGACTTCTATGATGCATACACATGTTAAAGATATATATGTAACATGGGACTGATAGTTTTACCTGTATCACAATTTAATTTCACTTTTCCATCATCTCATACCATGAATTGTGGCAGATAATTACGAGAATAGGAGTGAGTACAGATTTTAAAATACTACCCATAATAGATAAAAATTTCTCACTGCAGAGTGGCAGATGGAGTTTTTCAATATAACAAGATATGAATGCCCTCTAAAGCACTGTACCACAAAAGCAGCCCCATGAGTCAATTACGTTAAGTTCAACTACAATCAAGAGGCATAAATGATTCATATCCGTGACACTTTTTTTGAAATACTATCCCCATTATATTTATTACGTTAACTAAAAGAAAGATGAAGCTTGCATAGAGGCATTGTCAGTCTATGTGACTATAGGGAATCGACAACCTTCTGGATAGACAATTGGATCAGAGACCAACTTATATTTATTGATATCCTTTACTCTTCCCATAAAACCTGGATCTCTATATGTCTACTCCAAGTTACTTGACTCCCAACTGAAAGCTTTTGGGATTCTATCCTCCATTATGACATTGAAAACTGCTAAAACATGAGCCGTGGTCCTTAACAATTCTCAACCTCCTAAACAAATGCCATCTCTCGATGCAACCAGTGCATTTATATTGACAAGATGAAGACATGCTTGTACGAGTGTTTATAGGTGTAAGAAAAGCAATTCAGATGAAATCAGTTCAACAGCGGTTATAAAGTTTCTAAACCTTGGGATCCCATATCCATTGTCTATATATAGCGCAAACTGAGTGATTCTATTCAACAGGGAAGCATCAGGTCATTTTCCACAAATTCTCTATGTAACATGATAATCTCTAGAAAATAAGTATCAGAAAATTAAACGGACATATGGAAAGCTCGAGTATTAAAGAAATACTAGAAGTGCAATTAAATTAAAGACTATTGACTGAAAGAGGAAACTGTAGGAAGTACATCTGCTATCTGAGATCTTGTCAAACAAACAGTGCTTACTTGAGAAACTTCATTTCAATTAGTACCCAGTAATCTTGGAACTGTGAACCACCTCATGAACTAACTCATGAGCAAACTATTTTATAAGACACAATACAAACCATTAGTTTGTGCATCAAATGGTGGCTAATTATGTGACTTCTAGATGACAACTTAAAACAAATGTCAATTGGAAATATAAAAATTAGAAGGCATTTGAAAGATGAAATGCACTGGGTAGAATTGGGTCATAGATGCCATCAACCTCTGGTAGCTATAGATAATAGGTACCAGCAATCAGCAGTAGCTGGAGGTCAACATGATATCAAATAAAAGTTCAAATAATGAGAACAACTATCTAAAACAAACAAGAAAATTAGAAAGTAATGAATAGCAAGATGTGTAGAAAATTAAACAAGAAACTGTACCATGGAGTAAGAATTCTCACCAAAATGCTTGTCCACAGACGCAAACCACTAAGTTGCATCCACCATTCTTATCCACAGATTTCAAACACTTGGGGCAGGGCTTCGTGTTAGTAACAATCCACTTAATATTTTCTGATTCAGTGTTGCATTTCTTACTCCATAGATCCCATATCAAGCATGAACAAGGTGAATGCGCTTCCAACAAACAACTGAAACAAAACTGGTGCCCGCACGTACACTCAACCTCACAGAGCAAGTCACCCTTAACACGAATAGCATTTCCACAATGTGGAGTGCTGGGGCACCATTTGACCCTTTTATTATCATCAATATAAGATTCAAGAAGACAACGGTCAAATTTATCCGCAATATCAGGATTCCTTTTGCTCACAAGACTCCTGACAATGAATTCATCACATATAGCATTACAATTAGAGGCCATGCACTTAATCCTTCGACTTTGTCCTTCCTTTATCCTGACAATGAAATGCTCTGTCCAACCTGTAAAAGAACACAATACATCAGATGCTTGGTTCATGAACAGAGAGGATAAATATAAAATAAAAATTTCTTGAAAGATTTACAGGAGCATAACAATTATGGTTTTTTTCATAAAAACCACCTTTAAAAAGGGTCATTCTACAGAAACCACCTTTGACTTTCAATTTATACATAAATCAACTTTAAGTACTTTTTGTTGCAATCACCCACCAGGACTCACTTTCAAGTCAAGAGTTTTGGGTTTTTCCTGTAATAATTAATCGTCAAATACCAAGCATATTAGAGAAATGATCCTTAATGGAGGTTAGGTGGAATCAATTTCCAAAAAATTTAACTAAAAAGTGGGCTCATGTGGTTT
Organism: Asparagus kiusianus; assembly: GCA_022839385.1. Lineage (NCBI taxonomy): Eukaryota > Viridiplantae > Streptophyta > Magnoliopsida > Asparagales > Asparagaceae > Asparagus > Asparagus kiusianus. The sequence continues at coordinate 117,830 of BQKN01064363.1, read as the reverse complement.
ATTGTAACAGAAAATGTTTTAAAGGTGGTTCATGTATAAATTGAAAAACAAAGATGGTTTTCATAGAATGGGCCTTTAAAGGTGATTTCTATTGAAAAAAAAACACTAACAATTATCATCTAATTGTAAAGGAAATAATATACAGTTAAATATACTTGTGCGTTACAGAGTTTTATATCCTTATACTTTGATATGCAGAAGTACAGGATCAATTCTTTCCAAGATGAATAAAATTTACTTGAAGAAAATAATATATATGTTGAATCATACCTACTAAATAAAACCACAGAGTTGGAATGATTAGAAAACAACAAGTATACTGAATAACATTCTTTTTGAAAGAAAACAATACAATATTTCCAAGTGAAATACCCCAAGACCAAGAGCTACAGACAGGGATGGAGCCACAGGGATCTCAGTTTGAGCAAGCTAAGATTGATATTACTTGTAATTAATACCCATGAGATAGTTGCTATGCTACAATCTTTTGTATTAAGTTATGACCTAAAATACCTCTGTAATCTATTTGAAACTATGTGGTTGATTTTAGCTCTATTTAAATAATATTATAATATCAAATCGAACGGGATGGATTGAAAAGATATTATCTTCAAAAACAACGCGAAGACTTAATTCCTCCCGAACAAATGGAAGCTCAAGTTCAAAAGAAATTCTTCCAAAAAATTAAACAAATACAAAAGATGTTTTCTGTTTGAACGGCAGGACATATCGATTTTTGTCTATCTGTTGCTTCTTTATCAATTATTTGAAGATGATGTCTGGTACAATTTAATATTGAAACTAAGATAAATACTTCCACATTGGGGATCGTATGTTTAACTTTGTGGCTTCTATTACACTTCTGGCTATATCCATGGTTTTAGTGAATTGATTTACTTTTTTAAATGAAAAATTGGAATCCTGGCTGTTTAGTAATATATTGAGAAAATTTTCAGTACTATTTTGTGCACTGCCTGGTTGAATGTTGGTTTCACACCTAACTGCAGAGAGAATATCCAAATTTCACTAATTTCTTATAACATATGGTGCATATCAATCAAAAGTGCAAAACCCATCAGATGACTGTAGATTTATGAACCACATTATGGAACTAAATTGCCAATTTACATATCAACATTAAAAAATATCCAAGAATTCACAAGCAAAAAAGAAGAGGAAACTTACAATCATCACAAAAGTAATGGCCACAATCCATCACCGTGGCTGCATCACGAGAAACATCATCAAAACAAATACCACAAGTAATCTCCCCCGACGAACAAGCCAAAATCGCCCCTTCGTTCTCAATCATAACACCTGCATCTAAAAACATCATCTCCCTCCCCTTCTTCTCAAAAATCTCTAAAACCCTCTCCACATCCCACCTGTAATAAATCAACAATGTCCTTGCATGCTGCTCGCTCAAAGCAAACAAATCCATCACCTTCCCCAAATCCTCTTTCTGCACAAAACCCCTAAATCATTAACAACAAGAACCAGCAAAATTCCAAATTTTGATAAAGAAATTCAACTAACCTGCGCCAACAAAAGGGTGTCTTCCGTGATGACCTGCAAAATCGAATCTTTCGTCAATTTCTATGACCTAAATCAAAACTTTCATCTAGAAAATAAAAAAAAACTAGGGCCTTTTCAGTTTAAAACTTGCCTGAACTATTTCTATTACCATCCAATTCTAAAATCATTCATACACCCAAACCAAAACATCCAATCTGATAGCACATTAACTCATATACATCAGTTTAAAACAAACTGTAGCAGTTTACCTTACTTCATAACATATGAATACAGAATTAGGGTTTCAGAATAAAAAAAGGGAATTAAGTTTTAAAAAAACCCTAAAAATAAGGATTACAGAGGCAACAAAGCGGTCGATCAACTCCGATGGATCGCCATCGCTCTCGGCGTAACCATCATCACCATCATCATCGCCATCGTCAGCGATCAACTCGTCGTCGGGATCGAGATCGCTGGATGAAGAGCAAGGATAGTAATACTCGTAATCGTCCGCCATTAAAGTGAGATTTTTTCGCTGATTCCTCTTAATTTTCTTCTTGAAGGGGTTTTAGAGGCTTTCGTGTCCAGTAGAAGTGCTCTCTGCCTTTTAAAGGGCGCCAACTGGTTCGTTCTATTGATAGTCTGCTGGAGAATGGGGCCCACGTGGGAGAAAATCTTTGAGGAATTTGTACGGTCGCGATTAATTTTGGGTTGAATTGACGGCGGAGTTTTGGGGAAGCGGAGCTTTCCTTGGATTAGAATTGGTGTGCTATAATTCAAAGCAAACACCTACCTCGGCTACGTGCAGCTAAAAGAGCTCTCCACCTTCTTGATGATTTATTAGCGTTGTGCATCATTTCATGATGATAATTATTTGTAGGGATTTTTTTTTTTCTTGACATTTTTTTTTTCCAATTTAGAAATAAACCCATGGTCGTTGGTAAGTAGAAGAACACTGTGAAGAAGCTCTATCGAAAAAAGAATTATAAAAAAAATTAAGGAACCCAATGAGAAAAATAAGAATATATTTCTGTTTTTATATGATCTTTTAAATATCCTAGCAAATTAATATTTCCAAACTCTTCCAATGCTTTCATGAGCGAAATTGTGTGATGAAGTGAATGGAAAAAAGGCTTACAGTCAACATGCATTAATACCAAGGGCCCGTTTAGATCGGGTATTTTGAAGGGGAAAGAAGAGGGAAAGCTGTCAATTTGTTAGCTTTTTGGGGGAAAGCTGCCAAAAAGCTGACAAATTGGCAGTTTCCTCCCTCTTTTTCCCTTCAAAATACTCAATCCAAACAGCCCCAAACGAAGGACTCGATCTTTACGTTGATGCACCTTTTTCTGTTTTCAGGACAGATTTTTTTCTACACTTTATGAGCAAACTAAAATAATCAAACCATAGAATATAATGCTCGTAGTACCTATTGGGCAGTGCAACTCTTCTTATTCGTGAAGTAATTTCCACATGATCCGAGAGACTCTACGAGTACAAACAGTAGATATTTTTATTGAAAATAATAATAATACCAACGGTTTTTTTTATAGAGTGCTCGTGGGCACTCTATAAGGGAGAAGAAAGATAGAGAGAAATGAATAGCCCATGGACCCTCCTAATTTGTATTAATTTCTGTACATAATTCATTTTTCTCTATCTCTCTCCTCCCTTATAGAGTGCCCATGGGCACTTTATAGAAACAGGGCCGGCTGAAGGCATAGGCCACTAAGGCATATGCCTAGGGCCCCCATTTTATTGGGGCCCAAAAAA
>BQKN01064363.1:74619-114145 GCA_022839385.1 Asparagus kiusianus | reverse complement strand
AAGAGAAAAGCACATATTAAATACTCATTCTTATTTATGCATAGTTTATGCGTTTTTTCTCTTGCTAACTTCCTTTATTTTCTTCTCATTCACTCATCTTTCATATTTGTTTAATCTTTGATACTCAACATACATAATTGCAATTCTAATCCAGAAGGCCCCAAAATAAAACGTAAGCTTGTTGGTTTTTATTTATTTTAATTAATTTACATTCATTCTCCTCACACACACACACAGCTCACGGATATGTTCTGCATTTTGTGTTTTTATTTTTTTATTTTATATCTTTTTATTAATAAAATCTTATTTACGTTCAACAATGTCTCAAGAGATTAAATAATTTGACAATTTTATCAATTGAATATTAAAGCTTGAATATAAAATTTAATTAGTAACTTTGCATCTCAAAAAGCTAGAAAATTAAATTTTATATAAAATTTATTTTTTAAAAACTAATTTTTAATTTTTTTTAATGTTAATGCCTAAATATTTTTCTCTGCCTAGAGCCTCAAAAATGCTTGACACGGCCCTGTATAGAAAAACCGTAATACCAAATCGGGTTGACTTATCAATATTGATGCACACAGTGCCGTGCATGTGACAAAAATTGTTAGGGTATTTTTGTTGATTTCTGCAAGAAAAAGGGTATTTGGCTAATTTTTTTTCCCCTACCAAATGTAAGCACGTTTTCTTTGTTTAGTTAGCAATTTGTGGGGGCGTTTATTTGATATTTCAAAGAGCAGGAGTGCTTCACGATTTTCTTGAAAATGTAATGCATACGGGAAGAAATCAAAAGGAGAGTTTTCTTAAATGAGTGATGCTACAGGGACCCCAAAATAGGGGACCATGCATGGAATAGGTGAGGTGTCGCCTCTCTATCCCGTGATGAACTGTTCATGAACAGTGCATCACGGGACATGGAGTCGACACCGCACTTGTCTCACTCATATGTCCCACTCAGGATCCTTTATATTTTGGATCTCTGAGACATTTTTCTTCTTACTTCTTAAATATATGATAAGATAGTATAGATAAACTGATCTCATTGAATGGTTCTCTCCCCCCATAAATTGTTGAAACAGAACTAAGGTGCAAAAAGGCCATTTCAAATAAAGTGCTTACATGGATATTTACGTATAGTTTCAGGGTTTGTCAAAACAGGTTTAAACTCTCAAAATTAAGGTGGAGGCAAATAATTTTTCAAAGGGAACTTTATGAGCGGAACTGTGCTGATTAATTGGATAGAAAGTGGTTTACAGCTTGATGGCATTATACCAAGTTTAGGACTTGGTTTCTACATATATTTGGTCTCATGCCAGCATTTTTCTATTTTTCTACGCTTGCAGACCCAATTACAGTAATTCAACCACCCAATTCAATGCTCATCATCCCTATTGAAGCGGTCCAGTTTTCCTTCTAATTGATTCCACGTGATCCCAGAGACTAGTATATTTTTATAAACAAAAAAACAAATATATAGACTGTATCACCATTAGCATGAAGCTGTCGCATTAATCTCACCAAACTAGTTAAGGATAATCTTTTTTTTCCAGAAATTGTTGAGACAAGGTTGAGATGTAACTAAGACATTCCACATAAATGTGGATATTTACCTACTGCCTTGACTTTGGAGGGCCTATTGGGATAGAGAGAGCTAAACTCTCAAAAATAAAGTGGAGCCAAAATTTTCTAAGGCAAACTTCAGGAGATTACCAATCTATGAATCTGGAGGGAGAAGCAAACAGAAGAAAATGGGAGAAGCAAACAGAAGAACAGCTTCAAGCTATGGTTCCCTTCAGAATGCACTTCAAAGGAATTTACAATCTGCACACATATGAGCTTACACAGAAGGTAGATGGCACACTGAGAAAGCAAGGTTTACAAATTTTCATATTCAGAATTCCTGTTCAAAGTTTGTAGATTGTGCATCAGCAAACAGGGACAAAGGCTGGCAAAAGGCGTCCTGAGAAGTAATAATTGTGACATTTGAGGAGATTATGCATAGGCTTGAAGCATCTAAGAGGATTATGCATTAGAAACTAGCATACAACGATAACAATTACAAAATTCTATCTTCACAACTCCGAAGTGACCTTTGTCCGATGTGTAGTAAGAACAAGAAGCAGAACCAAACAGCTCATTGAGCTACAAATATCTGAAAACCCTGCAGAAAAATACGCAGAAACACAGGAGGGAGTGAGCTGTGAGGATCTGAAGCTACTAAATTAAATAATAATGATAATGCACAGAACAAATGTTGGATAGAACTGTGTAAAGGTTCCTCCAGTAACTAGTTTGCATCAGACAGTGGGCTCTTTTGCTACTAGTTTTTGAAGAAGGCTAAGAACTAAACAAGATAAATCAAACTTAACTCCCCTGCTACATGCTAAACTGTTGTCTCAACTTGAGATAAGAAACGGAAACAGAAACAAAACACCATCTGGCTGTGCTCAAAATATACAAAATTACAGTAGATGGCTGCACAGATAAATCCCTCCTATTTTTAGTGGTGATACACTTGACACACACTACTCTATGGTTATATTGGCCTATAAACAAAAAAAAAAAAAAAACAATTGCAAAAATCCACTATTCCAAAAAGAGGACTATGCTTAACCAGATTAATGAACACAGGATTTGTTCGCCGCAAAATGAAATATTCATCATATCAATCAGAATTTTTGTAACTTTTATGAGACACAAAACGAAGAAGATGGATTCAAATACGAAGAAGCTAATCTCCACATTGCACAATTTTAGAATCACATGTATTAGAACATAAAAATACAGAAGGCACGTAACAAATGTGTATGTTAAGTTAAAATCTCAGTTATACCTTAACGCTTTGAATATTGAGGAGCTTTGCGAGCCTTCTTAAGACCAACTTTCTTTCTTTCAACCACGCGAGAATCCCTAGTGAGAAGGCCTTCCTTCCTCAACGGGGCCCTGTGGTTCTCACTTACCTTGAGTAATGCTCTTGCAATGCCCAGGGAAATCGCCTGAGCCTGACCAGAAAGCCCACCTCCATGAGCTTTAACAAACACATCATAAGTGCTCTCATAGCCTAATGTCATTAGTGGAGTCTTTATGTATTGCAGCCATAATGGATTTCCTTGCATATATTCCTGTACATGGAAAAGGCAAATCTTTTGTAAGTTCCGTTGTGAGGGAAAAGTGGGAGACCGTTATTTGTAAGGGAGTTTGTTCTCTCTTTGCTCTGAATTTGGGGACAGAATGGAAAGAGAGGTTTTCTGAAGTTGTGCTGTAAAGTTAAGAAAGGGCAAATCGTAAGCCACAAAACTAGGGACATTTTCTTAAAAAGTACTGTATATAGAGAGTAAGAATATATTGCGGAGTCTATAAGAATATACAAATTATTCATTATGTTGTATGCGTTCTTAAAAAGTTCATGAAGATAAAAAATATATGATAACTAGTGTGTAGGAGGAAACATTTTGTTTTTTTCTCTGCTAAAATACTTAACAACATTGATAAACAACTAGTAAGAACAAAATGTCTAGCATGTGGATTCTCAAATGCAGAATCCAGAATTTTCTTCATGCATCAAAATCTTATTCAGTTTTTATTTACATATGCAAACTACAAATAGGAAGATGTTGACGAAGACCAAGAATACATAATTCTCCATTTTCAAAGCAAGCAACAAGAAGACCAGAGTAGGATACAATCACCATTATAGATGCATTTTCGACTTCTCTTCCTTCTTGATGGAACTTTATTCATATTATCTTCCGACCCTTGCACGATCCCTCATTTTATCTTTACCAATGTCTCTACTTTGTGTTCATCCGCTCAAAGTTACAATTAACTCTTTGACAGAGAAATGAGTGACAAAGACCTCTTAGCCTAAGCTACGAGTAATCAAATTTGAATTGATGCAGATGTTCTAGTATAGATAAAATAGAAAATATAAAGTAAAAGAGGATGTAGTGGGTGGAGAAGAAATTTGAATGAAGAGAAAGTGAGAAAGATCTCAAATTTAATATTCTTGCACCAAAAAATGAGCTATAAAGAACTCTAAACTTAAGCTTAAAAAAAGTTCAAATTTGAACTGATGCAGGTAGGGGTGTTAACGGAGCGGATACGGCTCGAATATAGCACTTACCATATCCATATCCGCTTACCCATCTCGGATACGGATACGGATACGAATATACGTCGGTAAGAAAAATTCATATCCACATCCGCCAAAATTGGATACGGTTACGGATATAGATGCAGATATATAAACGGATATGCATGCGGATACAAAAAGGATATGAGAAAACTAGATAGTATTTAGAAAAATATAGTCATATGATACAAAAAGAGTTCGCTAATATGTTCATTATGATTGAAAAGCTAAGATTAGACATCTTGGTCATCAAAATTAACCACAAATCCATAATCTAAGAATCGAAACTATCGTAAGAGTATTACCAATATGTATTCGGATATTTTCGGATACGGATACGGATATTTCACTACAAAACCATATCCGCAACCATATCCTATCGGTAATAGATTTGAGTAACCATATTCGTATCCTAACAGATACGGTTACGGATATTTCCTCGGATACGGATACGGTTTGGCACCACTAGATGCAGGTGTTCTAATATAGATAAAATAGAGTGTATAAAGTAAAAGAGATGTAGGAGGAGAATAAGAAGAAATTTGAATGCAGAGAAAAATGGGAAACATGAATGTGAGGGGAGAGATGGACCATTATATTAATGTAAGAATTCAAAGTGAACATGTCAGGAACCAATCTTAGTTATAAATTACCTACATTTTATGTGTTATGTGATATAGGGATTTCCAATGTGGATCGCAAGAGATTCATATAGTTATTCTTTCTAGCATACTTGATAGTTAGCTAGACTAGCCCTTTCACTGGTTAAATCTAAGGAAATTGCTTTGTAAGTCAACAGTTTCGTGATATTGGATTAAAAAAAAAGTGAACGTAGCGGTTTTAAATTCATTCAGGAAAATTTACAGTTATTCTTTAAAAGGAAGTTTGACTCTTACATGTCAGGTGCATCCTCTAATTTTCCCAATTTAGCCAGGTAATCATTGAGTATATAATATGCAAGAAATTATCTTCCTAAATTATAATTTATTCACTGTTTTTCAGCAGGCCGACCATGTTTATGTTTTTGCTCACCGATAAATAGTCTACAGGAGTTGCTCCTCAATTTAGGGTTCTTTCTCTGTCTCCTCTTTCTTCTTCATTTTTATTCTTTGTGACTTAGTGAGACTTCACCATGAAGAAACAAAATGTTTTATACAAGTCTCACGCAAAGCGCATTGAAAAGCTTAACTGCAAATGTGTAGATTTGATTAGTCGTATGGAAGCTGCGATGAGAAGGAAAGCCGAAGCGCAGGAGCGTATTGATCAGCTGAAGAAGAAAGGGCATTTTTGGATGAAAGATCCCAAAACTATGAGTTTGGAAGAGCTTGAAAAGTCTGAAGAACTGCTGCTCAAAGTGAAAGAGAGGTTGGAAAAATGGGGTAAAGGAGCTCTCAACTGAGATACCCTCCGAGGACGTTGCTGGTCCGTCTAAAACGTCCTTAAACAGGGGAATAAAAAGTGTTCTTTGGTTTCTTTTATCAATATTAATGAATTGATCTAACTAAAGAATATTTTGCTCAATGAAAGCTTTATGAATCTTATCTTTTGTCATGTTAATTGTTTTTTTATTGTTTCTACATCTCCGCACTGTTTTATAGAGTTTAGTGCTTAGCTAGTTGCATGTTGTGACTAGTTATTACTTATGTGAAAGAGATTACTCCAGCACACGTCAATATAAATGCATTGGAAATGCTTGCGATTAAATGTGATCCGAGCGAGCATTATACAGGTCTACATGAATCTTTGTGACAAGAAACTCAACTTTTTTGTGGGTGAACCTAAATCAAACAAAAAAAAAAAACAACTTTTTTAATCGAATAAAGAGTAACCAGCTGCAGCTCCTCTATCCTGAAATTAGGAAGTTTACAATTCAACAAACAGAGACAAATTAATCCAAGGCGTAACCACTGTCACAAAAAATCAACCCTAATTTCCCCGAAAAAAACAAGGGGAGCAAAATCAAACCTTGGCATCGCGATAGTTGATGATGAACTTCCCACTCCCCTCCTGAATCACGACACGAGCAATGGCGCATTTCCTTCTCCCAGTCCCAATCAACGTCTGAGCAGCGAATCCCCCGGGTAACCTCGCCTTCACGAACTTCTCCAGGCTCAGACCCTCGACTTCCGCCGCGGACCCCGCCCCTCCGCCTGCCACGGCGGAGACGGCGGTGGAGGAGGCGGAGGCGACGATGGGGGCGGGATGTCTCTTTCGTGATTCTGGAGAGGTTTTGAGGAGTTGAAGGGAGACGGGGGTTTTGTTGGGGGAGACGTGAGAGGAGAAGGAGAGGGAGGAGAGGGAGGAGGTGAGCGAGGAGAGGGAGAGCGCCATTTTGTGAAGGGAAGTTTGTGTGTGTTTTCTCTTCGCTCTGGATTTGGGGATAGAGAATAGGGAGAGGTCTTGTGTTATCAATCGGCTCTCGAGGGGGAAACGGATAGGGAAACGCAGTGGGGAGCAGAAAAGGGGCAAATTGAGAACAAAAAAGACCCCTTTCTTAAATAGCCCGCGCTCAACTACCCTATTATAGTTTCCCCAACTTTGCACTTACATACCCTCACTTGGTTGGCTGGGTCTGTTTGTTTGCACGGAAGTAATTATGAAGTAGCTGAAGTAAAAGAAGTAAAAGCTACTTCTACTATTTCCAAAGCTATATATATTAGAAGTATTAGAAGTAAGAAGTAGGTTATAGAAGTAACTTTCAAAGCTATGAAGTAGGAAGTAGTGGAAATAATATTTTTTTGTTTGTTTCATATATTTTTAGAAGTAATGGAAGTAGAACTTCTTCCTCTTCATTTACTTTTTTTGTTTGGATAACATTTGAAAATATTATTAGGAAGCAATTTTATCAATGAAAAGTTGTTAGAAGTAACTAATAAAAGAAATATTAATAAAAAAATTATTTATGTCATAATTAATATGCATTTCAACTACTTCCGAGCTACTTCTGAGTATTGAGGATTGGAAAAATATTTTGGAAGTAAGGATGACACGTAGGCGCCACATAGGCATTTAGGAAAGTATTGGAAGTAAGTTTTCCAGAGAACCAAACACATTTTTTTGCTTGGAAGTAGCATAAGTAACCTCTACTTCTTTTACTTCAGCTACTTCACAATTACTTCCGTGCAAACAAACAGGCAAGTAGGTGAAACAATAGGATATATAAGAGCTATTTAGCTCATTTGTTTTTAGTAGCACGTGCATAGCATGAAGTTTCTAAAAGTTACATTTAAAATACTTTCTGTTATGCAAAGGCGAGAACTTTGCTCTGCATTTTCGCATGCGACACTCACAAAACTAAGTCTGGAATTTTTTAGCTCTTAATGTTTTGTTGAATTTACGGTTAAATATGCACCAACTCTAATTCTAACTAGAATTATTGTGAGTTTAGTAGTAAATTCGACAAACATTGAGGGCTATAAAGTCCTAAAATAAGCTTTGTGATCATGAGAAAATTTGGAGACAAAGTCCTAATTTGCAAAATATAAGCAGTAACTAGTGTGTGCCCCGTGCAAAGCACGGGTTTTTTTATTTTGCTACAGTGTTCCCGCTCCTTTTTAATTCTCCTGTTTGAATTTTCTGGGGGTGCTACAGTAACTCGCCTGCTACAGTACCATTCTCGAGCTGCTACAGTAACCGATCTGCTACAGTACCGGTGTAATTTATTTTCTTCTACAGTAATAATGCTACAGTAAATATACTGTAGCATTTACTGTTTGATGAACAGTGGCTCTTTGTTTCTCCCTTTTGTATAAAAGAATAGATGTACGAATTTTAAACTCCAGCATATATGAGTGCTACTGAAAACAACTGAGGGTAGATAATGCAAACAAATTAGCACTTAAACACCTTATAGTTTACTCCACTTCGCACTTGTATACTTTCACTCGTTTTTGGCAATACTTATATATATCTTGAAGTTTTTAAAATTTACACTTTAATACATTATGTTATGCAAACAAAAAAATATTTTCTTAATTTTTTCATATGACACTCTTAGACTATTTAAAAAATATTTAACCTTTAATATTTGTTGAATTTACTATTAAATATACATACTTATGGTTTTAATCTACTTTAGTTATATTTAGAAATAGAATTATTGTAACTTTAATAGCAAATTCAATAAACATTAAGGACATTTTTTTTGTAAAAACAGACTGTGAGCGTCACATGAATGTCACGTTTGCATAACAAAATGCATTAAAGTGAAAAGTTTAGAAAATCCATGGTGTACAAGTGCTAACAAAAACAAGTCATAAATATCTATAATTGGGAGGACATGTTATGATAAACTTTTCCTAAAGTATGAACAACAATTTTCAATGGTAAAAATATTCCCCTAAACAAATTTACTCACCCATGTAAAATTCGATTAACGATATTAGGGGTTTTTTTGCAAAACATTGAAAGTTAAACTGCGTTTCCTGAGAACTCTAAATGTTGTTTTCTTATGGGGGGCGTGGGGGTTGGGCTGGCAGGGGGTTAACATTTTGAAAGTTAAATTAAGGAGGTTTTATGAAATTTACCCCTTTCTATAATATTGTTTCTTACAAATACCTATAATTTGAGGGCATACATGAAAATTTTTTATTTGTGCATTTGTATTATATAGTTTTCCCTACTTTGTACTTATATATCTTCACTTGTTTTTGGCAACACTAATATACCCTTAAATTTTTAAAATTTATACATTGATATCCTAAGTTCTGCAAATGTGAGAATTTCCCCTCAAAAATTCTTACTGTTAAACATATTGTAATTCTATTTTACAAGTTTTTAGTCCTAAACTTTTGTTGGACTTACTGTTAAACATATTATAATTCAATTTTAAACTTATCTCAATTCTTTTTAAAATAGAGGTTTGATGAGGATAGCAATAAATTTAAAAATAAGAGTTGCTTTTTTAAAAAAAAATTAGCATGTGAGTGTCACAAGAGAGTTTTAGGGGGAAATTCTCAAAGTTTTCATAAATCAGGGTATTAAAGTGCAAATTTATTGAACTCTAGGGTATATAATTACTGTAAGAAACAAAAGAGGGTATATAAGTGCAAAGTTGGAGAAACTATGCGGTATTTAAGTGCAATTAAGCCTACGAAAAAACCAATGCGATTGCTTTTCTCGCGGAGTTCCGGTAAAAATTGGAGTTCATTCTTGATCTTCAAGCAGCCAGAAAATACAACCGTCCCCTTCACTTCAAATTTCTGTAGGGGTTTAAGAGGGGAAAGAAATCTAGGGTTTTAGAAATCGAAAGGATACGATTCATGGCACTCACCAACTTCATCCTAACGGTGGCTGCCGTCAGCGCCGCCGTCGTCCTCCTTCGCGGTGACGTGAAGCAATCGGCGACCATCTTCCGACGTAACATGAAACAAATCCGCAACTGGCTCGAAGAGGAGTCCAAATCCGCAGCCAAGTAATCCCCTTTCTATCCCAAATTTATTTATTTGATCACTCTTTTTTGAGGAAAATAACAGTTGATCTTAGATTGTTAGGGTGTCTGATTCAAGTTAAGAGGCCACTGTGGAAATTAGGGCACGGATTCATCTTCTCCATTCATTACACAGATTTTACAAAATTTCATTCAAAATTTGCGCTTTTATTTACGATGCTATTGTGGTATCAGTGTCCTGCTATTAAACTGATAAATTTTGATTGTTAATCATATTCTATTTAGATCACTCTTGTATTATCCCAGAGATAATAGGCTCTTGGCATTTGTAAAGAACTCAATTATTTACAAGGACGAGTAAGAGCGACAATCATATGAACATTAGTATCAGCAAAAGGGAGGATCAAGGATTTACTGAGAAAACATTTCTGAATTTTAAATCTGTTTATTTAATGGTTTTTATGGAACATACTTTTCTCAACTGCTCGTGCAATTGATTTTGCCAATAAACTATGCTGATTCCAGTAGGGAATTGAGCTTGAACAAAAGTCACATATTTGAACAAGTTCTAGAATGTCTAAGTGCTAGTTCAAGTGAGTTTTATTTCACAAACGAAAGTGAAATCAAGCAAGGGGAACAGGAAAAAAAACTCAAAAAATTCATCTAACAAAGAGCATAAGCAATGGGGGAGATAAGACAAACCTTGAAGTTCACTGAGTATACGCCTTCAGTTTGAACCTTTGTTTGCAGCACCTTCTAAATCTTCCCAGAAGAAAACTTAGTATGGTTGAATTTTGTCCTCAACTTTATCATTAATCGGACTTTTAAAAACCTTCTCTCTTATGTCGCAGTATGAAAATGATTACTGTGCTTTATTCTTAGTGAAAGGTCTTTCAAATGGTTGAACTGGATATAAACCAGAAGAAGCTATATTTTAGGTAGAGAAGGAATATGTAGGAAACTAGGAATCATATATTTTTGGGTATTCTTAACTGAAAGATATATCATTTGAAATTAAAAAAAAACTTTATTGGTATATCTAATTAGGTAATTGATCAAATCACCTCTCTCTCATGTTTACCAAGTTTGGCCAACATAGAAAGATATATAGGAAAGGATTAATTCAAAATTTACTTTGATGTATCTAGATCTTAGAAGAAGGTGATATATATGGAAGAATAAGGTAAATGCTTCATTTTGTTCCATTACAAGGAGGGGTTATTCAGATAATAAGCTACCAAAGAACAAATAATGAGTTTCACATGTTATTTCTTGAAAAATAATATTCAGATTAGATATATGCTAGCTACATTTCATGTATATGTTATTATATAGGATCTTCTATTCGCTGAGCTGCAACAGTGTTGTGTGTAGCTTATCCTGGATTTTTCACCACCTTGGGCCACATCCAGGGATGGATCCAGGAATTTTTTCCTCTGGGGACACATATAACTATACGTATAAATTAATAATTTATATAATATAAATTCTACTAGTCAAAAACTTAGTCACATTGTTTTAAATATCCCCGACATGACCCGATATATCCCCCGATATATCCTTTTACAGGGCTTGCCGTAACCGATATGGTCTTTAAATATCATTTACCGCTTTTTGGCTATTTTGAGTGATAAATCCCCGATATGGCCGATATATTAGTCGATATGTGGACCAATATATCTTTTTATATAGCTTGTTGCAAAATAATATACTGTGTTCGGAATTTTTGGGCGAGATATCAAGATTTCCCCATTATATCAAATGCTATTTTTCCCTAAAAAAAGCAGATCGAATGTTGCAATGTTGCGTTGCACTTTTGTTTGTTTTAGAAGGTTGATTAGTGATCCTAAACATATATTATTCATATTTTGTATGCTTAAATTTTCATTACGTATGTTGATATTACATTTTAATGCATTATACTATGTATGCAAACATTCATTATGGCATTCCGATATTTACCACATATCCCCGATATTTCCCCGATACCCGCAATCCGATATGAATTTTGGCCATCGGATATTTCCCCGATATCCGATATTTAAAACCTTGCTTATTCATACAATAACCACATAGATATCAACAGATAATATTTGTCATCCTCATTTTCATATCAATACGTGATAAATTTTCATTTTCATCGTAAAAGCTAACGAAAAACTATTAAATTCTGAAGATAGTTCTTCATTATTGTTCTATAAGTGGTCTCATTTTTTATGAGGTGGGGCACCTTGTAAAATTTTATAGGAGCACCTGTATAAAAATGTACATCCTTTATAAAAATTTAAGAATTGAGTGGGGGCACGTGGATAGAAGTCGGGAACGTGGAACACTATAGCGAACCACGACCTGGGTTCGTCGTCTCAGATCCATGTGGAACACAACCCGATTCACCAACTACAACGACCCGATTTAGAATTCAAGTCGAGATTTTTTTTTGGAAAAAAGTAACTCTTTTTTAAAAGAATAAACAACAACAAACTTGAGAAATTAAGCAAATAAAGTATGCATACTTTAATTGCAACATGATTTTTAAGGTTCTTGTACCGTTACTGATATCAACTAGCATATCTCTTAAATTTAACACTTGCAAAAATCTTTAATTCCTACATTTAAGAACCGAACCTAAAGCATACCATGTTCCATAGCATGCCGTATAAGCCTAACTCTCTTGTACCTGATTCCTAATGAGTGGCGTACCATGTTCCCATACCCGTCCCGAGAATCGGAACGAACCAGGTGTTAGACCCTAGAGGGGGGTGATTAGGGTCTTATGCTAATCTAATCCGATTTAAATGCCAATTAACAAGTTATCTTAGCAAGTATGAAATACATCAAAAATATAAGCTAGGATAAGCAATATGAACAACAAGAAATATCCTATATGATGAAATATATATGCAAGGATATATAAACTAACACAAGATGATATATCCTACCAAAGAGATATACAATATGATATATGCAAGGATATGTCAACTAACACAAGGGTAAATAATCTAAACAAGATAGTGGATGATATAGAAATGAGCAATGCACAATGGCGATATAAGATATGAACATAAATATGAATGAACGCCAAAGCATACTCAAACAAGCGATATGATCACGGAGTTTGGACCTTCCGTCCTACATCTCCGCTCCCCACTTCCGGGGAGAAATCCACTATCACAACCGGGTTTTCTACGCTCACCCGAACAACGTTTACACCTCACAATGTCGGTTTTCAACGCTCACTGATCAACGTCACTCCTCACAATCGGTTTTCTAGTTCACCGAAAACTTCACAACACAGTCGGTTTTTTAGCTCACCGAAAACCTTACAATCTCACAATGTAATAAATATAAATTTGTTCTCTACAATAGATGAGAACTCAATTAAGCACAACTCAATGTTACAAACTCTCACAACCCTAATATACTATGTATGCAAATACAATAAGCTCAAAGTGGATGTGTGTAACAATGAGATAAAATCAAATCTAAACTCAATATAAAACTAGCTTTAATAGAAATGATAATTGATAAGTAATTATAAGTAAAAGCTAGAGTTGAGTTTAGAAAAACTTCTCTAGATCAAGATGGAAAGATGGAGATTTGAGCCCAAACAAGAAGATGATCTCCTCCACTTGTGAAAACCAAAACAGCTTTAAACCAAACCCTTAAACACACTTAAACTCTTTTTAAAATCCTTGTTTAAAAAACTTCTTAGCTTTTTTGAAAAGAGATCAGCAATTGGGTATTTATATCCACTCAAGATCTCAAAAAAACCCCAAACCAAATGACAAAACAGCCCCAGAGAAATCAGCTCAGAAATAGCCGTTAGGAGCCAACGGCTCTTTTGTCGGTCGACCGAAAATTTCGGCGGTCGACCGATGGAGCTTTCGGTCGACCGGACCGGTCGACCGACCAACTCTCTGTTGCAATCTTGTCGAAAGATCAGATGAGCGGTCGACCGGATCGGTCGACCGATAACTGATACTATAGAGAAACAGTTTCTAAACAGATTTTTGACTTTTGGAAAATTGTTAAAAATAACAAATGAAGTCCAAAAATAATAAAACTTTGGGAAATGTATATAAACATGAAAACGAACATGTTACAAAAAGAATTTTCTAAATTGTATTTCCCATTTATGAAAAATCATTATTTTGCAAAATAGTCCAAAACACAAAAATGTAAACATGTGAATTTTAACATTTTGACTAAACCATGTTTTGAAACTTTGCACAATGATTATATAGACTTAATAAAGTATATATATGATTGTTATTAAGTCCAAAAACTAAGAATACAATATTTTCACAAAATTGCATATTCTATGCAATAAATATCAAAACACAATAGTAAATATGAAACATGTGATTTCATGAAAACTCAAAACTATGTATGTATATATATAAAATTATATATATGCATAGAAACAAAAACTTATGTATATATATATAACTATATATATATACGAAGAAACCAATAAATGTGTGTGTATAGATATTGAGCTTAGAGTATATAACACACATAATATAAAATCTAAAACTACATTACCCAAGCAATCTTGATCTTCAATTAAGCTTGACTTGGTACACTTGCGGATGAAGCTTGAACTTGATCTTTAACTTTGAATTGCAAGGCTTCACTCCACTATTCCGCCAACCTCCATTGGATATGATCGTTGAAGCTCTATTCCATCCATCCTCCAACTACGTTGTTTGTCTATAATAAATAAGAAAACACAAATACTAGACAAACAACATTAGTTATAAATTGTTTGTTAAACATCATCAAAACAAGAAGGCCAACAATCTCTCCTTTTTTGATGATGACAAACAATTTACGAAAAGAGATATATGCATGAAAGAAAATGAATATATAAATTATAATTCACATGCATATAAACAAACAAGATAGATATACTCACAATATTTCTCCCCCTTTGACAACATCAAAAAGGGGTCAAAATGATAAAGAGAGCGAAAGCTCCCCCTATCAATAAACATAGGTGAGTATAACACATAGAAAGATATAGGGATTGCTCCCCCTATCAAAAAACCATATAGAAAATATGCAATAAATGAAGATCATGGCAAACATGTGAGCAAGCATAAATGAAAAGATATGCTAAAACACCACTCACATACAAACAAGATACAATGAGGACACATAATGATATGACATTATAAAGATAGTGTCTCATTATAAAAATCATGTATAAGAATAGATTTATGAAATCAAAAGAAGAGGAACATGAGAATCATGCAAAAAGTTTTCAAATGAAAACAAATCCATCAAAAGAAATCATAAATCAAAGTTTATATTCAAAAACGATGTTTGATCAATGAAGAACTTGATCAAACCACTCATAGAATACATTATAAATCACGAATAGATGATCCATAAGCACAAACACATAAATATCATCATATAAGTGATGTATAATGAATTCAAAGCAACCAATCAAAACAAAATCTTTGACAAAAGAATTTCAAGAGAGGCAACAATATATCAAGCTCTTAAGCTTGTTCCAACCCATATAATCATTCTAGCATCCGGTAAACATGATTTGGGAATAAACACCCAATAAACCCGGAGGGTTATATAAATGCAAACCTCTCATGAAAACAAAAGAATTTAACCAATAAAAGGAATTGTTTTTATAAAAGTTTAAAATACATTTTTCAAAACCAAGAAAGAGAAAAATAAAAACACTAAAATTCTTGGTTTAAAACTTATTTTGGCACCCAAGCATTTTTGGTGCCGGATTGTTTAGGGACATGACCCTTATCAATAAAGCTCAAAGCCCTTGGGTTATGAACCCATTTGGGCGTATTTAGTGCACGGGTCCTGTCATAGCAATAATTATGCAAATGACCCATTCGATTGCAATAAGTGTAATGAAGAGGATGCATTTGGTTATGTTGACCATGTGGATGTGCACGAGGAACATTTGCAAATAAAGATGGTCTTTTAAGATTATTTTACAAATGAGAAACATTTTGAAATAATGTTGGTCTACTTGAAATATTTTGCGATTTAGAAACTTTTCGCAAATCAAAACAAAACTTAGCTAAATGACCAACTCTACCATAAAAATCACAATGATACACAAGAGCATGCTTATGATGAGAAATAGGTGCATGCGTGTGTACATGTGATGAAGAAACTTGATGAGATGCACAAGAATGATTAATATTCTTATGTTTTTGTGCATCATAGCAAAATTTAGCTAAATGGCCTTTACGATCACAAATTGAGCACTTGTAAACTTTGCTATACAAGTGTGCATAGTGTGTAGGTGATTTTGTAGCACTAGACTTAGCACACTTGTCCATAAGTTTCTTATGGTTATCAATGCATGTTTTTAAAGTTGAATCTAAGCATGATATGCGTTCCTTAACAAGATTCAAATCATCATTATGCACAACATCATTGATAATAGAAGTAGAGCATGTATGATTATTCTCAAAAGAATCAAGTTTATTTCTAATGCATTCT
Source organism: Asparagus kiusianus (assembly GCA_022839385.1). Taxonomy (NCBI): domain Eukaryota; kingdom Viridiplantae; phylum Streptophyta; class Magnoliopsida; order Asparagales; family Asparagaceae; genus Asparagus; species Asparagus kiusianus. The sequence continues at coordinate 98,129 of BQKN01064363.1, read as the reverse complement.
ACTTCTAGCATGACATCTTCTTTCTCATGAGATAAGCTAGAAATCGATGAGGTTAATTTTTCATTTTCCAAGTTTAACATATCATTGTTTTCTTTAAGATTTTTATTTTCTTTAGCAATGATATCAAACTTGAATACTAGCTTCTCATGATCGGATTCTAAATTATCATGCTTGTATTTTAAATCATTAAAATCTTTATGCAATTTGTTGTAGGCATGCAATAATTTCTTAGATGCACAAGCAAGTTCATCACTAGATAACTCATTATCGGGTTCGAACTCGCAAACCTCACTAGGGCTATCGCCTAGTGCTCGTGTGCATGAAGCTCCATATGAACTTAAAGCCAGATCCGCCAAAGCTTGTTGGATCGCCTCTAATTCCCCTTGATGTGCTTCAATAAATTTCCATAAGGTGTAAGCACTATCAAAATAAATAAACTTGTTAGACATAGATGAATTAAAAACATTTAGCAAATATTCTAACAAAATATTGTTCATTGTAAACATACGATGATCATTCTTATTCCACGTGGATTTCTCCAAGATGGGCACAATATAAGCATCATCTATAATTTTCCATAAATCAAAATATTTAGATCTAACAAATATCTTAAATCTAACACACCATTGGGCATAGGGGAAATTATCTAATCTAGGAGCAACACTAGAATCATAGCCTAAACAAGATGCATCATTCATATCCATAATTTATATATATGCAAGCAATGCAAAAATCAAAAATTGGATTAGCACAAAAAGATAACTTGGATCTTTAACTCAAGGCGATTAGACCTTAAATCAAAGAGCACCAAGCTCTGATACTAATTGTTAGACCCTAAAGGGGGGTGATTAGGGTCTTATGCTAATCTAATCCGATTTAAATGCCAATTAACAAGTTATCCTAGCAAGTATGAAATACATCAAAAATATAAGCTAGGATAAGCAATATGAACAACAAGAAATATCCTATATGATGAAATATATATGCAAGGATATATAAACTAACACAAGATGATATATCCTACCAAAGATATATACAATATGATATATGCAAGGATATGTCAACTAACACAAGGGTAAATAATCTAAACAAGATAGTGGATGATATAGAAATGAGCAATGCACAATGACGATATAAGATATGAACATAAATATGAATGAACGTCAAAGCACACTCAAACAAGCGATATGATCACGGAGTTCGGACCTTCCGTCCTACATCTCCGCTCTCCACTTCCGGGGAGAAATCCACTATCACAACCGGGTTTTTTACGCTCACCCGAACAACGTTTACACCTCACAATGTCGGTTTTCAACGCTCACCGATCAACGTCACTCCTTACAATCGGTTTTCTAGTTCACCGAAAACTTCACAACACACTCGGTTTTCTAGCTCACCGAAAACCTTACAATCTCACAATGTAACAAATATAAATTTGTTCTCTACAATTGATTAGAACTCAATTAAGCACAACTCAATGTTACAAACTCTCACAACCCTAATATACTATGTATGCAAATACAATAAACTCAAAGTGGATGTGTGTAACAATGAGATAAAATCAAATCTAAACTCAATATAAAACTAGCTTTAATAGAAATGATAATGACAAGTAATTATAAGTAAAAGCTAGAGTTGAGTTTAGAAAAACTTCTCTAGATCAAGATGGAGAGATGGAGATTTGAGCCCAAACAAGAAGATGATCTCCTCCACTTGTGAAAACCAAAACAGCTTTAAACCAAACCCTTAAACACACTTAAACTCTTTTTAAAACCCTTGTTTAAAAAACTTCTTGACTTTTTTGAAAAGAGATCAGCAATTGGGTATTTATACCCACTCAAGATCTCAAAAAAAACCACAAACCAAATGACAAAACAGCCCCAGAGAAATCAGCTCAGAAATAGCCGTTAGGAGCCAACGGCTCTTTTGTCGGTCGACCGGAAATTTCGACGGTCGACCGATGGAGCTTTCAGTCGACCGGACCGGTCGACCGACCAACTCTCTGTTGCAATCTTGTCGAAAGATCAGATGAGCGGTCGACCGACCGGATCGGTCGACCGATAACTGATACTATAGAGAAACAATTTCTAAACAGATTTTTGACTTTTGGAAAATTGTTAAAAATAACAAATAAAGTCCAAAAATAATGAAACTTTGGGAAATGTATATAAACATGAAAACGAACATGTTACAAAAAGAATTTTCCAAATTGCATTTCCCATTTGTGAAAAATCATCATTTTACAAAATAGTCCAAAACACAAAAATGTAAACATGTGAATTTTGACATTTTGGCTAAACCATGTTTTGAAACTTTGCACAATGATTATATAGACTTAATAAAAAATATATATATGATTGTTATTAAGTCCAAAAACTAAGAATACAATATTTTCACAAAATTGCATATTCTATGCAATAAATACCAAAACACAATAGTAAATATGAAACATGTGATTTCATGAAAACTCAAAACTATGTATGTATATATATAAAACTATATATATGCATAGAAACAAAAACTTATGTATATATATATATAACTATATATATATATACGAAGAAACCAATAAATGTGTGTATAGATATTAAGCTTAGAGTATATAACACACATAATATAAAATCTAAAACTACATTACCCAAGCAATCTTGATCTTCAATTAAGCTTGACTTGGTACACTTGTGGATGAAGCTTGAACTTGATCTTTAACTTTGAATTGCAAGGCTTCACTCTACTATTCCGCCAACCTCCATTGGATATGATCGTTGAAGCTCTATTCCATCCATCCTCCAACTACGTTGTTTGTCTATAATAAATAAGAAAACACAAATACTAGACAAACAACATTAGTTATAAATTGTTTGTTAAACATCATCAAAACAAGAAGGCCAACACCAGGGTCCATGCAAAACTAGGCACGTGCCCCCACTTCTTTTTTTAGTGGATCCGTCCATGGTCACATGAATACTTTGAAACTTTATGCTAGCCATACTTCTCAGCAAAATCACTTGCAGCATCTCCTGTACCTTGTATTTATCATGTAATTTCAGTCACTATCATGTCATGAACGCTTCCTAATACTATACTACAGATCCTGTGTGTAATGTGGTGTCACGGTTTTTATGCAACCATTGAAGTGCATGTTGATTACTCTCACAGCCATGAGAACGTCTGGATACATCAGATTTGATTTGTCACTATTTAAATCAACGCCTGATCTTCTAGGCAGTTTCATCTGCTCAATGCCGTGTTACTCATATTTTTTAAAAATTCAAAACATACCATATATGAAAGCTTTATGATCAGTAGCTGACTGATATCTGCAACATCATTATTCATTAGGAATAATGACTAAATTTCCAATGCAAATGACACAAAAGCAACTTCCCACTGACGTTAAGTCTCTAATATCCCTTTAGAACTTCAAAATGGCATCAGTATGATTTGCTTTTCTAATGACTTGTTGGTTTGATGTTATTGCTAGGGGTTCTGCGATATTTGCCAATTATTTCTTCTGAATTGTTCATTCGGTGAAATTTGTTCAGCTTTTGTTGTTGTTTTGTGAGGCACATCACATGCCTACTTGTTAGGGCCAGCTATATGTTTATTGATGGATTCGTTGATCATATCCTATGCTGGACATAGTACTATTGTAAAGGAAGAAAGAGCAGGGAAGAGGCCATAACTATAAGTTTACATTTAAAGGCCGTGGATGGGTCTTTCTTATTCCTTTTTATCTGAGATCATCAAAATTTTAAGTCATATCGTCCTTGTCATTATTCCCATTATCATCTTATGAATTTCTTTGCCATAATGGGTCTATTGTAAATGAGAAATTTTGTAGCATCAGAAAAGAAAAGATGTAGATAAATACTAGGAAATTAATTAATAAAGAAAATGGAAGAAGATGGCTGAGAATTTTTTTTTTTTTGGTAGGGTAAAGGGGTGTGGTTGTCATCAAGCATATAGAAGTATCCAAAACGCTACACTAGAAGGTCATCCTCGAAGTTGGTGACCTCCTAGTCTGTGTATGTATCTTCCTCCACTGTAGATGTCTAGGCATACTGAGATATGGGAGTGATGTGTTAACTTTTTTCGGGAATAACAGCTGGAATAAGAAGAGGATCCCTCTCCCTTTAAGCTCTTGGGTTTGTACCTGACTTATTTGGTCCAATCATGACACATCAACAGAAATCAATGTCCTTGATCCAATTAATCTAGTCTATCCACCTGGGCATCTAGGCTCACTTTTTAGGTGGTAAGTTCTGATTACAGGTCATTTATTGCTGGCCATGCTAAAGTGCTTCCTGTCTATGTAGATGGTGTCCTAGTCATGTTTCTAGTCAAACCTCAGAAATAAGTGCCAAATTCCTAGCATAAAAAAGTTATGACTGAAATGCTCCTTGCAATAACCCCTTGTTAATGGGAGATTGGTATAGATGTATCCTTTTTGTTTTGTAATTTAACTTATTGCAACCAAGGAGCCGGCCCACTTTCACTTTGATGGTTCCCACAGGAGAGTGGTATGATGATTTGATAGTCTCACCACCTTGTTTACTTCTCTAATTGATGAATTTTAGAGAAAATTTCAGTTCTGCACTTAATTACTATTATTTTCACTTCTGATCATATATCTTTTTTACTTAGCTAAAAAAAATTCTTTAATTGAATGTCTCATGAACATAATATGAAACGGTCCTCAATTTTAGACCTGTCTTTAGTTTCTCAACTTGCTTGAATTTATTTGTCATCAAATAGTTTACTAGTAACCTTCCACCTATTAAAAATGAGTAGTCAAGTTCCCCAGATGTAATCGTGCATTAGTCAGATGTTTGTTTGTATTTACACATCTACACATAAGCAGGTCGTTCGTTTGGGTCTGTAACTCTCAAATCTTAATCATATTTTCCAAGTTTATTTAAAACAAATATATCATGAATTTTATATCGATTCTTAAAGGAATCTATCTGAAGTTGAGAAAACATTGTTTTGGACATAAAATTACTGAAGTGATTAAGCAACTATAATCAAAGCATAACTATACAGAAAATCGCCGGAAAAGTTTAATAATTGAAATATAGCCATAAACTAACTTTGACCGTAATAGAGGGAGAGAGTTTCTTCCATATGTGGTAGGTTAGCATATCGTCATGGCATCTGGTGCGTCATGCCAATTACATGGCCCAATGAACAGTGTAATGAGTATTTAGAACACCTAATTGAAAGTAGAGATTGTTATTTTGAATTTTACGCGCAGAGTCGGGCTTGAAACTGTTCAAAACCATTAGACTGAACTAGTGAATTCAAGCCTTGTTCTCATAATTTATGTGATGGTTTCATGCTCTCATGGGATGACACTAACTCCAATACTTGACTTTCTTTCCCCAAGCCACCATGAGGTTAGGTTTACTGGCTGGATATCATAGTTGACCTGGATAATCATGTTGAATCCTTTCTTTTTCCTTTATATTCCTGATGATAACTTAGTGCTTCAAATAAAGCACCTATCGAAGAATCTGATGTCAGAAACTATGAATCTTCTGATATGTGCTTTTCTTTGAAGATCCATAGTGGTATCATCTAGATTCTAATACCTTTCACCTAATTGCAGTCAAAGATTGGTCATCCATTTCCCTCTCTTCCTTTCTCCAAACCTGTACTCTTTCGTCCATATTGCACGGACCACTGTCTCCTCCTGTTCCATTGTTGCACATTCATCATCTATGATGCACGGATACGGATACGGGACACGGATACGACACGGACACGGATACAGGATACGGCAAAATCCAAAAAAATAGGATACGGGGATACGGCAAGGTTTTTTTTTTAAAATTATTATATATAGAAAAATTTATAAAATTCAACTAACAATCTAAAATATGGATCTATCACAAAATAACAAGTTTGTAAACAAAAAGTACCTCAAGATGAAGTGGAAGCTGAGAGATTGAGAGAGAGGATTAGGGTTAGGTTTTTTTCTTATTTTCTTTCGTTTGAGTCAGTTAGAGGATCGAATTGAACGGGAGTTGAGAAATAGGGATGGATTTTTTAATCAAACGGTTCGGGTTGGAATTTAACAACCAAACCCGCAGCCCGAATGAATCGGTCTTCGGCGAATCCGAGCCGTGTCCGAGCTCCTTTGACCGTGTCCGAGCCTAATTTGACCGTTGACCCGTGTCGGACACGGATTGACCGTGTCCGACACGTGTCGTGCACGTGTCGTGACGAATCCGTGTCCGATTCGAGTCGGACACGGATTCGTGGCCTCCGGGGGCGAATCCATGCTTCAGAGTTCATCATCACCTCCTTTTTTCCAATTAAGGGTACGTGTTTCATATGCTTCCACTTACTCTCCTGCCAAAACTCCGTTTTGCATTGAAATTTAGTGCAGGATCAATGTGTTCCACATTTCTGTGGGTCTAAGAGTAAATTCTCTATGATCTTTAAAGATCGAAAAGAAGAAAAGAATCTTGATTTCACTAAACCACGTCTAAACAAATTGGAAAGATTTGGTATCCTGACCTTTGTTACAGAACCTCAAGCAGAGGCTCTATATATCAAACCTTTCCAGTTTGTTTTTATTTGGGTGGTTCTGTAGTTTGCAAGCAGGGCCATTCAAAGGTCTTTAATGAATCCGCTGATGGTTTAGGGATTCAGTTAAGTAGGATATTGGCTGGTAATCGCATGGGCTGCAATATTCTTTAAGGTGACACATCCTGGACATGTCAGTGACTGATATAATGTACAGTTCATTGCTTTTTCAAAGAATATGTAGTTCCTGCAAAGGATTTGCAATTAACTTGCTTGGTGTAGTTGTTTTCTGTTTCATATATCTAATTCACTGTTATATGAGCTGATACTATCTAAAGTTTAGAAGAAAATGCACTGGCTATTGTGATTCTTGAAATATATCTGTCAGCTATTCAAAATCCATATGAGTGTGCTGATTGTTTGGGCATTAAAACATGCTCTAGAAGTAGACTGTGTCAGATATCTGGATATTAAATGTGAAAGTTTAGTTACTTTCCGCTGTGTAATAATAATCTGAAGCATCTCATCATCTTGCTTTGTATGCATGCTAAGTCATGCTTTATGGTATTTTTGCTCCCTTCTCAATTTGCTCATTTAGTTGCACATAATGGTTTATAATAGTCTTTTTTGATAATTCTGGAGCTTAGCATTTGTATTCATGATTCTGACCTTGGATTCTTTTGTTAAGGTCTGTGAAGGAAGCACCAAAAGAGCTGGATTCAAAGGCGACAAACAAAGACATCCCTAAGGATGAGAAGCACTAGATAATGTATGTTTTTCTTTAGCTTTTCTACTTATTTGTGGATATTCATGAAATAATTTTTTATGATTTGTTAAAAAGAGTGGCAGATTTAGTCTTTGTATTATGGGGATCAGGGTAATCAGTTTTACGGAGCCAATCTGCCAAATATCAGAAAGGTTGGAGTAAATAATGCTCAGTAGCTAGTAGTTTAAGTTTTTTTGGAGGCATTTAGATGTTGCTATTTCGACCTCTGCAGAATGCCTGTATGCAAATTCAAAATTCCTATTTCCAGCTGAAATCCTGGTTTCTATGTTTTTGTTGCTTGAGAGATTGGGAATAATACAAATAAGATTACGAGTTTGATTTTGCACATGACTTGTCTAATATCTTCTTGTTGAATCTTAGCCATGTTATGTCTGTGGTATTCTTTATGAGGATATTGAAAGGGGTCTAAAGTAGTATTGCTCGAAAAGTTGTTTAGTCTTGATATAAATGATGGCTCGAAAAGTTATTTAAATCAACCCCTGATCTTCTAGACAGTTTCATCTGCTCAATGCCGTGTTACTCGTATTAAAAAAAACAATACATACCATATATGAAAGCTTTATGATCAGCAGCTGACTGGTATTTGCAACATCATTATTCATTAGGAATAATGTTGCAAATGAAACAAAAGCAACTTCCTGCTGACGATAAGTCTCTAATATCCTTTTAGAACTTCAGAATGGCATCAGTATGATTTGCTTTCTAATGACTTGTCGTTTGATGTTATTGTTAGGGGTTCTGTGATATTTGCCAACTATTTCTTCTGAATTGTTCATTCGGTGAATTTGTTCAGCTTTTGTTGTTGTTCTGTGAGGCACATCACATGCCTACTTGTTAGGGCTAGCTTTATGTTTCTTGATGGATTCATTGATCATATCCTATGCTGGACATAGTGCTATTGTAAAGGAAGAAAGAGCAGGGAAGAGGCTATAAACTATATGTTTACATTTAAAGGCCGTGGATGAGTCTTTCTTATTCCTTTTTATCTGCCATCATCAAATTTTTAAGTCATATTGTCCTTGTCATTATTTTCGTTATCTTCTTATGAATTTCTTTGCCATAATGGGTCTATGAAATGCGAAATTTTGTAGAATCAGAAAAGAAAAGATGTAGATAAATACTAGGAAATTAACTAAAAAAGAAAATAGAAGAAAGGGTGGTGTTACAGGGACCCAAAAACATGGGACCCTATACACATGGGACAGATGAGGTGTCGGCTCCCTGTCCCATGATGCACTATCTCCTAAGGCATTTTTCTAAGAAGAGGATCCCTCTCCCTGTAACCTCTTGGGTTTGTACCTGACTAATTTGGTCCAATCATGACACATCAAAGAGAAATCAATGTCCTTGATCCAATTAATCTAATCTATCCACCTAGGCATCTAGACTCACTTTTTAGGTGGTAAGTTCTGATTACAGATCATTGATTGCTAGCCATGCTAAAGTGCTTCCTGTCTATCTAGATGGTCTCCTAGTCATGTTTCTAGTCAAATTTCAGAAATAAATGCCAAATTCCTAGCATAGAAAAGTTATGACTGAAATGCTCCTTGCAGTAACCCCTTTTTAATGAGATGATTGGTATAGATGTATCCTATTTGTTTTGTAGTTTAACCTATTGCTACCAAGGATCCGGCCCACTTTCACTTTGATGCTTCCTACAGGAGAGTGGTATGATGGTTTGATGGTCTCCACCTGGTCTCCTTGTTTACTTCTCTAATTGATGAACTTTAGAGAAAAATTTAGTTCTGCACTTACAATTTGGAGCCTTGATTATTATTTTTTTGCACTTCTGATTATATATCTTTTTTGCTTAGCTAAAAATATTCTGTAATTAAATGTCTCGTGAACATAATATGAAACGGTCCTCAATTTTAGCCCCGTCCTTATTTCTCAACTTGCTTGAATTTATTTGTCGTCAAATATTTACTAGTAACCTTCCACCTATTAAAATTAAGTAGTCAAGTTCCCCAGATGTAATTGGGCATTAGTTGGATGTTTGTTTGTATTTACACGTCTACATGTAATCAGGCTGTGTGTGTTTGGGTCTTTAACTTTCAAATCTTAATCATATTTCCAAGTTTATTTAAAACAAATATATCATGAATTTTAAGGAATCTATCCAAAGTTGAGAAAACATTGTTTTGGACATAAAATTACTGAAGTGATTAAGCAACTATAATCAAAGCATAACTATACAGAAAATCACCAGAATAGTTTAATAATTGAAACACAGCTATGAACTAACTTTGACCCTAATAGAGGGAGAGGGTTTCTTCCATATGTGGTAGGTTAGCATATCGTCATGGTGTCTGGTGCATCATGCCAATTACATGGCCCAGTGAACAGTGTAGTGAGTATTTAGAACACTTAATTGAAAGTAGAGATTGTTATTTTGAATTTTACGCACAGAGACGGGCTTGAAACTGTTCAAAACCATTAGACTAAACTAGTGAATTCAAGCCTTGTTCTCATAATTTATGTGATGGTTTCATGCTCTCATGGGATGACACGTTAACTCCAATACTTGACTTTCTTTCCCCAAGCCACCATGAGATTAGGTTTACTAGCTGGATCTCATAGTTGACCTGGATAATCATGTTGAATCCTTCCTTTTTCCTTTATATTCCTGATGATAACTTAGTGCTCCAAATAAAGCACTTGTCGAAGAATCTGATGTCAGAAACTATGTATCTTCTGATATGTGCCTTTCTTTGAAGTTCCATAGTGGTATCATCTATAGATTCTAATACCTTTCACCTAATATGCAGTCAAAGATTGGTCATCCATTTCCTTCTCTTCCTTTCTCCAAACCTGGACTCTTTCATCCACATTGCATGGACCACTGTCTCCTGTTCCATTGTTGCACATTCATCATCACCTCCTTTTTTCCAATTAGGGGTTCATGTTTCATATACTTCCACTTACTCTCCTGCCAAAACTCCTTTTTGCATCGAAATTTAGGGCAGGATCAATGTGTTCCACATTTCTGTGGGTCTAAGAATAAATTTTCTGTGATCTTGAAAGATCAAAAAGAAGAAAAGAATCTTGATTTCACTAAACCACGTCTAAACAAATTGGAAAGATTTGGTATCCTGATTTTTGTTACAGAACCTCAAGCAGAGGCTCTGTATACCAAACCTTTCCAGTGTGTTTTTATTTGGGTGGTTCTGTAGTTTGCAAGCGGGTGAAGGATTGGCGAACACGGCGAAGAATTGCACAAGAAAAAGTCCAGGAAAACCGCGAGTCAGCTTGGCGGTCGACCGTGAGTCAGCGGCGGTCGACCAGAAACGTGCACGAGCAGGAGGATCTGGAGCTAAAGGCGGTCGACCGCCGCGGTCGACCGTGCGGACCCTGTAATGGATTTTTGTCTTGGGTTTTGATTCGGTCGACCTCTGCGGTCGACCGTGAGTACCCTGTAGGATTTTTTGGTTCTGTCGTGGGGTGTGCGGTCGACCGCGTAGCGGCTTCTTAGCTGGGCTTTGGGTTTTGAACCGTTTCGTTTGCTGTTAGTATATAACCCTAAACCTGATTAATTAGGGTTAAGCAATGACGTTTTGAGTAGTCTTTGAGAGAGGATTGTTGCATCCAATTGTGGGAGATTGGTGAGAGATTTAGAGAGCTTTGTTTTAGGGTTTTGAGTGATTTTGTAACCCTATTTTGTATTCTCTTCATCTCTAATAGTAAGAACTCCCCCCTCCTTGCCCCGTGGACGTAGGCAACTTGTCGAACCACGTAAAACTCGTTGTCTTGATGTGATTGTGATTTGTGCTTGTGTTTAGTTGTGATCTATCTCGTTCTTGTTCGTATGATTAGAGTTCCGCTGCGTACAACAGCGGGGGCCATTCAAAGGTCTTTAATGAATCCACTGATGGTTTAGGGATTCAATTACGTAGATATTGGCTGGTAATCGCATGGGCTGCATTATTCTTTAAGGTGACACATCCTAGACATGTCAGTGGCTGACATCCTGTACAGTTCATTGGTTTTTTAAAGTATATGTAGTTCCTGCAAAGGATTTACATTTGATTTGCTTGGTGTAGTTGTTTTCTGTTTCATACATCTAATTCACTGTTATATGAGCTGATACTGTCTACAGTTTGGAAGAAAATGCACTGGCTATTGTGATTCTTCCAATATATCTGTCAGCAATTCAAAATCCATATGAGTATGCTGATTGTTTTGGCATTAAAACATGCTCTAGAAGTGGACTGAGTCAGATATCTCAATATTAAATGTGAAAGCCTAGTTTCTTTCCTCTAATTGATGGTACCCCCCCCCCCCCCCCACCCCCCACCCCTCCTCTCAATTTGCTCATTTATTAGTTGCACATTATGGTTTATAATAGTCTTTTTTTTTTAATAATTCTGGAGCTTGCGTCTGTATTCATGATTCTGACCTTGGATTCTTTTGTTAAGGTCTGTGAAGGAAGCACCAAAAGAGCTGGATTCAAAGGCCCCAAACAAAGACATCCGTAAGGATGAAAAGCACTAGATAGTGTATGTGTTTCTTTAGCTTTTCTACTTATTTCCGGATATTCATGAAATAATTTTTTATGGTTTGTGAAAGAGAGGCAGATTTAGTCTTTGTATCATGGGGATCAGGGTTATCAGTTTTATCAAGCCAATCCGCAAAATATCAGAAAGGTTGGAGTAAATAATGCTCAGTAGCTAATAGTTTAAGTTTTTTTTGGAGGCTTTTAGATGTTGCTATTTTCTACCATTGCAGAATGCCTGTATGCATATTCGAAATTCCTATTTCCGGCTGAAATCCTGGTTCCTATGTTTTTGTTGCTTGAGAGATTGGGAATAATGCAAATAAGACTACGAGTTTGATTTTACATGTGACTCGTCTAATATCTGCTTGTTGAATCTTAGCCATGTTATCTCTGTGGTATTCTTAATGAGGACATTATAAGGGATCCAAAGTAGGCTTGCTCGAAAAGTAGTTTAGTCTTGATATAAATGGTTACTCGAGAAGCAAACTTTTAAAAGAATTCAATGCACATTGTTGAGACAGCAAGAAAGCACACGGAATTGGATTCCATGGGGAAACTAGAGGATGATGACAGATTTGCCTTGTAAATAGTATCCGTACTAAGATTCTCGAAATCCATCAGCAAGATCTCCTATAAGGGGCTGTTCGTTTGCCTAAAAAAATGGGAAATCAAAGAAATAGAAAACTATTTCTAAGAAATAGAGGTTTTTGAATTGTTTGGTTGGCTAAAAAAAAAGGAAATCAAAGAAATGGAGATGAGATGAGATGAGTTGTCACATTATTATTGGATGATGTGAGTGATTTTTAGGGAAAACTAGTTTTGATGTTGTTTGGTTGGCGAAAAAAATAAGGAAATGAATTATAAGAAACCTATTTCCTGTAGTTTTCTTGTTTTCTTTTGTTTGGTTCATTCTTAAAAATAAGAAATGAAATGAGATGAGATGAGTTGTCATTGTATTATTGGGTGATGTGAGGAAAGATTAAGAAATGTGTTTTCATAACTTTTTGGGATGAAATGGAAGAAATGAAATGTTAATGAGATGAGGTGAATTGTTATATTATTTTATTCGATGATGTGAGTGATTTGAAATGATGAAAAGAGATGAGTTGAGTGATGTTTGGATGAAAATAATATTTTATTAGATGTGATGGATGAGTTGTTAGATGAAAATAATATTTTATTAGATGTGGTGGATGAGTGGTTAGATAAAAATAATATTTTATTAGATGATGTGGATGAGTTGTTGAATGAAAATAATATTTTATTGGATGTTGTGGGTGAGTTTTAGGGATGGAAATGGAAGAAATGGGTTATTTTGAGATTTCTTGGTTTTCCATTTCCATTTCTTGGTTTTAGGAAATAACCGAACAGTCCCTAAATGTCTAATTGGTCCAGGAAGACCTGCAACAAAATAATAATAAAATAAAAAGCAGGCATCCCATCAAAGTATATGCACGACTTAGTCAGAGATGTCTTGCATGATATCTTTCAAAGAGCAAGGATCCTATCAAAGAAGGAAGCGCCAGTCATTGTCAGAAGCAGCCGGGGTTTAAGTACAGGCACGACTTAGTCAGAAATGTCTTGTATGATATCCTTCAAAGAGCAGGGATCCCATCAAAGAAGGAAGCCCCGGTCAACTTCCTCACTCCTCATGGAGAGGCTAGATTTACTCTTAGGCCGGCAGACGTTCTTGTCTACAGTTTTTTTTTTTTTTTTTTTGGGGGGGGGGGGGGGGGGGGCGCACGCTTGTGTTGATCTCACAGGGGTACCTCCGTTGGTGGGGTTTGGTAATGGAGAGTTCAAGGTTGGACATGCAGCGGATAGAGCAGCAGAGGCATAGGTGGGCAAACATGATCAAGCTTGCAAGAACAACCACCACAACTTCATCCCGTTCGCTTTCGATACACTTGGTTTCCTTGCAGCTGATGAGGTGGAGTTTCTCAGGAGGGTACAGAAATTCATGAATAAGAATGTAGCGACAGTAGGATCCGCTGAGTACGTGTTCGTAGGTTGGGTTTTGCAATTCAGAAAGGATTAGCGACGCAGCTTGTTGCCCGCTTGTCATCATCACATGTGTAATATTTTTGGCTTTTAAAATAATAATAGAGGGGAAAATAAAAAAATTAAAAAAAAAAATCTGAAATGCACGATTTGGGAATTGTGGCTATTGAATATAAATTATCTCACCCTTAAGTGAACGGTTTTGATGAGAACCCCTGTGAAAATGCTTTTCTTACATCCCTAACAAACTGATTTAACGAACTAGTATTAATCTCTTTGTTCATGAAATCAGTATTTGTTATTATAATGAAAGATATTTTAACCTGGTACTCCCTTGATCCTTATATCTGTCGTCCTTATATTAAAGAAACGATCATAGTTTGCATCCATAAATAGGTGCATGAAACTTAACAAAGTTGCTTGGTTGTTTCAAGCGCATGGGATATATACAATTTTACAAAATCCAATAAAAGTTTAATTTTAATGTTCAAACAAATAAGTAAATCAAAGCGTACGAAAAAGTATATACGATTTTACGAAATCCAATCGCGATGAGTATGAAATAACTCTCAAAACTGTAAACTCAGCAATGCTCAAACTTTCTCATACGAAAGATTATCTTTCATAATATATAATCCGGCACTAAATAAACTATCATTAATATTTGTTAAATTTACTGTTACTCATACTCATTCCAATTTTAAGTGTATTACAATTCTATCTCAAAAATATAATTCAGACAGATTTAACAGTAAATTCAATAATCTTAAGAGATAGAAAGTTTTAAAATTAGCATATAAATGTTACCTAAGTACTTTCGGATAAAAAATTTTACGTTTTCGTAAATAAAGAGTACTAATGTGTCGATTTTAAACAATCCAGGATATATAAATGCTATGGAAAAATAACAGAGGGCAGAGCATCTCCAACAGCTTCTCTAAAATTTTCTCCAAAATGGGGAAGCAAAAATCATATTCTCCAAATTATTTTTACACCAACTCCAACAGCTTCCCCATTTTGAAGAATCCATTTTTTCCTCCAAAAATTTGGAGAATGCTGCAGATTTGGGGAAGCTTCCCTATTTTTTCTCCTCTATCCCTATTTTGGGGAATGATATGGGGAATCTGTTGGACCAAAAACCTAACTATATTCTCCAAAAGTGAGAAATGGGGAAGCTGTTGGAGATGCTCTAAGTGGTTGAAACTATAAGGTACTCAAGTTCTATTTATTAGCCAAAAATAAAATTAAAAAAAAAAGATAGAAGAAGAACGTTACGATATCAATCCGAACACTGTTGCAACCGTTCCGCATGGCCACGAAGGGGTAGAGCCAGAATTTAAGCTCACGCACAATATAACGATCATGACCCCCGCGGCTGGCGGAAAAAAAAAAAAAATAGAAGCACGCTTTTATTAGGAGCAGAAACAATGGACACAGGGACATGATTGTACTCATCCCCCCACACAAATGCCAATAAAGAGCACAGCATCCCGTCCAAAGGGGAAAAGGAATCTCGCAGGGGACTCTCTCCTCATACACTACTGATAATTTCCTTTGTCCAATGGCCCCTGCCGCTGCACCTAACTCTGAAATTAAAGCGAAGAATGGTCCCGACTGTATCTCTACTTAAATTCTTCTTGTAGCCGTACAATTAAAATTTGGGATCATTCATCCAAAAACAAAAAGTTGAGGCATGAGAGTTATAATTTTATACTTTAATATAAATCCACAGGTTGAAGATCATTTCGTGGGGTGAAAACTATACTTAGCAACAATAACAGATCTAGAAATTTTTTTTTTATCTTTGGGAGGGCACATGTATAGTTATGCATATTAATTAGTAACTTAGATTATATAAATTCCAGCTAATTAAAAGTTTATTCATACAATAATCGTAAAGATCTCAACACGTAATGTTTTTCATCATCATTTTCATATCAATACAAGATCAAAGTTTTTATTTCTATGACAAAAAATAACAAAATACTATGAAAATCAAATAATAGTCCTTCATAATTATTCTCTATGTGGTCTCATGTTTTATTTGATCGGAGGCGCCTATTAAAAATCTATAGGGGCACCCGTATGAATTTGTTACCCATTAAAAAGAATTCAAAAGTTATACTGTGGCAAGTACCCCCGCGAGTCTATATATAGATCCTTTCATGCTTAGCAATATTTTCCCCCCTAATCCGATTTAGAAATTTGTGGCCAATAATATTTGAACTTGGATTGCTCTGATATCATGTCAAAAATCGCTGTCACTACATCTAACCTCTAAAATTATGGTGAGGGTTTACAAAATATTTGGATCTACTGATATTATATACTGGCAACGCTAATTTAGAAAATGATAGTGAGACACTAAGGGGGTGTTTGGTTCGATTTCTAGAAATTATAGGAAATGTTTTCCACCTAAAATATGATTTCCTTGTATTTCTTAAAAAAATTATAGGAAAAATTTAGAGAAATCAAAAAATACCAATTTTCTTGTTTTTGTACTTTGCTTGTTTGGTTCAAAACAAGAAAATTGCTCATAACTTTATAGAAAATAACAAGATTTGGTAGGTTTTTAATTAAATATGGTATGTGTCTGATTTCTGGTGATTTCCTCTCATTTTGAGAGGAAATTGCTTTTTGTGAAATTTGGTAGGTTTTGATATTTTATAGAAAATATTTCTGTAAATTTTTTGTTGAACCAAACACAATTTATAGAAATCTCTAGAAAATTTTTAATTACGGGGATAATCTAGGGCCATATATATATACGATTGTTTTTGCAAGTGGGATGATCCTCGCGTGGGTCAGTTCTAGGTCGGGTCTGGCTCGCCTTAGCCTACAAAAGTTCAGGGTCAGGTTCCAATCATGTACCCCTTCTGGCTCAAAACACACCCAAAAATAAAATAAAATAAAATAAAATATGACACGCATAACATGAAATTAAAAAAAAAAAAACTGTTTCACACTGTGTGCTGAATACTTTCACAACAAGCAATGGCATTTATTATGGTTACGACTATGATTCTGAGTCCTCGTACCTCAAGCTGGAATCTGAGAGGTTGAATAATACAGAGAGGGCGTTTCAATAATGGAATCATCTTGTACATAAATATCCAATTATTCCTTTTAAGAAAATAGAAAGTGGTGAAGAAGTTAATTTGTCTTGAATATTCGTAACCATTCATTACAACTAGCTTTTGCAATAAATTCGTATAGATTTCCAACCTCAGAGATTAGAGTACGAATTTTATCTTAGCGTGCATTTCACATATGCGGAAAATACTACATAGCTCCCCACTTTTGGAAACAAATGTACGATTACATATATATGTTATTGTGGCAAATACCACCTATGAGCTCTTAACTGAAATCCAAAGTCCAAATATCACCCATATCACGATTATAAAAGTTTCATATGTTCTTCATTATCTATGAAACGATTTCATTTTATTTTCCCCCTGAGCTTGTTGGACTTTACCCTATATTTTGCTCTTTGTCAGTCAAAACCTAAACTCTGATACCATTTTGAAGAGTACCCGTTAAGTAAGATGAGTCTAAATTGAAACAGAAAATCAGTTTAATAAAAAAAAAACTTTGATAACTTCCATTTAAGATCAAAGCCCTATATAAAATTTGTTTTTGGAATGTAAAGCATATTGATTATTGAGACGTGGCTACCAACGGAACATGCACACTATACCAAAATGTGGCCCATTATATTGAAAATCATTGACATTGGAGGCTTGCCACCTAAATGAATAGTTAAGGGTCCGTTTGTTTTGATTTTTTTTTTTTAAGAGGGAAAGCTTGTCAAAACTGTCAGTTTTGGTAGGTTTTCTTGCAAAAACTCCTTTTTTAGAGGTGTTTTTGCAAGAAAGCCTACCAAAACTGACAATTTTCGTTAGTTTTGACAGCTTTCACACAACTTCTCTCTTCAAAAAAATCAAAACAAACGGGCCCTAACAAGACGTATGCAGTGAATCACTCATGCCTTTTCAATTATTATCAAATTTATTGGAAGAATTATTTGAAAGCTCCATTACCAGGGAGTCCCAGAAACATTATGTCCCTAAACGACAAAATGATCAAAATAATTTAGAAGGGCTAACCAATAAAGAGGGAAATTGGTGTTGTGCGATGTGTTGTTCTTTGCTTCGCCTTTGCTTTTGCTTTTCCCAGTCACGCTTCAGCTCAAGGCACTTCATTTCTTGTCCAAAGTGGGACAACTCACATTTTTAGTGTAGAGTGTGCTTCATTTCATTTTCCTTTACCTAGAATTTGGGATCATGTCAAACATTCTCATTTCTTTTCTTTTTTGGTGGTCTTGCTTGTAGCCAAATTTTTTTTCTGTTTCATGAGAATATTTTGATTCAGCTACCTAATGTTTAGCTTTGATTAAATCGTGTCACATTCCATGAATTAAGTTGGGCACACCATGAGCAAAGATGAAGGTGACGTATCCTCAAATTATCTATGTGCTCTTCTTTACTATTTTTAGCCAGAAGAGAGAGAGACTTAGACGAAATTTTCTTGATTCAATTCATACTCTAAATGTATATAGTATTACTTATTAACAATATCTTAAAAGATTGTCTTAAATTTAATTTCTCTAACCATTAGACCAAAATTACAAAGTTATGGTGAAACTTGATGTTTATCTTCTTGTATTCTAACATGTCCTCACAGATTGAATGTCCTTTTAATGAGCTGAAACCTAGACTCATGCAACGGAATTACTTTTTATAAAAAACCGAATTAAATTCGTGGCATGTAAGATTTCAACCCGAATTGCTCTTATACCATCTTAAAATCCCTCTAATTATTGCATCAAAACTCCAAAATTACGATGAAAGTTGATGTTTATATTTTTACATTATCCCAAGTGGAAACATAACCTGTGTATACAAAAAGAAAGATTTTGATGGCCAGCGACAAAATAACTGATCCGTATTTAAGGGTCACGGGTAAATTATGTGATTCGAGAGTGTATCCTGGAAAATGATGGAAATTGATGCCTATAATATTTGTTCAAATCCTTAAAATGAAATAGAAAGAAAAAAATAAAATAGAAAAATCTCCAGAAAAGAAGGAAGAAAGGAGTCTCAACAGTCAATCGTATAGTAAGTAAGGTATGAACTATGAACCATGAAGTTTGAATCCACAACAATATCTGTAAAAGTTTCCTTGTATCATAACTGCTCTGACTTTTCTCTAAATAATTTATTGATTGAAGCATGGAATCACACATAAATTAAGTCCATTCAATCTGAGACTATGTTGTGCTACAACTACAAACGAATCTTGTGATCTCGCATTACTAAATACCCTTAATAAGTGGGACTAAAAATTATTTTAAAAAACTGAACAAAGCGAATCCTTACATTATTATGCCTTAAAACTCAAGCAAACAATCCTTTTAATTATGCAGGACTGCGTTCTTCTCAAAGTTTCTGTTATAGAAATCACATGCAGCACCTCCTTCACCCCCATTAAAATCTGTTATTTAAAAAAATATTTTAAAAAAATAGAATTATCCTCTTTTTAGCATCTCAACTTCTTGTCTCGCCTCCAGTCTTGTTGAAGGCTCAACTCCTTGTGGGTTTACTCATTCTGCGGGCTACTTTTGCGATGGATAAAAAAAGGGACCCAGGTGTCAGTGAGAATATTCATTGCGTGTATTTAGGAAAATTGTTATCAGATGCATTTTGTATAATAAAATAACCTGCACCAAAAATGTCTTTTCCTCTCTGTTTTGTTTACTGCTGGGATCTTTGGAAGTGGGATTATAACATGAATCGAATCTCAAGGTTCGAAAGATAATTTCCAGCACACCCACATTTCCAAGCACCCAAAATACCTTTTTACTGACAACTGGGCCCCAATAACAGTGATAAATGACAAATCTTATCGTACGGTGTCATTTCATTTTGAGGATTCAAAGTATCAAACCGTCCTCTTCTATTTTGGGGCGGAAACATATTTCCTATTATAATTAGTTTGAAGTTGTTTGGTTGGCTTAAAAAAGAAGGAAATTATAGAATAGGAGATTAGATGAGATGAGTTGTCACCTTATTATTGGATGATGTGAGTGATTTTTTAAAAAACTTGTTTTGAGGTTGTTTGGTTGGTTAAAACAATAAGGAAATGAATTAGAGGTATATTATTGGATGATGTTTTGAGGTTGTTTGTGTTTGGTTCGTTTTTAAAAATAAGAAAATAGATGAGATGAGATGAGTTGGAGGTATATTATTGGATGATGTGACACGTACTTAAGGAAATTGATTTCTTGTTTTTTTTTGAGGAAATGGATGGAAAGGAATGTTTAATGAGATGAGATGAGTTGTCACACTATTATTGGATGATGTGTGTAATTTTTAAAAATGAGATAAAATGAGATGTGATGAGTTGGATGATGTGACACATTTCTTTTGTTTGGTTTATTTTTAGGGGCTGTTCGGTTATTTCCTAAAAACCAAGAAATGGAAATGGAAAACCAAGAAATCTCCAAATAACCCATTTCTTCCATTTCCATCCCTAAAACTCACCCACAACATCCAATAAAATATTATTTTCATTCAACAACTCATCCACATCATCTAATAAAATATTATTTTTATCTAACAACTCATCCACCATATCTAATAAAATATTATTTTCATCTAACAACTCATCCATCACCCTAATAAAATATTATTTTCATCCAAACATCACTCAACTCATCTCTTTTCATCATTTCAAATCACTCACATCATCCAATAAAATAATATAACAATTCACTTCATCTCATTAACATTTCATTTCTTCCATTTCATCCCAAAAAGTTATGAAAACACATTTCTTAAACTTTCCTCACATCATCCAATAATACAATGACAACTCATCTCATCTCATTTCATTTCTTATTTTTAAGAATGAACCGAACAAAAGAAAACAAGAAAACTACAGGAAATAGGTTTCTTATAATTCATTTCCTTATTTTTTTTGCCAACCGAACACATCAAAACTAGTTTTCTTAAAAAACCACTCACATCATCCAATAATAATGTGACAACTCATCTCATTTCATCTCCATTTCTTTGATTTCCTTTTTTTTTAGCAAACCAAACACTCCCAAAACAATTCTTTGATTTCCCACTTTTCTATTTCTTTGATTTCCCACTTTTTTATAGCCAAACGAACAGGCCCTTAAAGGTAAGAAAGGAGATGAAATGAGATGAGTTGGAGGATAAAAATAATATTTTATTAGATGTTGTGGGTGAGTTTTAGGGATGGAAAATGGATAAAAATATTATTATATTGATTTCCTTGTACCGATTTCCTTTTCTTGGTTTTTAGGAAACCAACCAAACAGCCCCTTTAAGGAAAAAATAATTAGCTGGGGGCATTCTAGTCATTAGCAAAACAGAGTGGGAGTCTCTCTCAAGAGCTGTTCCGTGCTGGAGGCTCCACTTCACTAGCCGTCTCTCTTCTTCTCTTTCGTCCCAAAGTTGCAAAGAAAAAAAAAAAAGCAAAGAAAATAAAGTTAGAGAGAGAAAATAGAAAGGGAGGATGATGATGGCTTGGAATATCTAAGATGGAAAAAGCAGCGACACCCCCATCTGAAAAAGTTAAAGGTTTCCTCAACGACTATGGACTTCCTTCACTTTCTCCTTTTAAAATGAATTGAAATTGAAATGAGTAAAGATGCTCATCATTCCTCTCTGAAAACTTCTCATTCTTTGGTTTCTTTCACGCGTGGCATGGGAGCTTGATTCCATCATTAGATAGAGAGCAGAGGAGAGGATATGTGGAGAAAAGGAGCGAGCTTGTGATTGCGGGAGCTTGAAGAGGATTCAGGGTAAGTGTTTTTGGGCTGTCTAAAATTACCCATTTTGCAAAGTTGGACCTTTTGTCAGTAAAACTTTGTTCTTCACTGTTTTTGTTCGATTTCGAGAAAAACCCATATCTTAGTTTTTGCTATCGGATCTCGAAAGAAATCAACTAGTTCATTGTTCAGTAATTTGATTGTGTTGCGTGAGGTTGAGGAAAATATTATTTACAAGTGCCAACCAGTTCTTAATTTGAATCCCTTTGACAGCAAGACTCAGCTTATTATCAAGATAATAATCTAGAGTATGTCGGCATCTTGGGTTTTCTCATCGTTGATCCTTTATTTCTGGTCTTTGATTTATGAGCAAATTTCTTCTAATTTTACTTCAGTTCTGTTATGGAACATACCTTTAAAGTTTGAGCTTAATTTAAGCTGATAAAGATAGTGGTTATGAACCATCCACTGTTTCCCCTTAATGATATTCTGTGTGCTGGTTGAGCTCTTGTAGAACCAACCATAAAGGAACATTTGGGTCTAAAGGTCCTTTTATGATGAATTCTCATTTTTTTGCTAATTAAATTAGAAATGGGTTTGAAATTAGAAAGAGGGTTGCAGGTTGTGCATTCTTCAAATTCTATACATTCACGGCTCCTTTCTTGAGAATCCTTGTATGGTTAGAATTGATACTTCCATACACTAATTCTATGCTTATTTGCAGTATATGTAGTGAATCAAAATTCTTTCTTTTTGTGTAGTTCTTCTCAAGCATCGTGATTGGGAAATAAAGCTCTTGAAGTAATCAAATCAGTAGCTGAAGTATATTCTTCGAATTTAAGAAGACATCATTTACAAATGGCAGATTTAAGGGTTAGAAGAGTTGAACCGGGCCAGACCAAGATCAGAAACGTTCCCATTGCAGTAACTCCGGAAGGATTTTGGTGCTGCCCTTCACCTGTTGTGTTTCAAAAGACAATCAAGAATCAAAACTACCAAAATAAGCAAAAAACAACCCCTCCATCTTCAAAAGCCCCAGTTCCAAAATCACAAAACCCCCAAATGGAAAAGAAACAAAATGCTACACATCCAAGATCCAAGGGTCTCTCTGACGACCAAAAGTGTGCGGCTTCCGATAACTCAACAGTAGGACCTGAAAGAGCATTGAAAGCTAATGGCGAGGCTCAGCAAAGGAAAATATCTGTTGGCTTTGGTCAGCCCGAGAGTAGTGATCTAAAGGTTGTTTTGTTTGGGAAAGAGGGTATTTCTGTGAGGATGAGCGTCCACAAGAATATTCTTGTAGAACATAGCAGCTTTTTTAAAGACAAGCTTTCGGTGGAGTCTCCAGTATCGTGTGTTGAGATTGGGGATTGTGAAGATGTAGAGATTTATGTTGAGACTGTTGGACTGATGTACTGCAAAGAAGTGAAGCATAGATTGATCAAACAAAGTGTTCAGCGTGTGTTACGCATATTGAAGGTAAGTTCATATGTGAATAATCTTTATTTTTGTTTGTTTCATATAGCTAGTGAATGTTCTTTTCCTGCAGCATTTCACATTAGGTGAAATCATGAAGATTTTCCTGATTTCCACATGCAAACTGTTTTTTGGTTTAATACCAAGTAATTTCTTCAGCATCTTATATTATGTTAAGGAACAAATTTTCAAAACAGCCCCAAAAAAATTTTTATTTTTCAAAATCAACCCATTTTTTTATTTAGCAAAATCGACCCGGTTTTTGCCATGTGGGCTTAATGACGTTCCTAAACAGTCGGGGTTGGCAACCCCGACTGTTTAGGAGGGTGTTAAACCCCAATTAATGTCCTTAAACCCGAAATTTGCATGTCCTAAACAGTCGGGGTTGCCAACCCCGACTGTTTAGGAACGTC